>JAKKPZ010000047.1:0-474205 GCA_022814885.1 Ditylenchus destructor | reverse complement strand
TATAATCTAAAATTACTAAAATCAACGTATTAAATCTTTGCAGACTATAATTTTTTTGAATCACCGTCTCAAATAAAGGCGCTCGGAACGGAGCGCTCACTATCCAATGGTTTGTGACGTAAATTTTATTATGAACGAATTTCCTGTCTGAAAGACGAGTTTAGTGTTCCGGACAAATTCCGGTTACTCTCGGCCAAACTTAATTATATATCAGTCCAGTTGAACTTTCTCAGAAAGTATTTTACTTAACTATGTAATCACAAGGGCATAAGATGTCATTTTGAGAATGGTCTGTCTGTTGCGTATGTTTTCGTCACTTATTTACTTGCTTGTTTTTTTCATTAATGACTTATTAACCATTTATTTCTCTTAGGAACCACTTATTCGCTTATAATACATGAGAAAGAATAAGAAGCTTTGATCGCGGGTCCGATCCGATCTTCGGTGACCCCCAATCCGATCCGATCCGATCCGGAGCCCAAAAAACCCGATATTTCCGATCCGATCCGATCCAAAATTTTTTCCCAAAAATGACTGTTTTTAAACTTTTTTCCCAAATCATCTAATCATCCCATTATGCCTAAAAATGGGTAAAATTTGCAAGTTTTTGGTAAAATATGGCAAAATTAATGTTTTTTCACGAAATTGTACAATTTTACCATTTTTTACTCAATTTTGCTAAATTAAGAAAAAATTTGGAAATAACACTTTTTTCAGACAAAATTTTTCGCGGCAGCGAAAAATTTTGCTATTTTCGGTATTTTTGGCTCAAAATCAGTCGTTTTTGATACTGAAAACGACAATCACCATTGAAAAACAGTGAAGAAATAATGAAAAAAGAGCGCCGCAGGCGAAAATTATTCGATTTTTGGCGGTTTTCATATAAAAATTTGCACTATTTATAAAAATACATGGAGGAGAAATGGTAACCAAATAGCGCCGCAGGCGAAAATTTTGTAATTTTGGAATGGTGGTTCATTAAAATTTAATAATAAAGTAAATACTGCATTTAAATAAAGTGATAACTCAGCATTTAAATAAAGTGATAACTCAGCATTAAATAAAGTAAATACTGCATTTAAATAAAGTGATAACTCAGCATTTAAATAAAGTGATAACTCAGCATTAAATAAAGTAAATACTGCATTTAAATAAAGTGATAACTCAGCATTAAATAAAGTAAATACTGCATTTAAATAAAGTGATAACTCAGCATTAAATAAAGTAAATACTGCATTTAAATAAAGTGATAACTCAGCATTAAATAAAGTAAATACTGCATTTAAATAAAGTGATAACTCAGCATTTAAATAAAGTGATAACTCAGCATTAAATAAAGTAAATACTGCATTTAAATAAAGTGATAACTCAGCATTAAATAAAGTAAATACTGCATTTAAATAAAGTGATAACTCAGCATTTAAATAAAGTGATAACTCAGCATTTAAATAAAGTAAATACTGCATTTAAATAAAGTAAATACTGCATTTAAATAAAGTGATAACTCAGCATTTAAATAAAGTGATAACTCAGCATTTAAATAAAGCATTTAAATAAAGTAAATACTGCATTTTTACTGATAACTAAGTGATAACTCAGTGAAGTTAGTATCATTTTATTATAGCACAGAATGGTGCTATGAATGCAATACGAACAGCAAATTGTACATAAAATATCGCAATTGGGAAAGATATCATATATACGCAATTCCGAGCTATTGCAGCTCGGACTCCGAGCCGCTATCAGAGCTAATGTCTGTTACATCCAACTCTTGTAACCTAAGTTTATGTTTTTGCATTCGAATATTTGTGGCAAAAATGTTTACTATATATCGGAACTAACAAATTGAATGCTGTTTCTCCAAAAAGCAGTCGCAATTCCTAGCTTTAAAGGTAAAATGTTATGCTTGAAAGCACAATGAAAGTCTCTGAAAGTCCAGCATATACTATTTTCGAAAGATACATTTTCTCACACTAAAATGTGAATGACCAAAAATTTTTAGTTGGAAAATTTCCAAAGAACGTGATTTTTTAAATATTCCCAATTAAAACTTCGTAATTAGAAACTTTGTGAGAGCAGACACTGTTGTATATCAAGTGTATAAAAGGAAACCGAAGTTGTAGCAAAAGTTTTGTTTCCTTTATTTTCTCCATTCATTTCTTATAATTATATAGATTGTCTGGCAAATTTTACGCTAGGTATTTATTGAATATTTTTGCAAAGTAAGTGAAATTGAGTGTTAAAAAGATGTAAAATAGTGTTAAACAATCTTTATCTTAATTTCTTTTAAAGTTACTTTAGCGAGAATTATAAATTTTACGTTTTACCTTTTGAAAAATCTACTAATCTAAAATTACTAAAATCAACCTATTAAATCTTTGCAGGCTATAATTTTTTTTAATCGCCGTTTTAAATAAAGGCGCTCCGAACGGAGCGCTCACTAACCTATGATTTGTGACGTAAATATAATATGAATCAATTTCCTGTCTGAAATACGAGTTTAGTGTTCGGGACAAATTCCGGTTACACACGGCAAAACTTAATTATATATCAGTCCAGTTGAACTTTCTCAGAAAGTATTTTACGTAATTCTGTTATCATAAGGGCATAGGAGGTCATTTTGAGAATGGTCTGTCTGTTGCGTATGTTTTCATCACTTATTTACTTGCTTGTTTTTTTCATTAATGACTTATTAACCATTTATTTCTCTTAGGAACCACTTATTCGCTTATAATACATGAGAAAGAATAAGAAGAATTAAATCTGAAGTAAATCTGGATCAAAAGTAGTAGACTTTATTTCTCGTCTATCGTTTATATAGACATCCATCTCCCAATCTTCTCTCTTAGCTAATTTTTCTTAGAAATTTTCTCACTCATGCTTAAAAGTCAAGCCTAAACCCTAATAGCTTGACTTTATTGCTTTCTCTAATACGTGTTCTTAACATGCCGCTAGCTGTTCACCATGAACATACCAGGGCTGGGAACTTTGATCGCGGGTCCGATCCGATCTTCGGTGACCCCCAATCCGATCCGATCCGATCCGGAGCCCAAAAAACCCGATATTTCCGATCCGATCCGATCCAAAATTTTTTCCCAAAAATGACTGTTTTTAAAATTTTTTCCCAAATCATCTAATCATTCCATTATGCCTAAAAATGGGTAAAATTTGCAAGTTTTTGGTAAAATATGGCAAAATTAATGTTTTTTCACGAAATTGTACAATTTTACCATTTTTTACTCAATTTTGCTAAATTAAGAAAAAATTTGGAAATAACACTTTTTTCAGACAAAATTTTTCGCGGCAGCGAAAAATTTTGCTATTTTCGGTATTTTTGGCTCAAAATCAGTCGTTTTTGATACTGAAAACGACAATCACCATTGAAAAACAGTGAAGAAATAATGAAAAAAGAGCGCCGCAGGCGAAAATTATTCGATTTTTGGCGGTTTTCATATAAAAATTTGCACTATTTATAAAAATACATGGAGGAGAAATGGTAACCAAATAGCGCCGCAGGCGAAAATTTTGTAATTTTGGAATGGTGGTTCATTAAAATTTTCTAAAATTTTTCCCGGCCGCGCCCTATCGGGCACGGCCGGCGGGAATTTAAATTTGAATCCGCGGCCGAGTGCATTCTTAGGGGTGCTTGGATCGGATCGGAAATGGCCAAAAAAACCGATCCGATCCGAACCCCGAAAAACCCGATATTTCCGATCCGATCCGATCTCCCAGCCCTGGAACATACCTGCTGCAAAATTCCTACTTGGAAATAGAACCCCGAAAAGTCAACGTAGACGATGTTTTGCAAATTTTTCGGCTGAGAAAAATACGCTTATTACGTGCAATTTTTTCATATGCTTACTTGAAAATCGTGGTTTTTATTGCTTAATTGAACAAATTTATGGCTTGTATCTCGTGAGAAAACTTCCTCAAAATGCTAATCTGCTGACTTTTCTTTAGACTAATGGCGACTGGTGAAGAATATACAACCTTTGTAGGCGATGTTTTCCCATGTCCAAATGGAATTCATTGTACCAATAACGGTATGTTTTCACGATATGCTTTGTGTTCGATAAACGTTGTCGTTTTACTTTTTTGGATTATTTGGTTACAAAACTTTAGTTATGAGGAAGTCAGAAAAAAACGAGAATAGTTCACTTTTTTTGGAACGTTAAGAAATGAGTTTCGGATTATATAACCAAGAGTTTATTGTCAAACATTTATTTTGTCACATTTCTATAAATGAAAACGGTTAGAATTAGAACTGTACTATTATAAATAATTTTAAAGTTCATACTATTTTATGAAATCATAAAGTTATGACATCTGTGATTCCAAAAGTGATACTAATACTTTCATTTCACTTTAGTACAAGGACAATGATACGAATGCCATTTCCGCGTTTATCATTTTTGCTATTACTTTAGTATCTGCAAGTATGAAAGTAATGATACAACAAAAATGATAGTAATAATGATAGTAGTATTTTGGTTTTTTGTACAGCAGTTTGTTGAAGGAGATAGTGATATCAATATTACAACACTTTTGAAATTACTGCCAATACCTCACACACTTTAGATTTTTAATCACCTGTTCCAACTAATATGCCAAACGTCACTTTTACAGAACCTAACTTTTTCTCACGCCGTTCCCAATTTAGATCAAAAGGATATAATTATGAAGAAAGATTTAAAATTGGCTGTTTATTCCTGCTTCTGCATTGATTTTCCCATATAAAATTCATAGTTTAGCAAATTAGCGAACCTATTTTACTTTTTTCCCTTGCTAATGAAAGGGTTTTACTTTGCCTAGCCCATTTGTATTTCTTGGCAACCAGAAAATTTCCGGTGCTTAAATAGCACAACAAAGTCAATACTAAAATCCCCATCTGTAAGCCAATTTCTAGAAAGACAGATTTGCTTTTGTTTTTCTATGTTTGTGACACGAACATAGAAAACATAGCTATGTTCTATGCATTCTTACTTGAAGTTTGTATCCTTGAGATAAAAATCAAGCGGTATTTTGACCAAACATCAATATCAATTCGAGAATAACTCAATATCCTTCTAACTTTAACCAAACCCTCATTGGTTTTCAAATTTGTGCTAAACACCAGGTGCTTATCTCGACCTCTGGGATAATCTTTGTGATAGAAAGGTGGTAATGAATAATTGACTTGTACAAACCATTTGCATGGTACCCTAATTAATAGTGCATTTATTCTCCGTTTAAAGATCAAAGCGACTAAATTCGTGCAATTAAACTTTATCTGTAACATAAAATAATTGAATTTGACGCCTTTGGAAGCAAAGTGCATATAGGTATTGTGTAAACCAAAACAAAGTTTATTGGAACTTAGCTAAGTTGCCTGTCATATGACAAATATATTTCAGGTGTGAACATGAGCGAGCCGAATAACACGGATGATACGGTAAATTTAACAATGCTATACCATACAAAAATAAACGATACTTAAAGTAAAGTTTTAGTTCTATTTATCATATAAAGATGGCTTTTCGTGGTTACTTGCTTCCCTTGCCATTATTCTGTATATTCCAAACTTTTTTGGAATTGTGTGCAATGTACTTCTCATATATGTCACTGCGCGGAATAAGTGAGTGTTTATCACATACTTGATTTATTTTGAGATTTTACTATGGGTTTAGGGAAAATGTTCTGTTTTGGTTTGTTGTTAGCTAATGAATGACGCTATTAGGTTTCGGGAAGGTTTCCGAATGGGAAATAGAGTTGGTCTTTACGTTGATTCAAATCTGGGACCCGGCTTTTTTTATAGGAGTTAAACGTTATTTTTAGTTTATATAAACAGCAATGCTAAGACTGTGACAGCCCCACTAAGAAATTTTTAGCAATTTCAGACTTTTCTAAATGGAGAATTTTTACACTCGGGGTTTTTAATATATAAATAATAGATTTGACGTTTTTAATATAATGATTCGTTACATTCAGATCTCTGAAATATTCTTACAACTACCTCTTGGCATATGCTGCCGTGGGCGATATTTTACATGAAATTAGCTATAATGTCACTTTATACTTTACAATAACAGGCGTAAACTTTATTGATCTCCTGCCATGTTTCTACGCTCAGTCATACGGGGTGCTTGGAGTTGCCATTTCATTCACTTCTATGTTTCTTTTGGCCTTTGATCGGCTCATAAGCATTATATTCCCAATGTGGTAATTTTTTGGCTATTTTTTATATTGATTTTATTATTGATATTCAAAATGCAACTTTTGCGCAGTTACTCCTGAAGTGAAAATCTGAAAAGTTTAGGCATCGAAAAGTGAATACTCCTCTGTATATGTTTGTACTCTGTTTGACAAGTTCATTGTTCTCGGCCTACTTGTTATATGTTTGTTTCGACTTTGCTCTCCGGAATCCTAACCAGTAAGAAACATTTATTCACCTTGAAAATATTGAAACTGATTTTGGATCTAAAACGTTCCATGCAAACAAATTCGGCACATTTTAGCGGAAAGACTATACCGGTTCCGTTAGATAACTTTTGCGTAGAACTGCTCCAGTATTAAAATTTTATCCAAAATATCCTATTTGTCCCAAAATTTGAAAACAATTTTCTGGGCCCCCGTTATTAATGTGGACTCATATTTTTAGAAAAGTAATATGCATGTACTCGGCATGTTTTCTGAATGAGGCAGGAAGGGTCTTCTTCAGAAGCTGTATTGCTTTCAATGGATCAACTGTTCTCTGTTACACCGTCATATGGATTCTTATGTGGAAGATTGCAAGTAATATTTCGGTCCTAAAAGTGTTTAAGTTAAAAGTCACAAAAATGAGAAGGTCACAACGTAATAGAAACATGTCATCAAGCGGTTTCCGAGAAAATCAATAATTTTCCAGAAAATGGAACCTCCGGGGAAATTTTTTAATCTCTTTAAACTATAGAGAACAGAGTAACTTAATTTTTTACCGAAATTTTATTTTAGATGGGAACGAAATAAAAGAGACCCGGCGCATTTTCAAATCGCTGTTCCTGATCATGTTGGTTGTCGTGTTTGGCTGGATGGTTAACGGTTTACTCGAATTAGTGTTGCCTTATGTAACACAAAACGGAAAGTTAATGTGGTTTCTCACCCGGATTGGAGCATTCGGAATCTCTGTCGCCAGTGCCATTAACTTGCCTATCCTTTATTTCTTCAGGTAACTATCGAAATTATTCTGGTTAGATATCAGTTAGTTATCATGCGAATTTTAGCTCTGAATATAGACAAGCTTTCACCATGGAATTGTATAGAGGTTGTTCGAAGTTCACTTTCACTCGATCTTGGGTCTCTACGATTTCAAGAGCTGAGGCGAGAATCATTTGATTTTTTGGTATATTTAAAATTTGAATCTGCGAATTGTTTGTTCCATAAATTTTTGCTTTTTAATAATCCAAGGTGTTCTTTTTATTAGTGGAAATTAGAGTTCAATTCGAAGCATACATCTGTCCTTGCCCCAACATTTTTTCTGTCACCGAAATACTTTTTAACGCAAAACTACTTTTTTGCGATAAAATTTCGAATTCAATACCAGAATAAAGTATTTTGGTGACATTAAGAAAGAAAAATGGACCCAAGTAAAGTAAATATGCGATGTTTATAAAAAATCCAATTCTTGAAACATCTGCAAATTTTCAGGTCTCTGGCAGGAGAAGACAGGTAACTGTTACGCAAGCACAAACCATACGCATGCAGAGGTTCTAGTGCAGAGATGCTTGTCCCAACTATATTTTTTATTATTGTTAATTATAATTATCACTCACTTTGTTGCTCAAAATTGTTTAAGACTGGAATTTTTTAATTATTCAATAAAAGGAATTTTATCTTCCTGTAACTATGAATACTTAAATCAAAACTAATTTAATGAAGCATAATATAAACGCCTGTACCAAATCTGGATAAAGATAATAATGTGCAAAACAGAATTCAAACCAAAATTCTGACTACCAAAAGAGATCTCAAAGTTCTCTTTTCCATTTTAAAAATATCCTATCAGGTTCGTAACTAAAAGTAAAAAATTGCCAACCTGATTCCAGCCCATGAGATCCAGGTATTTATTTCTTTCTGTCCATCTGGTTATGCTGATCACCTTTGAATACTTAATACTTTCCAGGTAAGTTGGTTATGCCGATCACTTGTGAATACTTTCCAGGTAAGTTGACTGACTTAGGATTAGTAAGTGCTATTATTGACTCTTTAATATCCATTTTAATTACTTTCGTTTGCAGAAATGTATCTATACACTTTGAACGTCAATAGACGTGCATGAATATAGTCTGTACCTTACACTAGGAGTCAAGTGATTTGAAGTACAGACAATTCGTAAATATTTTTCTTGTCATAACCACGCGATCTTTTGTACAGATATTTTGCGCACAGTTTTGTTTCTTGCTCGTGTGAATATACTTTGCTTAGTGCCATGGCTTTATTCTGACAGGTGCTACTTACGACACTGTCTGCTGGATTTAATTATTTGTGTATATCGTTTTATAGTCTTTACTGAGATACTAATGTTTCAGAATCTTTCAAATTATTCTCACAATTTCGTCAGTGCTCGTGATCATTCACCGGTATTTACCACTCCGGTGCATACGGAAAAAAAGAGAATGTAATATGCCGCACTATAAAAGACTGAGAACCTTTGCACTCTTGCATTGTGTCCACTTTCAGTGTGCGTTCGGAAATTTTTGACCAAAATGTAGCGACGACATTTTAGCGATTTGGAATACCGTATTTTTATTAATATTTCAAAATTTGTTCCAGGTTTAGCTTTTCTCTTTTCTGGAAGAATGGAAAACAAAATTAATTCAAGCGACGAGAACAAATTCAACTCCAAAATTTCTGCACTTTGGCCTTACCTCGAATTACATTTTAACACTTTTTAACGTTCTTGCAAATTTGTATCTTTCTCAAATAACTCCGTTATTTTGACTGTATTGTTACAAATATACTTATTTTGGGTGGTCTATTTTGCATTTTTGAACTCTTTTAGTGTCGAGCCACCCAAGGGAAGTCCCATGACTTTTTGACAGTATATTTGAAGCCATATCGGATCCCTCTAAGTTGATAGGTGTCCGTCCTTCCGTCCCCCCTCCCCAGCAGAATAACCCACTTTTTGGCGCTCCCGGACCCCAAACTCGCGAGTACCACCCAAAAACCCATGATTTTAGGGGGGGGGGGTTATCAATGTCAGATTTGGGGTTGACATACGTGAAAACGTGACATCCGTGTGTCACGTGTGTCACGTAAAAGGGCAAGTTTCGCGTCGGGGCTCGGATCCGGGCGTGTGATACGTCAATCGCTTCGTCTCGGCGAGCTGAGTCGATTGGTACCGGTCTCGCAGGCAACATTTGCGAGTACCGGGATTTATGGCTTCCGGAAATCCGGAAAATCCTGGATTTGGCCAGGTCACAGATCACGCGTCGGGGCTCGGATCCGGGCGTGTGATACGTCAATCGCTTCGTCTCGGCGAGCTGAGTCGATTGGTACCGGTCTCGCAGGCAACATTTGCGAGTACCGGGATTTATGGCTTCCGGAA
This sequence comes from Ditylenchus destructor, assembly GCA_022814885.1. Taxonomy (NCBI): domain Eukaryota; kingdom Metazoa; phylum Nematoda; class Chromadorea; order Rhabditida; family Anguinidae; genus Ditylenchus; species Ditylenchus destructor. Next base: position 464,643 of record JAKKPZ010000047.1, on the reverse strand, counting down.
ATCCGGAAAATCCTGGATGACCAAGGGCGCCGCCGTGCGGCGAAGCCGCTGGGCAGTCCTATGGAATTTTGTATTCTAAACTAATTGGCTTAAAATTGTATTGTTTTGCTTTATTTTGTTAATTAGCTGCAATAATTTGTAACTTTGGAAATTTCTGCAAATTTATACATGAATGGTGTATAATGTGTTAAAAAAAATATAAACATTAGGGATCGACCACTACGAAACCGTACCGAAATTGCAAGGTAAGACTGATCTCGATGTCGGAAAAATGCCACGTTTCGATTTTGGAAACTGAATTTTTCAAAAAATTGAACTTTTCTGCAAAAATTAAATTTCTGCAAATTTATACAAGACTCTGATTTGCGCAAACTGTGTTAAAAAATAAAAATATGCTGAAATTTAGCATTTATATAACCATTCTACTTTTACGTTCGAAACATAAGCAAATTTCATGTCTGGATTTGGGGACACAGAATCGTTGATTCATTTTTCTGTTGTTGGCTAATTTATGTTGCGGTACTATGATAAATGAGTTCAATAAAAGTTAACTGCAATGATTTTAGATCATTTAAATTTCGACCAGAGAGCGAATATTTTTTCAGTAAGCCCCATGAGATTTTTACGTTTATTTTACACTTCAAAATAATTGGTGTCTGGATTATATTATTTCGAGTTTTATTTATATTAATTTCAGCTTTGGAATGTTCTCAAAATTTTATATTACATTCTTAGTGTTAGATTTTAGTATTTGATTTCTTTACTTTACTCAAATTATAACAATTTTTCTGTCAAAATTCCAGGAAACAGAACTTGCGCTTTGAGTTTATCTTCCTAAGACACAAACTTTTTTCTCTATTTTAAGGTGCTAATTCATAGACCAACGCTAAATAAGGTTTACATCTTCTACCTTCCTATAACACCTGCTTTCGGAAAATAAACATCATAGTTTTTATGTTCCTAGCAAGAACTCTTCTGGCAAAGAATGACACAAACCATAGAAATTATATCTGAGCCTTTATATCTGAACCTGGAGCAAAAATGCCTGGAGCAGAAATGCACCACCGAGTTCGCTTCACTGCTATAGGGTCTCACCAGCCCCTGTAGCATAGTTCCCTAAAATAGTTTCTGGGTTCAACCACCAGATCTCGAACAGAGATATGACATTCTCTTTTGAACCTAGGCTTACCTAACCTTTAATTGATACCTCACGGCGAAGTACTCAGAATTTTAGCCTCAGAGTCTCCTCACAAGAAATTTTTCAGGTCAACTAGACTAGATCAAAAGACTAGCCCAAACGATTTACTCAATTTTCTACACATCCTTTAAGATATTGTGGCACTTTGTACTTTCTTATTTGCCTACGAAAAAATTATTATTTGTGAATATTACGCTTCAATTTAATTCAACATTAATATCAATTTGTTTCATTTTAGACCTTTAACATGAGCGAACCAAACAATATCGACGACCAAGTGAGTTTGTATGAACCTGACATAATATATTGCAATATTTATATTTCAGTTCTATCTGACCTACAAGGACAATTTCTCATGGTCTCTTTCATTAGTTGCCTTTTTTCTTTATATTCCAAACATGATGGGAATTTTTTGCAATATAATACTCATCTGCGTCACCATTCACAACAGGTTAATTTTGACTTTGAACTTGTAACACTTTTCTTTTTAACGATCAATGATCACTAAACGGAGCTATCATGTATAAATAAAATCCACAAAAACATTGCAGATCTCTGAAATATTCCTATAACTACCTACTGGCATTTGCAGCAGCCGGAGATATTTTGCACCAGATTAGCTACAACGTAACGTTATACACCGTTATACGTGGCCAGAACTTTGTGGATCTTCTTCCATGTTTCTACGCTCAATTCTATGCAGTGCTTGGAATTGCAACTTCGTTCACTTCAATCTTTCTCTTGGCCTTTGATCGACTTGTCAGTGTCATATTCCCATTATGGTAATGTCGACAGTTTTTTCCTGGCTTATCCTGATTGGCTGTACCCCTGAAATTTTAGGACTAGGTCCTATCCTGGAAAGTCGTTCCCGGGTACGACAATCAATCTTTATTTCACAAAAATCAATTGGGCCTGGAAAATTGCAACACTTAATATTCGAGATTTAGGCATCGACGAGTTAATACGAACTTATATGTATTGACATTGTGCTTGGCTAGCACTTTGTTCTCGACATATTTATTATATGTATGTTATGATTTTGCACTCCGGAATCCAAATTCGTCAGTTTTATGCTTAGAGCCAATCCGTGAATGAAATTTAAAATCTTGTAATTATAGGAAAGTAATATGCATGTACACGACGTGCTTTCTCAACGAAGCTGGCCGAATTTTCTTCAGGAGCTATATATTCTTTAACGGTGCCACTGTTGCGTGTTACATTATCCTGTGGATTTTGATGAGAAAAATTGCAAGTAATATTTTAACAAAAGCGAGCCTAGGAATATTTTTAAGCAACTCATTTACTCGGCTCATTTACTATGGTTTAGCAGAAAATCAGCTGAAGGAAACCAAGCGCATTTTCAAATCTCTGTTTATTATAATGACGGTCGTGGTTCTCGGTTGGATGCTCAATGGAATATTGGAACTAGGAATGCCTTATTTATCACGCAGCGGTGAAGTGAATTGGTTTGTCACCAGAATTGGTGCATTCTCGGTTTCCGTTGCGAGTTCTATCAATTTGCCAATTCTCTACTTGTTCAGGTAAGTCAATACTTTGCCCTATTCCATCTGTTAGGTTCGGCAGCAATCTGACTCGTAAATAATTAATCTGGAACAATTTTAGCCCTGAATACAAAAAAGTGCTAGATATGGAAATTTGGAAGCGATGCCCGAGAGTGAAGCCCAGTAGTGCATGGATAACACCTTCGCCAGCTGAACCAGCAAGGTCATCAGTATGACCTTTGACTATTGTTTCAAGGCAAAGTTAAAGCAGCCAATAAATACTTTATTCAAGACCAAATGTTTTACAGCTTTTTTTTATCTTTTACCATTTGTTACAGTAAATTTATACACAATTTATTGCATAATGCTAATCATCTGCCAAATGAACTCATGAGACCGGAAGCGCCTCCTAGCATCGACCCCATTGCTGCGCCTTGTTGGGCACCTTGATAAGCGCCGTTCATCATTCTGTAAATTGCACATATGAGAATAAAATTATTATTTTTAAGAACACCGTATAACTAGCACATACATAAAAGGCAAATAAACAGACCATACAAAAGATTAAAAATTATATACTAGTTTTATGCAAGTTATTCCATGAAGTTAAAAAAATACTTACCCTCCCATGGGTCCTCCATTATATCCACCGTAATATTGCGGGGCTCCAAACACGGCAGAGCAAATAACGATAAGGAGAAGAACGGCACTAAAGCAACTTTTCATTTTTGAATAGACTGGGAAAAGTTTCGGCACTACGGGATTAAAATCTGATACAGAGTTATTGCCTAACAGTATTGGGGTTATTTATACAATGACGAGCAAAGTCTAAAGCAAAATATTTATCACGATAAAAGTTCAATGCTCAACCTGTCAGGGTATTGTTTTGATAATGCGAACATTATCGGAACATTTTTTTGAACTTTTCTCCTATAGTTTACAACTTGGACCGTCATTTTTCAAAGGGTCTGCGGTTATGACGTTGAATAAAGAGGCAAATCAATAACAGTCCAGAAATCACACATTTTTGAACTTTGGGCAACTATTGTTTTTCTGCAAAGCAACTAACGGTACTACCGTCATAGTAGAAGAGGTTATCTGAATAGGTATCAAGAAAGCGAGGGACCCTAGTAGTTCAAACAAAATGTTAAGAATAAGCCTAAATATGATAATTACATATAAAATTATTCTTATCTAAATGTTCAAGGGGTGCGCATACCCAAAATTCCCCAATATTGTGGTGGATTTTAACCCTTCATTGCCGGAGCCATAGAAAAAAGGCAGAATGTCTGCATTACCATTAGCTTTCCTTTTGGTGAGCTGTCTTTATCAAAATCACATTGTTTATTTCTCTTTTCTATGTGATCTTTTTGCAGACACACTCTTTATATGAATAATGAACACTCATTCGTTTCTTTCTTTTTGTGAAGTCTTTAGCAAATCAAAAGCGTATCCGATCGGATACACTCGGCAATGAAGGGTTAAATTCCCCAAACGGTAGTACCCACCAAATTTAGAGTTTAAGAAACAAATCTAATGTCCTTTTAGAAAGAATATAGAAGAAAAGAAACAAAAATCAAAAATAATTTCTGTTAGAACAACTTCTTAGGTTATTCCTTATTCGAAACTTTTTTCTGTGTTGCTATGTTCTTTCCTTTTGTCCAGAAGCGTTTTAATTCAAAAGAATCCTGTAGAAATTTCAGGTATTCAAATTTTACAAACATACAAAATCCTTCTCCAAATCAGACGGAAGTAGGGAGAACACAATCCCTCCAGGAAACAGTTAACTAGGTCACTCGTAGTTCATTTGTGCTTTGAACTTATTTTTTTCTTCCTTTGTAATAGTTTGTGACGCGTTAAATGAATGTGATATAAAGGATAAGTCGTTATGCATAAAGGTAAGAGATGAATAGATAAGGTTGTTTTCTTCAAATTAAATGTTACATGGGGATTGTTGAAACATATATTCACCCTACATTTCGGTTGTATTTTGTGACCTCTGCGGCATAGCCGATCATGGTCAATCATGAGCAGTTCTGTAGATGGATCACGGTCTAATACGAGAAGAACTCTAAGAAATCGTAAAAAGAAATGATAACTAATCGATATATAAAGTTAATACACTTTCGCTGTTTCGTTAAAGGACGAAAGATCAAAACTTTCACTTGATATCATGAACCAGTTTTTCCTTAGGAAATTGAGAAGGTGTTTTGTTTTCCTTAAACTTTTGACTTGTAAACAACATTAATGTTATTTGCGAATTGTATTTCAGTCGCTATATTTATACAAAACTATTTATAAACCTTGACCCAATTAATACTGCAAATTTTAGTTAAGACATTTTACTATATTTTTTGTTATTACAGATCACTTTGGCATCAAATCCGAGAAAATATGAATAGGGACGTGGCCGATAACGAAATCAGAATCCAAGCCAAAAAGCCGGCTGAAAATGCGAAGGAACCGGTAAGAATTCGTTGTAACGTTTTTTTGCGCGAGAAATTTTGCGGCTCCAAAATTTTCCAAAGTTGCTATGTGTCATATAACTAATACAAAAGTATAGAAATATACTTTAGCAATTTCAAGTTCTTTCTATAATTTTACTTTAGCATCAGTGAATTTCTGATTCTACAAAAATTTTTCCATAATCTTTGTCGCCGAAAAATAAAGTCTTTTTTTATGAATCTCGCTTTTAAACCAATGTTATACTGACAAAAACTAACATAATGTCAGCCTCAGCGGTTATGCTAGGGTGGGCCTCAATTGGAGGAAATATGGTAGTACGTTTCGCTCCAAATTTGAGAATTATTGTAAATGTTATTTTAGGAATCCGGCTCAGGGGTATCCGCTCATCAGAATACAAGAGAAATAGACGAGAAATCACACACAGTAAAGACTACGGAGCAAACCACAAACAAAGTGGATCTTCCTTATACGTCGGAAAGTACGCATTTCTCGACTCATTAGCGTCATGAATATATGCTTATTGACCTATATGCGTGTATGTCGTCTCATAACATAAAATGCATGAATTAGAAAGGCATCTTCTATGTATAGCAGATATATTACTGAAATAAATTTTATGCTAGTCAATTTTATTGTAATTATTTTTGAATAATTGTAATTTTCTGGGAACCTGCAGCTCACCTGTAGCCCATTTAAATGAGCCATTACTCAGATGTCTTGGCGATCTTACAGATGCGTTCCGCAAGCCAAACACTGAGAAGATTAAAATTATGCATACTTTTCCAACCTCTGACCTTGTAAAAGCGAATATATGTATTGTTTTCATGGTCGGTTTCGTAGCCTGGAGTGGAATATTGTATATGTAAACAACTGTCAACATTTTATTTTCATAGCTTTATTTCTTTTGTGTATGGATAGCGTTATCATAACCAGTCATTGGTGGCGATCCACAATTTGCTAACAATATTCAAGGTAAAAAATAACCGGGTTTTAAAACCAATTTTGAAAGCTGAAAATATTTGTATTCTCGAACTCGAAAAATTGATGCAACCAATTATTCAGAAATGTTTGCTTAATCTCTGGTTTTTCAGTGATAATTTTTGTTAATAATGCATGTCATTGGAATCCATATCGTTAAATGATATCATAGCTTTCTGCTGGCCTCTGGGAAGATAGATTCTCAAGTTTGGCTCATCTTCTTTGTAACCTTTATCTCTAGGTTTAAACTCCTTGTAATATAACAAAGGAGTTCCTTGTATCTTTTTGTAGTAGTTATCGTACTTGCTAAGCATTCCAGTAGCGTAAGCAGGATTCTCTTCATTTGCGTCTCTTTCTTCTACTCGAAATTTTATTGTACGCTTTTGTCCTTCGCTACATTGTGGAATTTCAACTTCATAGTCTCCCAGAAGTTCCTCAAATTTCCCATTCAATTTGAAGCTAAACGTCGCCTTAGGAAATATTGTATTGACTGTTTGGGTAATGGAGCCTTAAAAATATCGTTCTTAAATAAAATAGGTTTCTTGAGAACAATTTAATAAAGAAATGTTTAATGATTAATTTTATGGTTGTTGGAGAAATGTCAGTAGTGCTTCAAATTTAACGCTTTAGGGAGTAACATCTGCTAGCATATCCTACTATCTTTTAAATCTCAGCTAATCGAGTCAGAAATAGCCAAGCTACCGTAATACCTATAATTACTCCCCGCGGGAGTAATTTTCAAACACCAAATTTCGAAGTCATGTTTCTATAAAATATATGTATCTTTCTCCATATAATCGGAGTCACTAATCAAAAAATATACCTTTCTTCAAACTGATATTCTTCACCTTTACAGGAGACTGTTTGCCTTCAGCCAAACCCCCTGACAACAGCATTGTACCAAGACCGCCTTTTTTCCATTTGCTCAATGCACCACGGATTTCCAGCTCAACGCAATCATTATTTTCACTTCTAGCACACGTAAAGCCATCCCAAGCTGAGTTAGCGAAAGGTGTAAATATGCAACTTGTAAAAATGATCATGGAGACGAATGAGGTGAACATCGGTGTTGAATCTGAATAAGCTAGTTGAACTATTACGTGAGAGCAAGTTAAAAACGGTTCACACTGGAAACAATAAATAGTGGCGTTCAAGCAAGAAAACACGATTAACTTTCACGAAATTCAGTTACCATAACTTAGTTAAAGCTAAAATATCCCAATGAAATAATTTATAAACAAGCTAGTATTAGAAAAAAATAATAAAGACAAAGAGCGCTTACCTTGGGAGTGTTCATATATGGGATAGATTTTGCCCAAATATCGAAAGGTACGAGCGACCCATATCAACTTTTATATAAGAAGCGAGAAAGAAAAACGGCAAAGAAATAGAGAAATCGATAGATAGTCAGCCAGGAAAATGAGAATTGGGTAGATTCAAAACGCAAAACTGTGAGACCTATTTCTCGCCGTTTGAGCGAAATATCAGGCCCAGATTTGGGGTTTCTAAGGTATATTACCAGCAATGTTTTATCTTTACAGAACCTCAAAAATAAAAATGGCAATAAATTGGTAATAAATCAGTGAATTTGGGCGCGTTGATTTTGAGGCTTTATGATTTAAGAATTAGATTATAATATGTATCTATAATCTGATCGGAAATCGAAAGAACAAGGTCGGAATCCTTTAATGGGGTAACATATATTTATTAATAATGAATATTGGATTTGTTTGGATTTTTGACAGTTTTGAGAAATGATGTTTTCGGACTAGACTAATGCTCCACTTCTAGCGATGGTAATGATTCAGCAGCAAGTCTATGTCTTCGTTGAAAAAATCGGAACACTATTCTCTCAATCTAGAGTAGGCTAGAGCAAAATTACCATTATATATGTACTACACACAATACAGCTCTGCGGATAGAGAGCATCTGACAGATAGTCACGAGTTTTTTTTTTTCTCTTAGTCACGAGTCCTGTAGCCTCTCATCTCTCATGTCCAGAGCTGAAGTATAGATGGGCAAGCGCCAGACGGATTGCTATATTATCTGTCTGGCGCTTGATGCAGAAAACATACTTCATTTTCATGTCTGTTTAAATTTGCGCAAGAAAAGAGTCTTCATTCGGACTGTGCAGACTCCCTTTATAGAAGGGGGTCACTCTACTTCTAAAATGGTTTCTGGATTTGGTGCCGATTCTCTTTGCACTTTAGGGACCGTCTCAAAACCAAATGAAAACTCTTTTCTTGCGCAAATTCAAACAGCAATTAAAATTAAGTCTGATTTTTGCATTAAGAATTGAATTACTGAATCTGAAAGCAGGGTCTTAGAAATTGGGTAAAAATGGAGAAAAAATAGTCATTTTGGTCTTTTAAATCTTTATGAAAAATGATTTTCGCGGAATTTACACATATCTTGTGCCTAAAGCCTTGTATTTTTGAGAAATTATTCCTCAAAAAAAGTGTTTACATTTTTTTGTAAACAAGTCTCAATTTTTATGTTTGTTTTGAAAAATGGCATCAGATTAAAATGAATCACTTCAGACTCACTATACCACACGCACGTAATTGTTGCCATGCTGTATTCAACATAGTTGGCTGTCAATGACCGATCATCTTTTCATTTACCGATTCATATCACATTTACCAAAATAACATACCGTTATAGCAGAGAAATTTCTTTAATTCATTTCCTCAAACGTGATGAATAATATGAAAACACGTCAATGTTCTCTAACATAATGATAAGAAAATTATGTGCTAGCTTCACACTAACCTTATCTTGGTTTGCTTGCCTTTGAACAATTGTGTAGGAAATTAAAGACAACCAGTCATTGCCCGTTTATTTCCCCAACTTCTAGAGAGTTCTATTTTAAGCAACATGTCTAATTATTGCATTCGTCTGATCTCATTATTAATTTTGGTTAATGTCCTGGGACTTGCCCAAAGCGACAAAAAATTAAAAAGCAAATTTTTTAAAAAGTTTACAACCTATTACACTAACTGGAGAAGCAGTCATCCAAGGTTCAGGTGAGGTGTTTAAAAATGTTAGTTACGCTACACTTACAGCAATAACCTGAAAGATAAGCGTGAAAGAGAATATTTGCCTCTTTTATTTTACGATTATAAGTGCACCGGAAGACCTTCGATTTTTGAACTGTTTTGAATGTTTTATTTACAACATTTTTGGTTAGACTGCCAAACGCATCTAATGTAGTATCTATAAAATCTTGTTCATATCGCATTTATAGTGTTTGAGTGCTGTATTTGAGTCTGTATCTCGCGATCCACCCGTCAGAACGGGGCGAGTGAGGAACCGCTTGATAGGTCTCGGGATGTAAATACCGATTTCGGAAAAATTTACAAAGTTGAAAATGTAAATTACGCGCCGAGATAAAAAAAAACGTGTTTTTGTTGGTTACACAGGGGAAAAGTTTAGGGAGTATCTCAGAAAAAAAAAACAATATTTAGTTTACACTTTGATTCCCAAAGAGAATCCCCTGTAGCTTGCTTTAAGTATTTGTGTATCATTTTGTAGTGCATTTTTGGAAACGATAAGAGTTTGCTCTAAACGTATCTGGGGACATTAGCAATGGTTCTACATCTATTTATGCGGAAAAGCATGACCAATCCTAAGGCTCAACCCTTAGTTATTAGTTTCGAAAGGAACAAGCCTTCGTTTTGCCGATTTTGACGCTATCCTAAAAATTTAAGTGTGATAGTATTAGAAAAAATTCCAAAATTAATGCGATATTTTATCCCAAATGAAATTGTAACTAAATATTTCAAATTACAGCGATGACTCAAGGTATGTCGTTTTTTCTCGGTATGAGGATGGAGTACGCTGTCCGGAAATCTCCAGAATTTCGATAGACGGTTCTGGTTTAGACGGTGGCGGGTTCTGGTTTACACGCCTCAGTCCTGGATTTGGAGTGGCCAGAAATCCGTCTTTTGCAGGATCTGATGGCAAGCACGTCATATTCGAAAGCAATATACATAAGGTAGGTGAAGATTGATTTCTCTATAAAAAATTCAGTGCTCTGAATGAGATCCGATTTTTTATTTCCAGTTTTACAATTTGCACTTATATTATGTATTTAAAAAATCGCCGTTTCAGGGACCACTAAAGTACCATTTCCCTGCAGATGAAAAGGCGGACAGTAAAGGAAAATTTGTCGAATATCCATGCGACGACGTGCTTCTTTGCAGAAATCCTGTAAATAATAAAACAATAGCTGAATTGTGTAAGTTTGAAAATTTTCGTAGCATTGGAGGGTAGGAACATCCCACAAATTGTCATACCTTGACTTTAACGCTTTAGCACATTGCCAAAAGATATTCATATAAAATATGAAGACATATTCGTATAAAATTTTACAGGTGCAGAACTGCACTACGAGATCCCACCAACTATGGCACTTTACGCCGTGAATCAATATGGAAACTTGATAGCCCAGCTAACCGGTCCAAATGCTGACTCAGAATCGCTGCAATACAGCGGAGACGCCACTCTGGCAGGCAATGGGAAAATAGTAATATTTTCTGGAAGGTGTGACACAGGGATTTGCCTCTATAAATTTGACTATCTACCTGATGATTTGAAAAAAGCTGACGCTAAACGGCCCCAGGTTACTAAGGTATTTTATTTACATTATGAAGAAAATCTGCACTAAAATGTTTGCTACAAAGTAAACGGGCAATTTAATTTAACCATAAGTGGACAAAATTTTCAGATTGATACTTCATCCTTGAATGAACCAAATGCTGCCTACGGAGGTGTATCGTTCAGTTCGGACGGTGACACAATCGTTTTCCACGGTTATACTCCACAACCAAACAATGACACAGCACTGCAGATTTTTAGAGCCAGACTTGAGTGAGTTTTAGCACTGTTCTTTTCCTGAAAATTCTTTTTCTAAAAATTGCGGTATGACGACATAATGAGTTCCTTGAGTTTTCTAGAAAATAGTGTTTGGCATTTTACCGTAATTCTTCAATGATTTTAGCTATGGTTTATTTCCCATAACGTCCACTGAGATTTACCTTGGACATCTCAGCTCTCAAAGTTTTGAGAAAATTCCGTCCTCACCTCCCAACGTTGTGCAAAAGCTATATCCAAAATTTGTTCCAAATACAAACAACAAAAAGATTCTTTATACGGCCAAGTTGAAAGTCAATTATGACAATGGTACTCTTGAGGGTTATCAATTGCGAATGTATGATTTGGATTCAAACGAAGATGTTGAGGTTAAATTCCTTCTTGTACGACACAAAAATCCAAATAAATTCAGGTAACCGGTGTTGGGGATGATTATATAGAAGCTTCCGACGCCGCATTTAATCTTGACGGGACCAAGCTTGTATTTGTGATAAATTCTGCACCAAATAAGGAAGTGATAGTAAGATCCATAGCGGTTGGAGAGTTTTATCTGCCGGGTAACATCAATAGCAGCAACTTGATGGCTTTCCAACAAATTCCTACTGAGCCTGAGTCATCAGCACTATCCGAGTTATATGAAAGTAAACCTGATGAGATAGTGCATTTCAAGGATGAAAAATATTTCAAGAATGTGAGGCAGTTGACATTTGGCGGCGTGAATCGAAAAGGATATTTCAAGTGATACTCTTTAAAATATCCAGCCAAAATCACAGGGAGGATATCGTAGTAGATGACCTTATATCCATGAATCATCATTTCCTGATATACTTTCAAGTATCACATGATCTGTTCATGATTTATATCACATATGGTATTGCGTATGACGGCATCGACGACTAGGATATCCTCACAGCGATGTTGGCTATGGGCAAGCGAAACAATTACCAGTCACACTATACCTAATACCGCACTATATAGATATTCTGATGCCAGCGTGATTGGATTCGAAGCCTATGGAGAGCCCTATGGATCCGATTGTAGTCAGGTATGTCACACAAACAAAAGTCAAATTAGTTTCAATTTCAGATATATGAAATGAATTGGACCAACAGAACAATTAGACGTTTAAGTTCCGGTTTCGGACGATCTACTATTGGCCCATATCGAATAGGAGACTGGGCCAATGATGTTTATGTAACAGGAGTTTATGCTAGCGATTTTTTCAATGTAAGTTTGGGTCTTCTGGAAAATTTGGCACTAGCTGGCTTCAGGATTTTTGAAAAGTGCTTGTTCGCAGTCGGAAAAAGTGATTAAAATATGAAAAACTAACAAAAAACTATAACAAATCTTTTAGAAGGTTTTTGATTTTTCCGTTATTCCATTTTCGCTAATCAATAAAAACATACAGGAACAAGGTTTAACTCTAAAATTATAGATAGTACCTAACAAAACGGCGGTGCATCCCATAATCTGCCGGCGAAAGTTGTGTGATCCGTTTACTTTGGATGCCCTGAAAGACGAGGAATTGACTAGTTTTTGTTCCGGCCCAACTCTGGAATTGTTGAACGATTCAAAAGTTTTTACTTTGAGCGGCGGTTTGATTTCATCCGTGATCCACCCAAATTTGCCTTATGTTGGAGAGCCATATTTTGGGTATGGACGATATTACTTCACGGCTATAAGTAAGACCGAATCAACAAGCAGCAAGCAAGGACCCAGCATCGTCTACAAGTCTGCGCGAAACGACACATACAAAAGAGTGAGTGGTAATAAAGTCAAAATATGTTTTGGAAGTTTTCAACTTTTCACTTTCAAAATTTCCAAGTTTCTCAATCTTCGCTGAAACTTGCTTTTGCTTGCGCTTGAATACGCTTAAAAGGGTTAAATAAAGCATTTTCAAAAAATTTTAAACCAAATATCCCACCCCCATTTACGAAAAAAATGCCTGAAAATTCAAAAGTGCTACATTTCAGGTAACACATTGGCAGCGCACTGGCTACAAAGGCGGTCCGGTATATAACGGCGCACATATATATGCGAATATCCACCCAACGTACCAACCCACACTGGCATTCCATGCAGATTTTCCATGCACACAATGGTGGGAAAACATTACCCGGTTCCATAAGCTCTTCAAATACATGCTCGTCGATCCGAGCCGAACCGAAATTTACGTGGCAGACGAATCTAAAAGAACGAATCTCGAATTGAGCGAATATGCACTCCCGAATACAACGCAACTAACGAACTTCGGCTGTGCCAGTTGGGGCCCCACATTTCTGACCGATACATTTCAAATACTTTTTACAAGCGACAAAAATTATTGCGGAAAACAGAAGGCGAAAGGAAGCAAAGATTCGGATGGAAATGAGATAGTCGGAGCAGCTGATTTGTTCGTAATTGGATCAGATGGGACCGGTCTTGAGCAGGTGAACTTTCGTACTGAGTTATCGAAAATTTTTTTGTAGTATCCTTCTGTGGTACCCCTTTTGGTCACCAATTTTCTATCGAAAATGGCAAATTCTATTTACTTTTGTGGAGCGGTGAAAATTTGCTAAGTGATTGGATCATGTATGTTTCAAAAATTGAGACCATTTTTCCTGCCAATTTGAATTCTGAGTTAAAAAAACTTTAAAATGGAAGAGAGAGATGAGAGACGAGGAAAAAGAGAAAACTAATACAAAGATAAATTTTTTCAATAGCACTTTCTGCGTTTCCTTTCATTTATCTACTCCGATTCCCATCCTTCCTACATGAGCGTCAGTGGTGTAATGATTAGCATTGTTGCCTTCCAAGCAATAGACGGGGGTTTGATTCCCCCCTGACGCAATCACTTTTTTCCCATCTAAGATGCGATAAAACGATTTGAGATTTTTAATCGCTTATCCTTTAGATCAGAAATTTACTAAAAATTAATTTTTTACAATATTTTGCTCACTAGCAAAATCGCACATTGGCCAACTAGCCGGATGTCTGCACTTTGTCGTTTCTAAGCAATAACTCATCTCAATTATAGATCACATTCTCGGGACCAAATATTTTCGACGGAGACGCCACACTAAATTCAGATGGAGACAAAATCCTCTGGGCAAGCACCAGAAATGCTTCAAAGCCTGGAGATGTCAACCTATTTATGGCAGACTGGATCTATCCATCCAGAAAGTGGCCCGGTTCCGAAGAAACAACGCAGGTACCGACAACAGTTCCAGCGTCGGATTCGGCGGTTATTCTGACGGACACAACGGTTATTCTGAACGCAATAGTTTTATTTGTAATCGCCAAATTTATCACTGAATTTACTTAAAAGTGCATGAAACAATAAATATAATTATGTCTTGATTCGAATAGAAATTTAATTGTTTTAAGGATGATCATGTTTTTAAAGTTTCAGAGTACGAATGCAATAAAATAGTTTTTTTCCTTAAAAATCTTCCTCCGAAGCGTTTAATTTTTTCGTGTGCCAAATTAGTTAAAAAGCCAAAATTTAGATCGAGGCCAACATTTAAATTAAATTTGGAGTTCAAGAAATTGGAAAGTTATGGCCTATAAATTTGAATGATCATTGATCAAATATACATTGATCCTCAGAGATCAAAGATTCAGCCAAAGATTTTAACATTCCTATTTCTGTTATCCGGCGTTATTCTCGGTTTAAAATTTGGTACCTTAACTAATTTGATATCGTATCGCGGAATTTAACCTTCGAAAAAGAAACCAGTTATTTTTAGCAAAAATTCATGTAGCGAAATGTAACATTTTGTAGCAAAGAAGGCAACTTCTATGCGATAGTATAACTGTAATTCACTCTCATTTAAAACAAAACATATCTGAAATTCATTTTCGGAAATGTATATTTCACAAAAATCCATGCAAAACTGGAATTCCCCCAGTCACTGACAGTCTGTAACGATGGCGCCACATTGCTTTGCGAAAGAAAAACTGCAGAGGATTTTCCTCGACAAAGAGCCATAATTACGCAAATTCCGCCTTTGGATCTTCCCTGTAAACCAGAAAAAGATGAGCTGGATTGAGCTCATTTGAGTGGCTATTTGTTTCATATGCGACAAGTTATATTTGGTCATATGGCTATTTTTCTAGGATGGTACTTCAAATGTCGCAGGCGCAACTGAGACGTGTCAGTAAGGCCGATTATGCGAATGCTTATTTTCCTTACAACCTTTGACTAATTTTGAGCGTCGGATGCAGGTTATTTATTGTCTATTGTGGTGAAACAGTTGCGTTATAAGTTTGAGGACATGTCGCAACATTCGCTTCTATGTTTTTATTATCGGGTTCGAATTATCTCTGGTCTAATTAAGCCACGGTCGAACTTTTCGTGCCCTTTTCGACAACGAATACCGTTTACGGTATATAGTTTGCATTGGCCAACTTATACTTTGAGGTTATATTCCTTAAAGATATATCCAACACATTTCCGCATCTTCGTTTTCGTCGATCCGAGGCCGGCGTTCACCCACATTCTCACCTCAAAAAATAATTGTTCTCTATTTCCATCGCAGGGTTCCCCTTTGACTTACCTCTCCGCATGCAATAAATTCGGGGTTAGAACTCTCCTCAATTAATGGTATTCGCGCATATATCTCCAGAAAAGTCTCGCGAATTCGTGCTCTTTTTCAGCAAATCCACGTTTTCTTCAAAGTTGACCTGCTTATTGATTATGGAGGACAAGGATTTGGCTTGAATCCCGTAGTGACTGAATAAATATTTGTTCTCAAGTTGCCGATTAGAACAACGCTAATCCTTCTAGTATTGTACGATCTTTCCAATGCTATCCAAGATTTTTCATTTGTTTATAGTTCTCCCTTTTCCTTGTTTTTGCTAATTTTCTGTTTTTTACGGACAAAATTTTCAAAATACTTTTGAAAGGCACCAAATTAAAAATTATTTATCTCTTTTCTCTATTTAAAAAAGAACTGAAGAAAAATATATACCGAATTAATCAAAGATAGGAGCCCAGGTATCTTAATGGCAGATTATTCCTTAATCTAGCCTTCAAATTTTGTCACGATCATTTATGGCACGATATCACTTTTCAGAAGTCACTTTTATCCTACCTACTTGATAATAATTGTCCGGTTTTATAGTCCACGTTCTCGGATTTCATATTTTCATTCAGAAACTACAATTCGATAATAACATCTGTACATCCCTACTTGCAATACACTCGAAATTAGATTAACTCAATCAAGATTTCCTGAATATTCTCTCAAGATCTCAAGAATTTCTCTAAAATCAACACATCCTGAGATTCGGGCAGCTTTCTCAACTTCATTTCGAGTTTTTCCTTCAGGCTTTTCCAAGTCCATTTTATAGGCTGAGCGAAGGAGCACCCTAGCAAGTCAACCTGTCCGCCTCCATAAAGTTGCCCTCAACCTTGTGGCGGCGTTCAATCACCCCCCCCCCCTCATCCCGAAGCGCGGCCATCATAATTATTCATGGATGGACATATATTATTGAGGGATGAAAGGTGGGCAAAGGCAGGCGATTATGGTTGGTTGAGTGCGCAAAAGTGAGTGACCTCTAGATCCCACTATTTCCGGATCTTCTCTTGAAAGTTGACTTTGAATTGCCGAAAAGTGGCGGATTAACGTGTTTCCTTAGAATACCAGTACTCTTATGAGACTCGTTTGAAATGGAGATTGGCGGTACCGGAAATTGCACACAGGTGAAATCGAGATTGCTTCGATTCCTTTTTTGACTAATCGAGATTTTTGGTGCGTTTTGGATTGGCGGAGCTTTCGTTAAATCATGATATATAACATCCTGCCCAATAATTTACCGTTATGTTAAAATTTGGATGTCCTAACCAATTCTCAGATACAAACCGTTAATATACCAAGCATCTCGATTAATCTCCAGGCACTATAATGTATTTGTTGCGGAACTATTAATTTCAAGGCAGACTTTGGCTATGAAATATTGATTTCTAGATTTTCTCCTTGACCAAACCCGAAAAAAATTAGGGTCTGGCATATCCTGACCCTCAAAAACTTTGAATGAGCTTGGATCCGCCCAGTCAATTTATCTTCTATCTGACTTAGTCAGATCTTCTATCACACTTTTCTGATAACTGCAATGTTATGGTTTAGAATAGTTCTAGCTGCAAACGTGGTTAATAATTTGTTAATTTTTTATGATTTGTCCTTTTCGTAGGTTCTTTGAGAAGCTATATTTCTTTCTTTTATTTTATTTAACGTCTCTTTTTGGGCTGAAGATATGAAAATATTAATGGTCCATACTCTATAATAAATCTTTCCATCGTGGGTGGTCTTCTTATGAGATTAATATCATATCCGGATATTGCTTTATAAAGAATCCATTATAAATAATTGACGTCTATCGCATTACGCAATCAAAAGGTAAAACTTTAATAGGAAAGGTGGAACTATTTCGCGCTTTCATTGTTTTCTTTTTATTTTGTCTCTTCTACAAAATGATTTTGAATACAGGACTTGAGCTGAGTTGTGGTTCGAAACATAAGAAAAAAGACTTAAAAACTTCCTTTACGAGCAAAACCAAGTCTTCTTTCTTTTCACAAAAGTATTATATAATTTTTTGCGATTCATTCCACGATCTCCGTACAAAATATGTTTAGTCCTATAACAAAATCGACCGTTTCCCACGCATTTTCAAAGTCCTTTATCCCAGCTCATTCCAATACCAATGGGCAATAGCGCCGGCTACAGTCACCTCACGGTTCATCCCCGCAGTCCTGCTCACACCGCACATCATTATTCCCACATTTTATTGTTATTATTGTTTGGGTCTTTATTTTCAGCCATCCTTTGGCTCGCACGAATTCCGATCCGAGCCCTCTCTCCCATTCATAGAGTGATCCTGTACACAGGGATTACACTGTGTATGTGACTCTCTGGATGGGTCTTTGGATCTCTCCGGGTGATCCCTATAGAACCCCATGAGATCTCATACCTCACTATGGGAAACCACAGCGCCTCTATTGTCATTTTGGGCATAGAATGTGCCGGAAATCCGCTTCTCTGTCTCGCTCTGTTACTTTTTTCCGCACTATTCTCTCACCTAATCGAGTCTCTGGTTTTGTATCGTCATGGACACTTTGTATGGAATAGAGAGCAAAAGCGATGGTTATCCTGGGATGGACTTCTCTGAGCTCACTGCCAATTTCTCGTTTATCGATGCATGATTTCACTTTCTATTGGGCAGATTTTCAAGGTCAATTATGTTTCGGGCAGTGATTCAGATTTTAACTTTCACTCGTGTACTTTGTTTGTTTTTATCGTTACTTGCTTATTGTGAGATTTGTAGTACTAAATCAATACTAAATTTTCCCGATATGTTTATCAAAAGTGCAAAACCGGATTGCATTTTATACTATCAAATATGAGATTTTTTACACATCCTTCGTTTGTCCACCTTTCCAGAATCATAAAGGGTGTATCATTGTTGATAACGTCATCTCGTCAGTGAATCATTCACAGGTATTCATGTTAAAGTTAAAAACTGTATTTTATTTATGTTTTTTCTGCGCGGTAAATATCAATAAGCTGTGTTGTGAATTGTTATTACTATTTTGTGATCTTCTCGCTTTGTAACAATAAAAGGTGACATCATATGGCCAACTTTAACATCAGTCAGCCTTCCATGTTACTAATTTTTCATTCATTCTTCTCCGATAATTGGCAATATTTTGATTCAAAAATTAAAATACACTGCTGAAAAAGAAGAACATAATCCGGGTTATTCTTAATTTTGTCAAAAAAATGTTGGAAAAATCCCAAGAATCATAAAATTTTGCCATTCAGAAAAATGTATGTTATGGAAAACAGTTATTAACCTGTTATGTAACGTGAGCGATTTACTCGGCAATTTCCATCTGAATATATAAAAAATCGGTTAAGCTGCTTTAAAAGTAAACTATGCGATTCCCAAATCCCTGAAATTTTTTCTCGCCACGTGCCTGAAAACAGTTTGTACGCATTAAAACCAATAATTTTATATATAAATTATGAATATCAAGGTAAATTTCTTTCTTTCATTTCTTGTTGGACACTTTTTCGCCTTGTTCTCTTGAGCCGGACCTTGGTCTTTAACGAAACACGTATTATGCATCCGAGTCTGAACACCAGCTCACAGATTAACAATATCGTCACTATTGAAGCGTTTCATATAAAGCATATTATCCTCTTCATGAATCCTTTTTATGTTTCTATGCATAATCTCCCGAATTCTACACGTGGCTTAGACCAATACAAAAGTCCAGGTTATTGTTATACAACATCCCATAAAACTTATAAGGCATCCCATTATGACTTCTACAAAAGGAATGTTAACTGTGTAAAACTCTTTATGCTTTACATAGATAATTATATAGACCGTTATACAGACATATTTGTCAGCATTGAATAGTCTGATCCATTTGTTTTTCCTATTGTTGATATCAAAATTGTGTTTACTCATACTTTAGCCTCTTTTACAAGTGTTATTAGAAATCTTTATAAGGAAAGTAAATTATTTGTTTTCTAATCAAAAGGCAACAATTTTACAAAAATACTTAGTTTCTAATTAGTAAATACCGAGCAGCATGATCGATCGAATCGAAAACTAAATTAAGTAATTTTAGACTTCAAATGAACCGACAAAGCATTCTCGGCGCACCTGATTAGCCTTGCCGTGTGAATGATCCAATCCTTGAAGGTCACAATTGGCAAAACTTCTACAATTATTGATGTATCGCCGAATTGGTGTCCAGCCAAAGACCTATGCTCTTTTTCTACTGGTCTATTCTAATCTTTTAATTACTCCCTTTACCTCAAACCACCGCCAAACTTCCCTCGTTTCTGCGCAGCAGTCGCCATCGGGCAGGATCAAAGGTTCGTTTTGGAAAAGCAACATTATCGAAACTATTTTAACTGAAAATATTAATTCGCGCGAATTTAAACTTTCCTATTTCAGTGACCCCGGAATGTGGAAATCAAATGATTACGATCCACATCCAATTCAATCCCGACTTCCTGCCACAAGGGAAATTCACAGACTGGATTATGGTGGGCGACAGCTCAAGACCAGAATGTCGCCTGCGGGGGAATGGCGAGCTGCGTTATGTCGTCCAAATTGCCGTTTTCAACGATCCTTGCCAGACCAAAATGGTAATATTTTGTGAAGATTTTTGTGGAATTTCACCTAAAATTCGATTTTAGATGGCCGCCGGTGTCTTTCAGAATACTCTTAGGATTGCTCAATTTCCTGGAATTATACTTCAGGATGACTTCAATTTCACCTTTAAATGTATTTATGGCCTGCCTGAGGTGGTTGAGTATCGATTGCCTCAAGTCAACCCAACGTTTGATATTAACAGAAAGTAAGGCTTAAGAAATAAGTTGAAGAGATGAAGAGAAAATTAAGTTCGACATTTCGGTCATTACAAAAAATTTGGTCATTGATCTTGTCACAACTCAGAATCATA
The DNA here is from genome assembly GCA_022814885.1 of Ditylenchus destructor. NCBI lineage: Eukaryota > Metazoa > Nematoda > Chromadorea > Rhabditida > Anguinidae > Ditylenchus > Ditylenchus destructor. The sequence goes on along the minus strand of JAKKPZ010000047.1, from coordinate 444,161 downwards.
GAATTTTGAGAAGGAAAGTCGTTTTTTTTTTGTAAAAACAAAGTTTTTTTGTAAAAAATATCCCGCTGTTTGAATTTTTTCGTATCTGGCTTTCTTTTTTAGGCGCAAGGAAGCAGCGATGGCAGAATGCCAGGGAATGGTAGTAAAATCCTAATTCCAAATCACTTTAGATTCGTACTCCACAAAATTTTATGTGAAATATTTCGTCCAAAAAAATTTCGAACTACAATTTCTTATATGAGCACTTTCCAGAGTATCAAAAATATCCTTGGATTCTGAATATTTATGAGAAATCTTGGTCTTAGAAATGGTTATGATAATAATTTCCAAAATTAAACTTTATATTTCAAAACGAACAACTGAGAAATTTTTTATAATTTTTATACTTCAGACAAGGTCCAAAATTACAGTTCAAAATCACAATCTTGATTGCCAACATTTCAGTGTAATTACCGGTTCCCAAGCTGCCCAAAGTACGCCATTCTCGACCTTGAGTGATATTTTATCGCCTTCCGTCACAAGTGCCACAAGAAATGGCCTAAATTCCGTCTCTTTACAGAATTCGTTATTTGAAAGCGATCTTCAAAATGCTGCAAACCTGGGAGAATTGCCTAGAGGTAAGCAATGTTGCAATTTTTAGATAAATATTTCCAAAAAAGCTGTAAAACTCGAAATATTTCCCATTTCAAAATTGAACATTCAATAAATCTCAGACGATATTTTCAGGATCTACGAGTCTCGTTCGAAACAGCGGTATTGGCGCCCTCACTGGCCGAGAATCCAATCTCCTTGCCATATTGCTAGCGTCTTTGATCGTCCTGGTCCTGCTGGTCTTCCTCCTCTGTCTCTACTTATGCCTGAGGCAATGCCAACACAGAAAACCCGCTCCTCTTCTCGCGAGCTCAGATATTAGCGGACCAGGCGGTGGCGTGAACACAAGTTCAGGCGGGACCACGATATCGCCTGGAGGAGAGACTCATTCTGCGGGCTCAGGTGGACGAGAATCCACGCCGTGGTGGACCGGAAAGGGCAACCAAAGCTATTTATTAAAGCCGGATTACTCGAGGAGACAAAATAAGAATCCGTAAGAATTTGAAGCACTGCACTATAAGCATTTTTGTAATTGAACTCACCGGTGGAGACTTACATATATGCGAGATTGACTATATCCGACGTGTACATTTCCTATGTTTCAATAAAAGGCACGTGCTAGAGTATTACAGTTACCTAGCAAAAGTTTGTTGTCCACTTGTTAAAATGACATAGCAGAGTAAAACCATTGTTGGAAATATTTTAGAAATATCAATTAGAATTCAGAAAAAGTGAAAAATGGCAGTGAAAAAAATTGTTAATAGATCTATCGAAAACAGTAATCATCATCTAGTAACTTATCCACCGGCATTTTTATATTGGCTCCTTTTTAAATAACTGTTGCTGACAAGAATTCATTTTTTGCATTCAAACGTGAAAAACATAAATACGCACACAAACACCAAGACCGATCCCTGTTTGCAAATGGGTTAAGTCACCCAGACAACGATTATAGGACCTTAAAGGTAAAAAATACGAAACAGGTGATTTGGCGAAGTTACATGAATTTTAGCGCATTCTAAAAAGCGAAATTCTACTGACTAGCTTTATCGATTTTCGGATTAACGGTTTCACTTATATAGGGGTTTTATAAGCCTAAAAACGAACTTTTCTTGTCTATTGAAATGTCGGAAACGTACAGGTGTTGCAATTATTTGTGAAATTTTCTTTTGTTTTAAACTGTAATCAAAAATTTATTGTTAGAACAAAAATGTCAGAGTCAAAAATTTGGATATGCCCCGAAAATTTAGTGCTTTTCCTACCCTGAAACAAGGCCAAGTTGGTTTTGCCATCCGTATACCGATGTTCATACCTTTTCGTCCCAAAATAATATTTTTGTGGTGTATCTCAAGGGTTTTCCTTAAGCTAAGGTCTCAATCAAGCAATATTTGATGAAACAGGGTGATGACATTTCATCAAGTTTGATTGTAAAGTTCAAAATTCCAAAATCTGGGAAAACGCATTCTAAACTTAATTTTTTAAAGAAAAGTCACTTTACTTAATATTTGACTCTACGAATTTTAGATTGCACAGTAACAGCAGCGATGATTCCAACGAAACACTGAACCCGCCTCCACTCCCGAGCTCAATGGCACCGACTCTCACCATCGGCTCTCAGCACTCACTCGACCCTCACGCCACATCCAAGTCAGGTCAACAAAGGATTCATCGATTCACGCTAAATGGCAGGGATTCCAACGGAAACTCAGGATCCATGCCCGGAAACGTCGGTGGGGCTCAAGCGGCGGCGACCATAGCAGCGGCTAAGGCAAGCAGAGTACAGCAAGAGGTGGCCAAGAGAGAAAGATTTGATGCCCCGAGGCGTATGGAGGAAAAACCGACTTCTGGATTGAGGCAGGGAGAAAGGTTTCAGGATGCCTTGAGCCATGCGATGGGCCGAAGCACGGAGCTGATGAGGACGCCGCAGTCTTATGCAGAGTGGAGGGAAAGAACGCTACAAAGGTGAAAATTTTATGCATTATGACCTTTTCGGTGAAGATTCTTGATCCAAAGAATGCATTTTTGGTTCAAGGACTCGGATTTAGTACTAAATTTTATACCTAGCATATTTGATTTTGTTACTCTCGAATTCATGAAATGCAACATTCTAATATGCGCAAAAGTATGCCCAGAGGTGGGTTAAAAGTACAAATAATACCGATCACGCACTACCAAATTTAGACAAAAAGCTGAGCAAGGCTTTCTGCTGGCCAAATCTTCATCCGGACACAGCCAATCCCGCCACGACGAAACGATTATGGAAATTCGCCCTCTCACAATCCGGGACGTGCCACAAACACCTTATACAAAACGGCATCCTGGGTGGGCGAGTCACTCGGCCAATAATTCCGATGAGCACGATCAGTCATTTGGATCCAATTTGGACAGGTCCGAGGGTAATTTGGCAGTGGTGACCAGTCCCGAAGGTGGAGAAAGAGAGAGTTTGCCCTCAGGGTGTTTGACACCTGTAAGGAGTATAACGGAGATATACAGGTCGGCTGAGACGAGGCTTCAGAAAATGATACATACTGACAGCAACGTTGAGAGGACGGGCCATAGCGGAGACAGCCGACAAGATCCCGGAGGTTATTCACATCAGGTATTGGATGAGGGGGATTTGGTCCAGATGAGCTCGGATGAAGGTTGGGAATTTAAGATTTGGAGAAAATGGTAGAGAGATGTTGTTTCTTTTACTGTCTGGAAAAATTAATTTTAATTTTCGTCAAACAATTTTGGTAACTATGAAAAAGCAAACTTTGGAATCTGTGATTCAACATACAGCTAGGAGCCAATTCAAACATAGAATTTCGTCGAAAATATTGATTAAACTACATTCTATTCTCTAAATTCTCCATTTTAGGCGAATATTCTATCCCGGCGACGATTCAAAGGCCTCCCTTAAACACTGACACAAGAGAAAAGCTTGCCCATTGCGCTGACAAAATCCGAGGATTTGGTCCAAGGAAATTGACGGAACAAGAAATTGGTAATTATTAGTTTCAGTTTAGTGGGTGAGGAGAAAAACTCACCCTGTACTCAGATTAACATTTTACATACACTTTTGTTAAATTACCAAAAATTTCCATATCTTTTCTATAAATGTTTTTCTCAACTTTGAATTTACTTTCGTACTTTAGCCCGCTGGCGCCAACTCGTTCGGACCGACGCACAATTGCAATCCCGAATTATGGACGCCGCACACGTGGACGAATTGAAAGCTTTGTGTGAACTTCAGGAATACCGGCTCTACTTCACTCGCACGAAATGGACACAAATTATGGAATGCGTGGCCGAACTTATTTTTCAGAACCAGCAGGTGACACAACAAAGACAGCTCCAGGAACAGTTACTTTCTCATCAACCTCAGAATCAAAAACAGCCAATGGCCAGTCAGTTGAGTCTGAAGCTCAATCTCTTCCGGAATCTCGGATCGCCTGGGTCGTCTTCTACGTCAAAAGGCAACAAAGGCCGAGATCGCTCACCTATGATTGGGGACTCGGGAATGTCTGGATCGGAAAGAATAACGGACACGGAGAAAAGGAAGAAAAAGGTAAGAATTTGAAGAAATGATTTGATTCGAAGACTAAAGTTTTTCTTCAGAAGCCACCCAAGCCCGGCGATGTGAATCGAGAAAGAGAATGAAACGAGAAGACTCCTAGGGTATAGAAACTATCAACATGTAAGCAATATGTAACTTATGACCCGCAAACCGCGAAACTAAAATGTATTGTCTAGTTTGATTCTACTTAAATATACTTATGAGTTGTCTGTATACAAAAGAGAATAAATTTATATGTACGTTTTCTGAAATAAACATTTTATTTATGGTTTTATATTCTGGAGAAGTGCAAGTAAATGAATTGATGCCCTGAAGCAATTATAATTCAGATTTATATTTGCTGTATCCAAAAAAGTGTCCTAAAGATTAATGGTTTATTTGACAAAATAATATTTTTGTTCACAAAAAATTTATTTTGCAACATTCCCATAAATCGTAAAATCGAACACATTTGTTTCAATCTTTTGTTTTCACACATTTTTCGCTTTCAATAGTGGTGGTGATGATGCCCGTGGGCTGTCGGATGAGCGGTGTGGTGTCCTCCATAGCCACTTCCATATCCAGGACCATAAGGAGAGTACTGGTGGTGCATATTCATATGATGCGAGTGATATCCATTTTTAAGAGCCTCCAATTCTAAATACGATCACTTTAGACTACACAGTTATTTTTACTATACGATTAGAAGATAGGGTTCTACTGAAGATAACCCGACTTAGTAGCATTACTTGGAATTCTAAAATGGAAAAAAAAATTCAACGTAATCAGACGAGGCTGCGTCAAAGTAAATGAATTTTATGTCAAATTTTCGAATGTCAGACCAAATTTTATCCCACGATTCCAACTATCCCAACCAACTCAATACAAGTTGCAAGTCTGACCTGTAAGACGGTTGGTGATTTGGAACTGCCAGAATTGCAAAGAATGGTATTTGATGGGATTATCCTTAGCCATTTCTCCATTTCTCTCAACAAAGTTCTTTCCGTCATTGTATGACTTGTGCAATTGGTCAATGACCTTTTGAGCGACGCGAATGGCCTAAATAATAACGTCTTATTTTCCTACGCTTTGTTATGTGATAAATTTAACCTCATCGAGTGGTTCACCGGTGCTTTCATTGAACAACTTCTCCAGTTCGTCACCGTAGAAGCTGTAGCGAATGGCTGAAAGTTTATCAATTCAGGATTCAAATTTAAAAACACTCCAGAAATTCTTACGCTTCCAGTCGATCTGCACCTCGCCATTAATAATTTTCACATAATCAAAGAACAAAAGCGCCATTGCTCCGGCCTGGTCCACTTTTTTGCGCATTTGATATGAGGGGCCGTCGTTTTTCTGCTTCTCCCGGATTTGAGCCAAGTCATGCATTTTCACAATCAAGAGTCCTTCCAGACGATCCATTTCGTTCAGCTGAGCTTGAATCAATGGCATCATTCGATCGTCATCGATTAGTTGGCGGGCATAGCCGCTGAAAATTGAAACATGTTCAAGTTTCTTGGCGAAATTTTGCAAATTTTAGACAAAATAAAAACAGCAAAATTTTGGAAAAATCACCTCTGTGCTAAAAGGGCAGGAAAAAGATAACAGTAAAAAATAACAGCCTCTAATTAGTTCAGTCAATTTTTAAACCAAATCCCAACCTGAAGTCCTCTCTCATGCGGCCCATCAACACCGTCTGAACATCTTTGATCAATTTTATGGCTTTTTCCGTGTCATTTTCAGTATACATTTCTTTGTTTTTCCTGTCGTCGTATTTATTGTAAAGAATTTGCAATTGCGGACTCAAATTTTGAGCTATGAGAGACACGGAAGAGTGTCGGGTGTTTTCTTTGATGTTTGTCAAAAGAGTCTGGACATCGGTGTTCAGGTCAACAAGGCGTTTGAATATCTCCACAGCAGGTAAGTGGTATGGGCTGCGATATGAGGTAGGTGGGCCGTAGCCAGGGGGATGCGACACGTGGATCTGAGCACCTCCTAGTCCAGGTTCATTTTGTGCCGGAGAGTAAGTGCCTGAGGAACCTGAAATTTGGATTAGTTCTCATAAGCATTAATTAGGGTAAATATTTGCGAAGAATTATTTCAGGTAGGTACTACTCTTGTCACAAAGGCAAAAATTTTAGCAAAAACAGGGTACAAAATTTTTCGAAAAGTCATTAATAAAATAAATGTTAAACAAAAAAAGCTGGCTGTCTCAAGCCTGAACTACTTTTATCAGTTAATACTATTGATTGTCATCACTTTCATTGCCAAACCTCCGGTAATCCAAACTTTCCTACCTGGAGGAGTCTGCCCTGGCAAATATTCCAACATTTTCGGGGCAGACTGCATACTGTTTCCTTTGCTCGCCAAGTCGTCCAAAATCACTTGAGACAAGCTCAAGGCCACGTCCAGTTGGTTCCGGAATTCATCCACCTTGGTCAGGTCGAAAGGCTCAGAGCGGCCAGTTATATAGTTTTTGTCTCCAAGGCGAGCCGTGATTATCTTCGCATTAGCTTTGAGGGTATCCAGAGTGGTGCTCGCAGCGTGAAGGGTGGTTGTGCCGGATATAATTTGGAACGGCTCAATGTTATGACCTGATCCGTGTTTGGCACCATGATCGTATGGATCATGGTGCGGGTTTGCGGAAGAAAGGCACAACAGTGCGAGAGAGCCCGTTAAGATTGGGAGGAGCATCTCCTGAAATTAATTTGAAAATAATAAAAATTTTCGCCAAATACAACATTTTCTGAAAATTAAAAAACTAATTTTTCATCGTAACGTAAGAAGTTCAGAAAACAATAGCCAGATTCTTGATTAAAGGCAACCCAAGCGCGATCAATGACTGCGAAAACGAATGCAGTAGACAAAATGCGGTAGAAATGAGTTTTGAAAATAGAGAACCTATATAAATTCGTATATGAAGGTGATGTTCGAAAAATTGTCAAAACAGATAACGTCATTTTGAGGATGTATTTTTACTTAAAAAACAGGGTACTCAATCGAAGACGGACATGTAAACATGAAAAATCGCGTACATCGGGCGCTCTGGGCTTTGATTTCGAGAACTTGGGCTTTTGGGTGCACACTCTCGACCCTTGAACGCGCACTTGATTGCGTAAAAAATTTTGATATACTAGCATCCCGAACTAACACCTCCCTACTTGCTTCAATCACGCGCAGAGTCTGGATACCCAGCTATCCAATACATATCCAGGTAATGGATATATATTTCGTCTGTTATGGAAGCTAGGGCCTGTAGAAAAAGAAATATCATGTAGCAGACTGCGATACAGATGTACCCCGTAGACTACGTTAAGAAAAAGAAGTCGTTTTCTTGAGTTGGGTACCCAGCACTCTCAGAGTCTAGCTCGAATTGACTGCCTAGGCACATAGAGTAGATATTGATTCTGGCCGTGAGTTTTCCATATCATTTCGGGTAATCAAGAAACTCGGAATCTTAAAAGTTATATTTCGATCCAAACTTTTGCAGAAAAGTTTGCATCAAATTTTGAAGTTTTCGATCCGTGGATCAAAAAGCATTAAAAGCTGAAATTGAGTTTGGCTGTGAGAAAGAGAAGGGAAATCCAACTGAGCGAACCATAGTAAAATATCATTCTGTTTGTAAATTAGAATTAGCATTTAAAATTAGAATTCAAATTGGAATGACGTTAAATACTGAAAAATTTTTTACATTTTAAAGTTTTCGCCTTTCCAAATATAATTTTCTTCACAAAACTTTGTTCGCTGCAGAATTCTCTATTCGTTTGCTAAGAAATAAAATCAAAACAATAAATAACAAAAAAGATGACGTAAAATTTTATTAAAATTCGTACGCGCAAAGGAAATGACGTCGGCTTTTGCGAATCGATTGGAGCGCTCGTTTGTCGTGTTTAATGCAAGGATGACATTGTTTCTATCTCTGTAGTCATTTTGAGACTCTCTAAGTTTGTTTAACTATCTTTTGTGCATAATCACTCAGCGTTGTTTATTGCACAACGCCCTCCCAAAATCATTTGCTCCATCTGCTTGTTAGACAAAGGCTGTGTATAATTGATATAAAATAAAGACTTCATCGGTCCGGTTTACTCTGGCAGACAAAACCGGACCGATGAAGTCTTTATTTTATATCAATTATACACAGCCTTTGTCTAACAAGCAGATGGAGCAAATGATTTTGGGAGGGCGTTGTGCAATAAACAACGCTGAGTGATTATGCACAAAAGATAGTTAAACAAACTTAGAGAGTCTCAAAATGACTACAGAGATAGAACCAATGTCCACCTTGGTTTAATGTAACTTTTGTGGTACGCCATCTTGCGCAATATTAGCGAGCAGCAAAAATGGTACGAGTTACAAACAGGGATCTTATTTGCCCAAAATGAAATCAATCAAAAACTTATTTATTAATGCTATCAAACTTTAAATACACCCAATAACAGTCTTAATAACAACAAATAGGAAAATCATATTCAAAATAGCAGAAACTCTGGCAAAGCTGGCAGCTTGGGTAACTGTGCTTGCTTCTATGAACCATGGCTCAGTTGACGTTGCCGTAACGCTATTTATCCTGGCTGGATAGAGCCAATCTGCCGTAAACAGGTTTAACTCTCCCGGCTTAGTTGCATTTCTTGTACTTGCCCATATGATTCTCGTCCCATTAAAGTTCAAGGTGGCATCTCCGTCGAAGATTTTTGATCCCGAAAATGTGATCTGTAATAGAAAAATGAATCATTCAGCTCGAATTAAAAGTGGAATTCGCTGATTTACATTCATGTGTCATTCATTCTGTCTGTGACATTCGAACCCCAATCAATACTTTCAAATAGAACAAACTTAAACCAACAAAACGCAACATTACCTGCTCAAGCCCGGTTCCATCTGACGCCACAACAAATAAGTCCGCCGATCCATCCCACCACTCATTTCCTTCTGGATCTTTGCTCCCTCTCGGTTTTTGTTTTCCACAATAATTTTTGTCAGTTGAGAACAGGATTTGGAAACTATCCTTTAAGAACACCGGACCCCAACTCGCGCAGCCAAAATTTGTCAGTTGGGTTATATTGGGTATGACATTATAAGAAATCACGGCTGCTTCATTTCTCAGATCAGCAACATAAATCTCGGTCTTGCTTGGGTCAATAAGCATATTTTTGTACAACTTCTGGAATCGATTTTGATCTCCTAAGTCTTTTGGAAAGTTCGCGTGGAACGCCAAACTGGGATTTTTGTAGTCTCCATTATAAGCAGCTCCACCTTTGTATCCGACACCTTTGGTGATCTGAAATTGATTAAATTTAACATCGGTCAAAAATTTCTTACTCGAATTTCACCAAAAATTAAGCTTAAATATACAAGTTTTCCTTCACAGAGGACTCAACACAGTGAATAATTCAAAATTCCGATCTAAGCTAAAGTTCTGTATAAATATAGTAAATTAGAAAATGCAATAAGTCTTCTAATCACTTACCTGTGTATACCCATTGCTCCAAGATAACTTGTAAAAAATGTTTGGTCCTTGTGCTTCCGAAGTTCCATTTGAAATTGCTGTAAAGTATTGCCTTCTACTGCCGAAATACGGCTCGCCAGCATAAGGCCAGTATTGATTGAACACTGAAGTGATCAAACCTTCCTTGTTGGTTGCGAATATTTTTGAATCTTTGAGCAATTCTTGTGTTGGCAACAAACACGAGTCACTCAAATCCTGATTATTGATGGTTTTCAAGTTTAAAGGGTCACATAATTTTGGTCGGCATAGAATGGGACGAACCGCTATAGCATCAGGTACTACCTGTAAAATTTGACTTTACTTGGTAATGAGCCAAATTTTGGGCTGCAAGGTAAAAAATTATACATTGAACAAATCGCTTGCATAAGTCTGTTTGTCTCTCTTTTTATCTTGTTCCCAGTCATTATTGTCACTATATGAGTCATCATACGGACCAATAGTAGTCCAGCCAAATCCCGAACTAAGACGCCTCATTGGTCGATCGGAGTTGAGGCTTATCTCGTAGATCTGAAAATAGGTTATAGATTGGGTATAGTAATTTTAAATTTATGTGAAGATACCAAATTTGAACAAAATGTTCTTATTTATAATTCATATTTCCTAAAAATGTAACTACCTGATTACAGGTAGACCCATAAGGCTCTCCAAAGGCCTCAATAGCGATCTTTGTCTCATCTAGGCTAAAATATTCTTTTTGGATGGATCTCGGATCCTTATCAAAGATTCCTCACTTGAAATATCCCTTCCGGTTGACCCCGCCAAAGGTCAACTGCCTCACGTTTTTGAAATATTTTTCGTTCTGAAAGTGAACAACTCCGTCATATGGGACAACATCGTCTAATTCCATCGCTTTCTTCTCAAGGATTTCTTGAGAATTTTCCTGCTGGGATGGTTTTTCAGGAATTTGTGCCAAAACCGGTGCAGTATTGCCACCAGAAAGGTCAAAGTCTGCTATCCCAACATATGCATTGTAGTCGAGCAACATGTCTGGCCAGGAGGCAGTGAAAACAAGTTTGCTGCCGTCGGAATTGAACGAGGCATCAAACACCTGACCAGTGTCCATTCCTATGCTCGTGATCTGAAAAATACGGATACTGTAGAAATGACACTTTTTTCCTCATACGAATTTTGAAATTTTCTTAAATTATAAAATTTGAGTTGAATCCGTAAAACACAATCGAACAAATAATTAATTTGCTTACCGCAATATCGGTCCCGGATTCTATGTCGTACATCCGTAATTGATATCCCTCTCCTGTGAAACTGTTACCATCCTCGTTTGTGATCTCCAATTTTGCAGTGTACAAAATTTTCTTATTATCCGTTTTTGGAACGATCTTTGGATAAAGCTTCTGAACGACATTCGGAGGCGAGGTGTTGATCTTTGTAAAAGAATGGTCGTGAACGTGACCGATGTAGAGTTCAGTTGACTTTGTCGGGAATAGGCCATGGCTAAAAATTTAAACTTAAAACCCCCCAAAATTAAGTAAAAAACTCACTCAAGTCTGGCTCTAAAAATCTGCAGTGCAGTGTCATTGTTTGGTTGTGGAGTATAACCGTGGAAAACGATTGTGTCACCGTCCGAACTGAACGACACTCCTCCGTAGGCAGCATTTGGTTCGTTTAAAGACGTCACGTTAAGCTAAAAATGTGGAACTTGTGGTTGGTATGCATTAACCCCTGTGTATGGTTTGTTTTTTCCTCAACGCGCCTCTGTAATATTTTGTAAGCTGGAAAATGAGAAATACAACAAATAGAGCGCAATCGATAACCATCATAAACAGAGTGTGTTGAATTAACAAAGCAGATATTTGTCTGATTACATCGAAGGCCTTGTATAAAACCAAGGCGCTTGCCTCTGCTTTTTTATTCCAACGAATAGCGTCTATGATGATTATCGATTATTCTGCCTTTGAAGTGTTTAAGTTCCAATTTATTATTTTCATGCTTTTACGAAATAGCGAATGCGTCGTTTAGCAGTGATTAGCATAGACCCCGAATTCACAGAAATATTAGACCACATCACAGAAACATAGACAGATCCTGTTAGAAACACCAAACTTCCTCTGTCTGTGTGTTCTCGGGCAAAACGATGATTTTCATATTTATACAAATTTATATCTTATTTTCTTTTATTAAACAACTAAAAATTACCGGAAACGCCTGAGGTCTTTTGGCATCATCCTTTTTCAAATCATCGGGCTGATAGTAAAATGCATAAAGACACATCCCTGCATCACACCTTCCAGAATAAATAACAGTTTCCTTGTCGGGAGAAACCGCTGCATCTCCGCTATATTTTAGTTCTTTGGGCTCAATATTAGGACCCGTTAGCTGCGCTATCAAATTTCCATACTCATTTGCTGCGTAAAGAGCCATCGAGGATGGAATCTCGTAGTATGGATCTTCACCTGCAAAGGGCTAACTATTATACCTTTCTTCGAATCAAATCTTCTACTCTTCGATTGTTTTCCCTCTATTATAAAATGAATTTTCGTTTTAGGGTAATTTGGTTGTTTCGGCCTACTTGAGTGGTACTTGAGAGACGTCATTGCAAAAACGTCATTGCAAAATTCCCAAACTTGCTAATATAAGTAAGGATGCTTGGAGGGATCCGAATGGTTGATTTAAATTTTAGGGACCTACATTCAAACTCGCCTCAATCCGTTAACTTTTAGCTAGAAGCTGACTCACATAGTCCGGCCACAGTTTCGTTGTCATTTCTCACCGTTCGTCGACACAAAAATATATCATCACATGGAAAATATACACTGCCGTCGTACACTTTGTCCCACCAGCTGTCCTGGTAAAAATTATCCTTGAGAGGCCCCTGGAATATTTCTTAGGTTACCCTTTTCTCCCGTTTTTGTCAAAGAATGAACAAATGTTCGAGAATGGAAATACATATCTTTATCCTAATCGAAAATCTTCACCTTGTGGATATTGCTTTCAAATATCACGTGATTGTTATTGGGCCCGGCAAAAGAAGGATTGTATGCCAGTCCAAATCCGGGACTTAATCGAGTCAGCTGATCTGACGGCTCATCCCAGGAACGTCTTCCAGTAACATTCGAAGAAGCGCGCAAGATTGATGGACATTGCTTCCGATATTGAGAAAAGACGTAGTGAGAAAAGACCACATATTTTCCGTCATCGCTGAATCCGCATTTTAAGTTTTGTTAAATGACCATCGCAGTGACCGATCTGTGACATTAGGCTGCGATGGATTACATTATATATATATAAGTACGTTATAAATATAAATTTTATTCAAATCATCAATGATTCCTCCATTTTTCTTTCTTCATGGAGATTAAAATATTAATTTCGTTAAATATACCGAAAATCTAGCGTTGCTTATCATCACAGAACGGATATTGCAGAGACCACACACATAAAAATGTAAACAGAAAATTAACTCTATAGAAAAAATATATTCGTTGGCTCGAAATTGGCTCAAATGAATTCCAAACGAGCTGCTTACCTCCAAAATTCTTACTTGAATTTCGTCGATTATCACAGATCCTAGTCCAATTTCTTACCTGAATCGGGGATGACTAGCTCTGCCATAGCCGCTAAGAAGGTTTACATTCTTCAAATACTTGCTCGATACTAATGAATCCTCAGCACCTCCTAACAAATCCGAGACAAATATCAAGAAGAAAACTAATATCAAAGTAGAGTGCATACAAACATTTGTCATTATGCAATAGAAATTCGGGAATCGTTCGAACGAACCATCGAACGAAAGAAAAATCAAATAAAGATTATTATTTCAAGCAAATTTCTGCTATGAAAATATAACAAGACGAAAAACTAATTTGGTTATTTGCGTTTTATTACCTGCTTCTTATCACTATTTTGGGCAGCGGTGACGCTCCTTTGCGTATTGTGTACAACTTACTCATTTTATCACATACTATAACGCTCCTTTCCAATGTTCATTCATTCTTCTATCTTTTACTTTCCTGAAACAAAATTCAAATCAGGAAGAATTAAGAAGTAAGTTGCGAAAATAATTCTATGAATCAGTCTGCGAGAAACCAAATGAATCACATCAAAAATAGTCATGTCACATTTTTTCATCTTGTGAGGTGTATTTTGTAGCAAAAAGTCAAATGTCGTGCTGATGTCATACAAAATATGGCTCACCGTTTTTTGCATATTTTGATACAATGAATCAATGATTATGTCGCTATTAAAATAATAATCGCTCAGAGCGTCGCTTTGATAACGTTAAAATCAGTGATATCAAAACGATGTGTTTTTTGTATTGTAGTTTGAAAACTATAGTGTAGGTTAAAATATATTATATTTTGGTAAGTATTTTACCCTGTAAAAGAAGGTGTGCAAATAACTCGAATGTTACATACTTATTTGTGTCATTCTTTTTGGCTAAATTTAAATTCCGCAATTTAGGAAACTTATAACAATTTTCAACTATAGCAGAGTTTTAAAGATTATATTATGTTTCTTGAAACTGTATTCAATATTGTAATATTACAATATTAAAATCAATATAAGCTGTATCATTTTTTGAAATGCGGTGGGCCATTTGAGTGGAAAATTACAAGTTGGAACTGCAGAAAGATTCAAAATTTGTATATTTTTACTCGAATAGAACATACAAATTCTACAATATTGCACTACCGTTTCAGTATTCGTTGTTAAAAAATTTGTCTCACAACGAATAAGTGTCATTTCATATTTATTCGTAGGTGCACTTGCAGCAACATTGGGTGCATTTTGAATCCGCTTTACAATCTGAGCATGTGCCTTGGTGAAATTTACCGCAGAGGCCGCATACCATGTCACATTTCCACTTACAGTCAACATTGTGATTGAGGAAAAGATCAGGCACGGTGGAATTTTCAGGTGGAATTTCGTACGGCAAGCACTCTACTTCGGTAGTACTTTTTTCAACCGGCAATTTAGCACCATCTGAAATAATTATTGATTGCAGTGTACCTGCCATACCTCATAATGTATAATATGAGTATGATAATGTCACTAATATCATGACCTTTAGTGATCGCTAAAAACGGGTACTGAATAACTGTTGACGTATGTATTGTGAAAATCATAAAAATGTGTCTTCTTTTTCTTCACTTTTCTCATCTGATAATCGTAAAAAGGAATTAATGATATTAGCTAGAAACCAACCTTCAGTGGCGACGAAAGCAAAGACAACGAGAAAAGCAAAAATATATTTTGCGCTAAACATTTTTCAGTTGGAATTGAGCGTAAAATAAAACTCAAAAGTAAATTCTGTCATATAAGTATTACATTGGTTAAGGTGACTTCCGTAAAGTACATTTTAGTTTCGTTTAATTGTATGTTTAAATGTCAAAATATTTTCTATAGAATATTCGCGATAGATTTCAATACAAATCAAAAATGATTGTACAAAAGAATAGAAATAATGTATGGCATTGAAACATTTTTTATTGTCATCCCTATGAGTCATATCGGCATTACTGTTGCGTTTACATGTAACTCTTGCTTCTGATAGATTTAGTAAAAACGTATCAGTGTTGTTCAGTCAATTTTTTGGTTCATTTCCTGACGATTATTTTGACATTTTTTGAAAGTTTCGATGCATTATGAAAAGAAATACTAGTATAGGATTAATTAAACGGAAAACACAAGTTGGAACTGCAAAAAGTGGTTTGAAGACTTGCAGATTATTTATTCGACTAAAAGAACTTCTACTATACGTTGAAATACCGTTACAATATTCGGTTGATTAATATATGTCGGGAAATTAATGTTTCACAATGATTCTGTGACATTTCATGATCACTTGGGGTGGCACTTGCAGTGGCATTGGGTGCATTTGGGGTCCGCTTTACAGTCTTTCTCCAAGTTGCAAGTCATGCCCATTGTTCCAGCGCACATGTCACATGCTTTTTTACACAGCTCACATTTAGCATTGACCTGCTCAAGGAAGACAGTAACAACTGTGCGATTTTCAGCACCACACGACATGCTCGATGCCACTACGGCACTACCACTTTCGACCGGTAAATTAGCAGCATCTGAAATGATTATTCATCGTACTGAGCATGTGCTTCCTATGTATTATACTACCGTATACCCTGTTATTACTAGGGATCGGCGAAATTTGAATTTTTGTGCATTTTGGCGAAGTGCCCATCCAATTTTTTATAGCTAAAAAAGGCATATCCCATGTCAATTTTTTTCCTGTAGGTAGCTAAGACCGGGAACTATCACTTTGTAAAAGCAGAATTTTAATATCGGACAATTCACAAATGGGCTCGGGCAAAAGCTCGCCGGGCTCGGAACTCCCGCCGGCGGGAGTTCCGAGCCCGGCGAGCTTTTGCCCGAGCCCATTTGTGAATTGTCCGATATTAAAATTCTGCTTTTACAAAGTGATAGTTCCCGGTCTTAGCTACCTACAGGAAAAAAATTGACATGGGATATGCCTTTTTTAGCTATAAAAAATTGGATGGGCACTTCGCCAAAATGCACAAAAATTCAAATTTCGCCGATCCCTAGTTATTACTCCCCTGGGGGAGTAATTTTCCAAACGCAAAAAATGTTGAGACTTCAAATTAAGTAAGAAGTGAGTAATTACAGGTATTACAGTATCCACTATGATAACTCCCAACAGATGCACGCGAAAACGAGCTACTCATATATGATGATCTAAGGATTAAGCAAGAAAGTTCAGAGAGGGGCATTTTGAGAGGTATTGAATCTGTTAGGTTTTTCCTAAATAACTTACTTTACTTTATACTAACTACCTAAGGGTTTTAGGGTTATTCTCGAAAAAATCCCCCGGTTATTGCCTCCAAAAATTTTTCTCCGGTATTTTATTCTCTATCTTCCCCTATTTTGATATATCGGGTGGCCAATAAGTTCTGATGCCACTTTTCAATTACGCATATTTCTTTTAGAATGAATGATTGACTATGAGTGTTTGATATTATTTTGTTGCCCATTTTGTCTGCGTTCATCCTGTATATAGCTTTTATTTATCACTTCACAAAATATTTAAAATATCACATAAACTTTGTTATACACCCCCTGTATAAATTTTTTGAAGGTATTTTCCATATTTTACTAATTTTTGTTTACAATTTTAATCATTCCGAAAAATGGTTTTAGCAGTTTTATTGTACAGTTTGTGGACAATAAAATACTTTTTACAGAATAGTCTCTCGTTTGATTATCGGCGAGATATGAGCAATTTCCGACACCATACTTTTGAAGAAAATTAAGAAATGTTTTTGTTAGGGTTCAAAATTAAAAATTTTGAAAAACTGCTTGATAGAAACGTGATACGGCCAATAGATCAAATAACTGCAAATTTTGTCTAGTTTTCAACGATATATAACTTTAATACTTTATCTCATGAAATATTCGATATTTCACAGAATGTGTACAACAACCTCAAAATTCATTTTAGGTTTTCATATATTTTTTGTTTTTTGCACATGATTTTTACTTAACGAGAAAATCTGTTTCTCTAGTCTTATTCTATATTCTGTGCTCTACCACGCACTTTTTACAGATTTGTCTTTAATTGGATTATTGCTGAGTTATGAGCGTTTTTAGACACCATACTTGCCCAAAATTTATACACCCCTCAAAAATTTATACAGGGGGTGTATAACAAAGTTTATGTGATATTTTAAATATTTTGTGAAGTGATAAATAAAAGCTATATACAGGATGAACGCAGACAAAATGGGCAACAAAATAATATCAAACACTCATAGTCAATCATTCATTCTAAAAGAAATATGCGTAATTGAAAAGTGGCATCAGAACTTATTGGCCACCCGATATTAGAGTGGATGTCGAATTACCGAGTGAACTGTCGGAAAAATCACAACACTTAACCGAATCTCAACCATTTACCCTTATTTTGAATTAAAAACATAAAACGTAAATAATAAAACTAACCTTCAGTGGCAGCGAGAGCAAAGCCGACGAGAAAAGCAAAAATATATTTAGCACCAAACATCTTTCGATCGAATTTTAGCGTTAAATAAAAATCATAAGCAAATTAGGTCACATAAATATTGCGTTGGTTGAAGTGACGTGATACAAAACAAATTCTAGTTTTATTGAATTGTATTGTATTATAAAATATCAAAATATGTTCTATAGCATTTTCATAACAGATATCAAAACGTTTACACAAAGTAATAGAAGGAATGGAAAGAATACATTTTTGTTGTAACACTTGTTAGTCATATCACCGTTATTGTTGCGTTTACACGTATTTTTTTGCTGTTAGAATTTATGAATCAGGTCACTGGGATTAGTGTCCTTTTCCCAATGTTTGGTTCGTGAAATATGTGTGCTCATTTTTACATTTATTTGAAAGTTTCGATTCTCAGCTTTCAATATCAAGCTTCACAATATCCACGATGTTAGTTTGATTGTAATTATTCTCAACATTAGACGACAAATTTTGTATTGTCAGTTACAAACAAAAGTTATGGAAATGACTTAACGCAATATTGCAAATGAGAATAAAAAGTGAAGAAGAAATAGTAAAGTTGTTACGAAGAGATTTATTAATTGAGACGACTTTGCAGATCCTTGTGTTTCGGGTTCTCTCTGATCCGTTGGAGCGACATCCGTCTGTGTTGCATGAGTTGTGACATTCTGTGAGTCATCGTTCTATACAATGTATGATATAAATGAAAATAGATCGTTGAGATGGTCAATGGATCAATCCAGAAACTTCTGAATGAGAGGATAGTTCTTTTGGCGGAAAATAACCCAGTTTAAAATTTTACATCCGCCTTCAAATAAAATATTTGATTTATGATGATCATTGGTAGAAAATTTTACACATGATGAGTTTATTTTGATTAAATAAAAAGTTATTTTGTAGATAGCAAATCGTAATAAAAAAAATTTTAAACCAACCTGCTTCTTTTTCATTTTCGCTAAGATGTGCTATTACGATTCCGTTAGATCGCCCATCATTATTGACATTGTTTAAGGATGTCTCTTGGCTTGCCTTTTCCTTAAGCCTGGTTTTGAATTCATTCATAAGACGCTTTTATGAGACAAAAATGAGATTTTAGACCTTTGATATTGGAAGTTTGATTTCAAGATGCAAAATTTCAGGAAAATTGAAATATTATGTATTTTTATCTAAATAGAATTCTGAAAAAGTTTTACCTGAGAGTACTCATATGAATCACCTTCTTTTTCATACGAAGCCAAAAAGAAATTGCCAAGGACTGGAGATCCCAGCTCGTATTTTTTAGAATAATTATTCACATTAAAATCGTCATCATATAGAGGATTGCGAGTTGAGATAGTTCCGTTTTGCTTGTATACTAGAAGTATGTAACGATGTTCTCCTGAGTTATCCGGTGGGGTCGGCGGATAGTAATGGCTGACAGTGTCACCGTTTGCTACACTATTGTTCTCGGGGATATTCACAACAAGCCTGTAAATATAGCCAATGTTGCATTTTAGTACATTTTTAGAAACCGCTTGGCGGTGTATCAGCCTTATAATGTTTTCCAGATAACGGGGAAGATTTTTCTAGATAAACAAAATAGTCGCAATGGGTACCACTTTTTTCTAGACAATTTTTTCTCATATACTTTCTCAAATTTACTGCTTGCTTAACTTGTTTTAAAATTGTTATAAAATTTCACTGTCACTCACCAATGCAAAAATTGTGGACCCCATCCATAACCATCTGGAGCTGGAACATCAGGATCTATAAAACCAAGAATGTTCAGTAAACAGTTTCAATGGTTTCAAAGGAACCTATCATCACTAAAGTGTGCAACGAATGGTCGGTGTCCCACGTGACATTCGGCGGATTCTCCGCCTTAGATGGCTTCAAAACGATGCCAGGTGTAACCTGAAAAATACGACTTCAAACGATAGTTCAAGAAATGATAAACAATCAATATTATTCTTGACCTGCACTTACAAGCATAAACTTGGAGCTTGAAGTTTATTGTGTCTGCATTTTTATTTTCAAAAGTATCATTGAATCTATTTTTTATCAGTGTCTTAATATAAAACCAAACATACCTTCACACTGCCACATTGCACTGCAAGCTCTTTAATCGGCGCAACGCTCACTACCCAACCAGTAATATTGTATGCATCAAACTTATTTTTTATAGTGTCCGCAGAGTTCAATCCAATACAAATGAAATAAGAAATGGCGAGCACAAGACTGTGTAGTTACAACAATACTTCTACACACATTTTTTATATTTTTTAACCAAATAATTTGGCCAGAATTTATGTGGCTAACGAGTTTGACGGAACGAGGTTATTGGAAGGTGTACCTGAGGCATATATAACAATCCTTCTATTAGTCGATCTGACCACTAAAACCTTCCAGAACGATATGGAGCATATTGCCACGTTCACCACAACCAGCCAGCTTAGCGATACCTTATTTGATTGATAATAAGCCTGTGAAGAGCCTTTTATAGGTCACAGAGCGGTTCTGTTTCAAAATCCCGAAAAACGGAAACTTTGAATGAGCTTATTTCAATCTCGCATGTCAAAATTTTTTTATAGCGAGTACAAACTAAAAACCAAAAATATCAAACCCTTCTTCAGAATCTCTAGCATCTTCCATTTTCGATAATCTGAACTATTTCGGAATAGATATCAATCCCGTTGCGATTACCGAGGTATGATTGCACGAGGAAGCACGCGTCTCCGTGTTGACCTGAGCCGATGCCTACCTTCATCGATCGCTGTCTATGTTTGTCTTTCTGTCTCTATGATAAGTGTTATCGTTGGGAAAAATGCTGAGATAGAGACAGAAATCCGACCTAAGTGAAGTGAGATTGAGATCACTTTTCATGCCTCAATCTCAACCTAAAAACATGCCACGTCATCTGTGCGGCCCGACTACGTTACACGACACCAGGCTACAAAGTGCGATATAGCCCGACTCTCGATTTTGTGAGTTTAATGTAGCCAAAAGTGAGATGTGGCATACATATAGCGTTGTTTAAAATTTATCGGCTACGTTACTCCAGCCGTTTTCGTTACTGTTACCTGCCTCAAGATTTTAGTTTAAAACATTTTGTATAAGCTAAAAATTTCGTTAATTTGGAACCCGGACTTCTCTGGAGATCCGATAAAAGTCCTGGAAATAAATAAAATAAAAAGTATCCCCAATCTTCCGAAGGACACTTGTAAGTAAACTGCTCGTTTCCACTGAACGCTGGTACATAACTTGTACTTTATCTATTAGCTATAATACCTTTACAGTTTGATTATCAGGTTCGTAAAGCTTATACGATTTTCAGGAACTTTACAAATGACAAAAGTGTTCGTTTTAACGATATTATTGCATTTGCTTTCGGAAATCCATCCAACATTTTTGACCCGTTTATTTCGATTTCTCCCAAATAACGAGTCTAATGTGCTGCCGTTAACTGATGACAATAAGGCGCCGTTCAATTGCTTGAAGTACGACTCACAAAAATTGAAGACAATTGTCGGCCAAAAGGATGCAAAACAGTTACTTTTGAATTCCATTGAGAAATGGAAAAATCAAGATAAGAAAAATGCGGTTTGGTTTCGTGTCCATGTCCAGGTAAAATTTGAAACATTGGAATATCAGAAAAAATAGTGATTGTTTTAACTAATTTCCTGTACTATAACGGTCATTACATCCTAAAAAGTACTGAAATCGTTCTCATTTCCATCGGAGCAATTCCGTAGAAATTTTTTACATTAAAAATTTTTGAGTCATCGCATTCCAACTTTACAGGACGGATGGTGGACATCGATCTTGAGCGAATGTGGTTTCGAGATTAGTCATGCCGAAAAGCCGAACACCTTTGTAATGATCAAATGGCTGCTCTCGACCAAAAGTACGATACCACTGTAAGGATAACAATTTTTTATTGAAAGTGGGGAAACGTGCGATCATAACCTGACCGAAAAAAAACGGTTCTGGAAACATTAAAAAGTGTGATAATTCGCTAGATTCTAATTTTTTTCTAATACTAAAAATGATTATATAATAATGTTACAGTTATCCATACACTCAAATTGGCGTCGTCGGTTTGATTGTCGACACAAAGGGATTAGTACTGCTCGTAAAAGAAGAGACTCAGAAAGGTGACTTTTCATGGAGACTACCAGGTGGTGCAGTAGGTATGTAACCGCTTTTGACTTTATACATTTTTATGTTACTGAAAAAACTCCCAAAAGTACAAGCACTTCTTTGTAGCCTTGTGTAGCGTAGTCGGACCATACAGGTGACGTGGTATGTTTTTAGGTTGAAATTGAGGCATGAAAAGTGATCTCAATCTTACTTCACCTGGCTCGGGTTTCTGTCTCTATCTCTGCATTTTTCCTAACGATAAACACTTACCATAGAGACAGGAAGACAAATATAGACACCGGTGAAGGTAGGCATCGGCGACGCGCCCTCCCTAGTGAAATCGGAACCGATTGGAAATGTTACGAAATATTTCCGTATCATCACTCTATCTTGAGTTTTTGACATTTATCAGAGTTAAACTCTTTGCTATAGTACAGACAATATTTCATTTCAGACCACGGAGAACATATGTATGATGCTTTAAGTAGAGAACTTAGGGAAGAAATTGGCATAGAAGTGCCCCAATTTTCTGCTGATGCGCAGAAAGCTCCAAAGCCGTGCTTATTAGCTTTCAGGTAATTCCATTTAAGGAATGTGCGCATATCTGTGATTTTTTTTCGAATTTCGCTTTTTCTTGAAATCCTTACGAAAAAAATATTAGAGACAACGTTATTTTAAAAATTGAAAAAAATATCTCTTGCAGGCATGACAGACTTTATGCATGGCAGACATTCCAAGGCATTTCTGCAATGATGTTTTTGTTCGTGATAACTACAGATGATTCCCAAAAGATCCAACTCAAGCTGAACGACGGCGAGATTCAAAAGGCTGCATGGATATCAAGGTAGTGCTTAAAAGTGTCTTAAAAGGAAGAAAATCTGAGGTACAGTCAAGCGTTTTTGGAAATTCTTTTTAGGGTGGTCTTAGGGGGGGGGTGGCAAGTAGAAACACAAGAGGGCATAATTCGGGGCCCCTGTGATAACGGTTTGTAACTCGCTATAGGGGAGGATCGTAATTGTCATATCATAAGGATCATAACAGGGCCAAGATTTGTATCCTGAAAGATTATGGAATATTGGTGATTTCAAGCCTGGTGGTTCTTACCGAGATTTCACCATCAGCCTTCCAGGAATGACACCAGTTGACTTGGAAATGTTGAGATTTGTTTAAGAAATACTTAAGAGTTGTTTAGGATCTATATTTTTTATTTTTCTAGCGCGGATGCAAAAACAAAGCTCAGAGGCGATTTCAACAGAAAGGCATTGGCAAAATATGAGGAATGGATGAAGAACGGCGGAAAAGGTTGCATGTCATACGAGAATAAGCCGGATAGAAAGGAGATAACGAATACAGACGGAAGCAAGTCAGTTATCGATAAGTGGACCGATGCCTATATGCCAGCCTTGTGACAAATTCATGGATGAATTTTTATATAAATGAATTTTTGCCATAATTTTTTATACAAAAGTGCGGTTCAAAACTGATAAAAAGGGTGTAAAATGTTATCTCATATAAATATCAACTTTCCATCTTTAAATCTCACAAGCTGACGGTTAGACACTAAAGAGAGAGAGATTATTTCAATAACCATAGTTTTATCACTCATTTATCGCTTTCTATTTTTAGTTTTCAGATCAAATGTGAAATTTTGGTGTTCTTTTTTATATTATCGTTCTTTGGTGAACAAATGAAAAATTAATAAAAGAAACTTTTCGCAAGTCGGGAATGAAATTCGACCTCATTTCTAAATTTTATTGCAACAAAAAGTAACACAAAATATGGCTATTGAGTGATGAAAATAAATAAGTATTATAAAAGACATTTTCGAATTTTCGTTGTTTCCATTCCTTCGAACCCGTAACTTATTCAAGAACATCAGGTCCAACGGAATTGCTGACTGGCGTTTGTGGAGTCGAAATCGTGGGAGAATTTATGCGATCTTGAAGCGCTCGAGGACTTTCCCTGGACTTGATGCCTAAATTTGTTTATAAACTTGTGTATGGAAATGTTTAAAAAGTAAAATTTCAATTTAGGGGATTAGCCTGAAGTTTTTATGAAGATTTGATCAGGTAAAATCATGTAAAAATTCCATCCAAAATTTGGGACAAACATAAATCCTTACTCATTTTCGAAATATCCGGTTTGATGTGCTTGCGGTGCTTTTTCTTCACAATTCCGTTCATAGAACCTTTTTCGACCCACACTCTCGCGCTGCAATATGGCAATCCTGGAACGTCTTGACTTTGACAAATCCACGCCTCGATGTTTGGCATTGACTTAACTGCCGATTGACGACGATATGCATAGCCTAAAATTCAAGTTTTTGTTATGGTTTGTCGAAGATCGCAAACAATTTTCAACCCAATAGTCAAAATATCCATTCAAGATCACTCTAGCTTTCTAGAATATTCTAAAACAAGAAAAGCCAAAAAGTCACCTTTGGAACACACCAAGCGTTGTCCGCCGCTCTTTAGTTGAATCACCTCTCGGAAAACTATGCTCGGCTCTCCAGTATCACTTTCGGTGTCCTTCGACTCTGTACTGGTCTCAAGATTGCTGCTTTCCTTAGAAGTGTCCAATTTGCTCGAATGAGTGGAAGCATTATCAATGTACGCATCATCAAGGTTCATGTTCTCCTGCTCAAAGACAATTCCAGAAACAGATTGCTCCCGAATTGAATTCTCCTGCAAAAATAAAATCGGAGTTAGCGAATTTTTGACATAAATTTGCTCAAATATTTTATTTTTAGTTTTAATTTTGTCAGGGCTTTATTATACTAAGGTTCTACTTTATTAGGATTTTATTTATAGGATATTATTTAGCTCCAGGAGTCCGCAAATATATAGTGAAAGGTATTTCTAACCAAAAAATTGGTCTAAATATCTGTTTGGGTCGTTTTAGGCCCAAAAACGGGCATTTTAGGAAAACTTTTTGATTCACCCCAGAGAAGCTTCTCCGAAGTGGATTTTCACTTGTTATTGGATTTAGCCACAAATTCAAATAAATAACTTAAATACCTCCGACAACGTAGCATTGTTCTCCGAATCGCGTTTCGGTCGAATTGGCGTTGTTTCTTCGGAGAAACCGGAGGAATTCACGTTCCTTTGCTTCGCTTTAGAAGTATATCGCGACTGAGGAGGAGTTGACTTGCGCTGAAAATTTAAATTGCATATTGCGAACAAAAATCAAAACTCGACTTAAAATGAGCTTACACTAAAACCTGCTGGGATTTAAAATGTCTATGGTTCTATTTAACTAAGATTTAGCTTCAGGATTCGGCTTTATATATATTTTGCGTTATTACTTCAAATTTATTTCGTTCTCAAAAAAATTTTAATCCTGTGATCCTCAAAGTGATTCGTTCTGAACTCAATCTTAAAATATAGAAAGTTTTCTTTTGGCTAAAGAAAGTAAATGAATCATTGCAATCTTATTAATACTTGGATTGATTTTTGCAACTTCTAGCTTACCTTAACGCATGCCCGTTTCAAACCACTGACAACGGGGCTGGCTTTTCTTGCTTCTTCGATCTCCATGGGAGATTCAGTAAAATATTGCGCCTCCAAAGTAGAAATTGCTTGCATATTTGGCGAAAGTTTGATGTCCTTTGACACTGCATTCATGTCAAAAATTGCGCCAGAGTCGTTATTGTTGAGCACGTTGGCGCCAGAGTCATTCAGGTTTCCGGATTTGTTCTGACCGATTTCTTCCTGGATTTCGGCCCCAGAGTCATTTCGGTCTCCGGATTTGTTCTGATCGATTTCGGCCATAGTCTCATTTTGATTTCCGGATTTGTTCTGATCGATTTCTTCCTGGATTTCGGCCCCAGAGTCATTTTGGTTTCCAGATTTGTTCTGATCGGTTTCTGGCTGGATTTCGGCTCCAGGATCGCAAATAATTTTGATCTCCTCCTGAACATTTGCCTCATCTTGATCTCCGGGCTCGTTTTCACCAATTTGATCGTGGGAATAGATTTGGATTTCTGGTTCCTCTTCTTCCAAAAGTTCGTTTTGATCTTCAGGCACATCCCGAGCTTCGTTAATTTCTCGATCGATATATTCCGGCGCTGGAGGTATCGATGACTCCTTTTGCTGATTTTCTTTGGTCTGAGTGCCGGCTTCCTCGAAGACTGTCGCCTGACTCGCTTTTGCCGCCTCCAGTTTCAAATTTAAAATCATGCAGGATTTGAGGCAATCTCGAGCACGGTTTCGCTCTTCCACGATCTCGCGATTGAGCATATAGTTGACCTGAAAACTTGTAATAAAAAACAAGTAAAAGTTTACACAATTTTTTCGTATGCCCTTATAGGACTGCTGACAAACGGAAATTGTATCAAAATTCTGTGGACATTAAATAGAAATATAAATTCTTTTTCTAGTCTCTATCGCTCAAAAATTCAGAAACGCTCAATAGTGCATTAAAAATTTAAATTGTCTTTCTAATCAGTTTATTTAGGAGTAATAGGAGATGGCTTCCGGTAATTATTAGGTTGGCAACTAAGTTTTGCAACTTTTTTAAAAGATAAATATTATCAATAGAATGATAACTAAGCAATGAGTGTACGGTGTTACTGGAAACCCCTTTTTGTCTAGTTTCATATAATGTATAACTTGTACAAGTAACCTTTCGAATTATTAAAAATTTTACACGAGGTTTGCAACAACCTCAAATGAAAATTATGTGAAAAGGGCGCATGGATATTTGCTAAATTTGGTCACATTTTTGTCCAAAATTTTAAAGCGTGGCAAACTTATTCTACGGTCTGAGATCTGCAAACGACTTTTTACAGAATAATTTTTCGTTTGGTAATTGGGGAGATATAAGCATTTTTCGTCACCTCACTTTCCCAAAATCTGCCAAAAGTTGTAAAACTTAGTTGCCAACCTAATATATTGCATTCAAATAACATTCTGGCGAGATTTTTAGCTATGTTAACTAAAATTTTTTCTAAAGAAATTTCTTATCTAAACTGAATACCTGAATTCCTTTTCGCTTCTTGTGAATCGCATCATAATGCTGGTACAAAGTCGCTTCAGTCGGAAATTTGGCGTGTTTGCACATGTTGCAAGAGAAAATGAGGATTTGTTTGAAGTGCTCTCCGATCAAATGAGCCTAAAAGTTTTGTATCAAGGCACAAAATGAGCAAACTAAGTCTAAAGCTAAGCTAAAAATATTTACATCACAAGAACAAAAACTAGTTCATTTTAAAGCGTCACATTGAAGCTGGCATATAGCCAAGATCTAATGCAAAGGCAGCATAAAGCCATTCCAATAATCGTTTATGTTTGAAAAATATTCGGCCAGTAGCGAAAAATAACCCATTTTTGCCCAAAATTTCGTTTTTGCTTTGCACAAAATTCACTCATATTTTATCGAACGTTCTCAAATGATTAAAATCTTTCTAAAACAAACCTCGAGATCATCCCAAGAGTCGTAAACATCGTTAGAAAAGACACATTTGATGCACTTGATCGGACCACACTCGATTTTCGTCTGATCCAAAGACTGGTCCATTTGCTTTGATCTCCACAGAAATTGATTTATGAGTACAAAAGACTTCTAAAAATTCAGACAATTAAAATTGGACAAAACAAAGTGCAATCGGAACGTAAGTTTTCTGGGTCTATAGGATTTCAAGGAGATGAAATAGAGGTGGGAAAAATACAGGAGCAGAACTGTAAGAGGCGGTACAACAGTTTTTTATGAGAAAAGGTTCCGATTTCCTGAGGTTTGGCGTAAAACAGACATAAAATCAGGCTTTATATATCATGAATTGCAAAGTTACAAAATAACAGCTCGAGTATGTCCGGTATAAGTGATCATTCCTTAAAAACCTCTATAGGATTTCAAGGAGATGAAATAGAGGTGGGAAAAATACAGGAGCAGAACTGTAAGAGGCGGTACAACAGTTTTTTATGAGAAAAGGTTCCGATTTCCTGAGGTTTGGCGTAAAACAGACATAAAATCAGGCTTTATATATCATGAATTGCAAAGTTACAAAATAACAGCTCGAGTATGTCCGGTATAAGTGATCATTCCTTAAAAACCTCTATAGGATTTCAAGGAGATGAAATAGAGGTGGGAAAATACAGGAGCAGAACTGTAAGAGGCGGTACAACAGTTTTTTATGAGAAAAGGTTCCGATTTCCTGAGGTTTGGCGTAAAACAGACATAAAATCAGGCTTTATATATCATGAATTGCAAAGTTACAAAATAACAGCTCGAGTATGTCCGGTATAAGTGATCATTCCTTAAAAACCCAGAGGAATCTGTAGCTTTATCCCAAAGCTATTCGTAAATATGGCAAAGGAGGGGACACTATCTTCCCTAAAGGAACTTCTTCCCGAAATTAGTGCTCAGTAATTTGGAGGTTGAACTGCTAACTATAGCATACAATTCGTGTTGCATTAAAATCAAGATATGGCGGCAGGATTGAATCAAAAAAATATTATGACACGAAATTCTAATTCTCTAACGTTCATTTACTTTGCTGGAATACTAATGTCTTATCAAAAATAGGGGCAGATAGTTTACTTGTGTTATCGTAAAGTTTGGAGCGAGACCAAAAGATAGTGATACGATAATGTCAAAAATTTAAAAACTGGACAAATTTTGCCTGTTTTGTATTGAGTAAATGGAAGGAGAGACAAAGGGGTGGAGATTTTGACAGCAATTTCTGACAAATTGTTCCGTCCTCATTCTATGACGATCAAGTGCAAAGCAAATTCCTACTGGCCTGGATTCATGAGCTACCTGTGTGCACAGGCAGCTCAATAATTCAAGCAGTTTTGGGAAAGAATGAAAACATGGTTATAATATTTTACTGATCGACTAGTAAGCTTAGAATCTAAAAGAAAATTTAGGCTCTAAAATTTTGTTTTATGATTAAAAATTCTAAACATTGCAATTTATAAAATTAATGGGAATCTCACAGAAAGCAACTCCAATTTTGGATCGCAAACTACATATGAAGAAGTTCTCTTAAAAATTAGCTGCAATCACAATTTTTTCAATCAAAAACAAGAAACTGTCAATCATTTTATGCGTCAATCAAAGATAAATTGATTTTTTGGAATACAAAGAAAATCATTCATTTAAGTGTCTTAAGGATTAATCAAAGCAAACTTTGACATTAAATTACAATGATCATCATCCGATATCTGTTTATCTTTTAAATGACCAAACATCAACCCATTTATATTTTCAATTAACAAAGTTAAATTTGCGCAAATATTAATCGTGCAGCAAGACGTTTTTATTTCTTAATGATTAAAAAATGGCTTTGATTTGGGAAACACACAGCCGAGCAAAACTTTTAAAACTATTATTCAGATAGAACAGAATAAAAATAATAAAGATCGGAGCCGGCCCAATTGAGTAAGGAAGACAATCAAAGTGAAAAACAAGAGGAAAAGTCTGCCAAATGCTCTGCTTTACTGCAGACTGATGATTCATATACACCAAATTTTCCGCCGTTTCTATTTCAAATGGTCATAAACAAGTTTGAGAACAGTAAAGGGGATCGTGCTACCCTCCGTCTTCTTTGTTTTATTGCCACGACGCTTTAAATCGCGGCAAAATTGAAAATCGGCCCTTGATGTGTGGCGCAGTGTCAGAAATCCAACATAGTCTGGGCAAACTTCAAAACGTTGCCCTTGTACTTGAAGCATGCTTCTGAAATCGGTTTCAGAAGCATCTAGTCTCTCAATACACTTTGATTGTTTCAAGATAATCAGAGAATTCGAGCTTAAATGATGAATCTCCATCGAGCTTTGTATTTCAGACCTTTGTTAAAGTCGCGCGTCTAAGGCTTCCCGTTGCCAAATAAGACCCAAGATGGTTTATGGATAACATTTCCAGTCGATATTGAACTTGGTTCTGCACATTGATGCGATCCCACTAATGGTGCATTCAATATATGAATCCGATGAATGGTTCCATTGTATCACACAGAAATTTTGCATAGACTTGACATCGCTAACATTTTCATATACGCTTTTATTATTTAAATTAACTTTTTTGTAAATTTTTGAATACCGGCGTAAAATGCAAATTTTTTCAAGATCTGTTCCAGAAAGTTGATACCAGCTGGAAGGGCGGAGTTACTATGTTAAAAAGCAGCTTCATGATATGATGACGAGTGGGTGGTAGTCTGAAGTTATCTTAAGGTTCATTTCGTGGAGGAAGTAACTAAACATCATGAGGCTATATCTAAACAAGATTTCAAGCAACTACGAGACATTCCATTGGCTACAGGTGCATTTCAAAGCAACAATAAAAATTAGCTTGAGCTCTCTTTGAGGTTTTTGTAACTTCCTTCCTTGAAACCAAAGCGTGCGTCTACCAGAATTAATATTAAATTAGACTAGAGCTCGAATCACTGCATTCGCCATTTAGTCCGGGTGTTACATAGTATATGATACGTGACATTCAATATGTTAATGACAAGAAATGTCATTAACATTCAACACCTTATAAACCACAATATCTTTAATAAACATTTCTGCTATGTCTACTGTCAATTTGTATGCAATATGTTTATTTGGGATTACTTTTCTCTCAATGTTACTGCAATTGTACGTAATCATACTCGTAAAAACACAGACGCCGCAGGCGATGAAATCTTATAGCTGGTTTCTGGTACAGTATACGGTAAGACTTAACTTGATAGAGAAATTATGCCGATTCGATTTCCGGATGTTCTGTTTTCTGATATAAAGAAAACCTTTCAACAAAATTATGCATTTCTGGCCGCTTCCTGAACAAGTTTGATTTTTGTCCACATTTTCGAGTATTTCGAACCATTTCTGGATTAGTATCTTCATTCTTCCGAAAAAATTCAATAGGAAGAATGCCAAGTAAACACAAATTTCGGCGAATTTCGATTGCATAGTTTCAAGATGACACCACAGCTTGGAGTTTTATAAAGTAAGTACAGCTTTAGGTGTGGAATTTTAGGTATTGGATAGATTGTTCAGGATTTAAACGAGTGAACCTTTCAGGATGACTCTACGTTATAATTTTACGAGCACTTTGGAACTCTACGGGAGTCTGAAAACTTATATATATTTTTTTATATGCATAACTATCTTTATAGTAAGTTAAAGCGGTGAAGCGTCATCTGGGATTTTTGAACAAAGCATTCTTAGGGGTGCTTATTTTTAAAGGTACCTAATTAGGGTATCCGAATTTGAGGTCCGCATTTACCTACAGGTACCTAAATTTAGGTAAAAAATGTACCAAATTTTTGAAAGGGCCATTCTTACCGGTGCATTTTCTCCGTAAGTATTAATATTTAAGGGGGAAGGTCGGTCGAAGCGCGCCCGACTACAGGACTGGCTCGCCACCTGCGGCTGCTCGCAATGTTTATGAGTAAGATTGAAACTGGGAAACTGCTTCGCGCGCAGGGGCGAATCTGACAGATTATGAATCCCCGTACTGGGGTTGGTCGATTAGGACTCCCCGTTGGACTAATCAGATTCGGACTCTCCGTATCCGAAAACCCATGAGAGCCAAAAAATTGGGTCGCACTCCGCAAAATATAATATAATTCTCTAGCACTCTGACATAATGTGTGGTCTTTTACAGTTACCAAATTCTGACAGCGAAAATAAGGCAAAGATCAATACGTGAAATACTCGGACGGACGACGTCACTAACTTACTATAAGGATAGTAGATAGTAAGTACAGTTTTCAGATATGGGACATGCTGTTCACTGCGACTCTGGGGTTTGTTTTGGGTCCTGATTTTGCAGCGCAAGAAATAGCCGGTGCATTCGTAATTGGTATCGCTCGTTATTTCGGTAAAAACGCGGGAAATATTGCGGTAATCCAAAAACATGTTTGAAAGATTAAAAACAGCAAAAAATTTAGCTAGCTTTTATGACATTCTGCATAAGTGCTATGCTCACAACCTTGGCGGAATGCCTAATCTATCGAATGATGATTGTACGCTCAAATACCGATGCCCTGCAGACATTCCTTAAACCGAGCACTTTAGTCATTGTTTCAATTGTTACACTTACCACGGCTGGATCGAATGCACTGACGAGTTACTTCTTGGCGATGAAACCGGAAGTATGTCTGCTATTGCGGCGAATTTTAATTTAAAAACTGTCTAAACTCAGGAAAGGGCGTGAATGACCTTTTTAGGCGGGACACGGACAATTCATCAAATGGACAATTCATCACATGGGACAAAATAATAAAATTTCTAAGGTAAAATAGCGTAATTTTAATTAAAAAGTGTATAAGAATGGCAAAAATAGCATAAAAACACACATTTTTATAAAATCTGGCCTTTTTTCACAATATGTGATGAATTGTCCCATGTGATGAATTGTCCATTTGATGAATTGTCCCGTACCCTTTTTAGGCCGACAATGATTCGTTGCAGAACTTTTCAGATTTGGTACAGAATTAATCAAAGTAAAAGCAAATTAAAAACACAAAAAACCGTTTAATAACAGTGCTTCACAGTAATTCGATAATGGTCCCAAAAAGAGAGAGAGCCGAAGGCCCTCATCCCGGACTAGCCCGAAAAAAGTTACTCCCGAACAACCCTACCAGGGCCCATGGCCCACGTCCGGGATGAGGGCCGAAGGCCTTTATTCCGGACTAGCCCCCCAAAAAATTACTCCCGTACAACACTTTGAGGGAAGAGAGTAGGGATGAAGGTGTACTCTGCTACTGGTGTAGCCAGTACAGAGGACCCCTAGTACTAACTGAAACAGTTACAAGTTTCTGTGTATATCGTATATTTACTAGATAGACATTGTAAATCTTTCTAGGACTATCCTAACCTTATCTCATATGGGAAGAAAATCTCCGAGTATCCATTGATTTGGGAAAAGTTGCAAGATGACACATCTGTTGCTATCGTTTTTGATACGTATTCGACTTTAAACCAAATGTACTTTATGTCAACAGCCGTGTTATTTTTCCTTTACGAGGTTATAAGCTTCGCCATTGCTTGGAGCATATTGTACACATTGAGACAGAACTCACAGTATTTCTCAGTGAAAACCTACAAAATGCACCGACAGTTGACATTACTTCTCATTGGACAGGTGAGTTTATCATAGTAAGACTTTAGTCATAGACTGTTAGTTGTTATTTGTAAACGAAAGCTAGACCGAAGATTTATTGTGGCCATCGAATCGGCCTTTTGATGTTTGACCACCAATGACAAAGATAATATATATATACCGGTCTACTTGGGCCGTGAAAGTATCAAGAAGCAAAGGTGACAACATTTTTATAGCTGCGATAGTAGTAATATAAAACCTCTAAATTTAGCTCCTGACTCCAATCATGTGTATCGTTTTGCCAATGTCGATCCTCCTGGTGTCAGTTTTGTTCAACTTCCGAATCGCAGGCTGGAATAATGACGTCATAATGTTAACACAAGCTTTATATGCTTCCGTCAACTCTCTGATGACCATCCTCTTCGTTACGCCATACAGGAAATATACATTTGCCAAAATCATTTGCTGGTCCAACAAGCCATCCCGAATCCAACCAGCCGATCATGTGCCTGTGTCTAACATAAGCTCTATTGTGACGATTGCAAGACTGAATCAAATGTTCACCTCGCATCCGATAACTGAGCCCATTCGAGGACTAAGTCTCAGAGATTGATAAAATTGAATAAAGAGTATAGAATAAAAAGTGTTAGTACGAAATTTGAGATAACTAAGAGGTAATTATTTTCTAAGAGGTATGCCATTGGATCACCAGTTTGTGAAAGTTGTAAATCCATGATTTCCTGAATAAACTGAAACTCAGATAATCTAACAGTTTCTGAAAATACCAAAAGTCATCCGGAAGATGAAGTTGCTAAGACTCATGGTCTTATACTCACGAAGGAGAAAGAGTCTAAAGTTCTTTTTCACACACATTTTGACTTTGTAACTAACTCGAGAAGTACCCAAGGTGACTTGTTAGTTCCGAAGTTTCGTAAAAATTTTTTTGCGGAATCTTGTAGAGCATAGTCGACGTATATGCAGGGATGAGATTTTGGACCTAACATAAAGGAAAATAGGTCTTTCTGAAATTTAAATAAACCTAAATCTAAAACTTCAACTGCGTTGGGATCTACTGATGATGACCCGACCAACGTAGTATCAAAATTAGTACTAACCGTATGGACTTAGGGTCGAAACGGTCAGTGAGGTTTTATAACAAAATATACTTCAATATAACTCTTAAACATATCACCATTCTTTGTAGTCATTCTTTCGTAAAAGACCCAAAATAATATTATTAGGTTAATAATTTTATTAGTAGGTAAATAAACAAAATTACTATAACAAAGAACCAAATAAACCTATTGGTCGGTCTTTGTTGAAAGACCTAATTTAGGTCTTTTTCATTGATTGGACCTAAATTAGATCTTTTTGTATGGTTGGACCTATTTTAGGTCGTTGAATGTGTTGTTGGAATAGAGTGTTGTCTGTTCGTCTGCCTATTTCTTCAGACAATAGCGTCAAATTTTGTACGCACACAACACACGCTGACTTGAGTAAGAAATAGGCAGACGAACAGACAACATTCTCTACCAACAACACATTCAACGACCTAAAATAGGTCCAACCATACAAAAAGATCTAATTTAGGTCCAATCAATAAAAAAGACCTACCGTAAATCCTCCAATAAGTCCCCCCCCTCAATTAAGTCCCCCTCAAATAAGTCCCCCCTCAAACAGAATGCCAAACGTACTTGCGGTCTCGCCCGAAAAAAACTAAGTGCATATTCGTGTAGATCTCGTCGAGTTACGTAAGAAAAACCCCAATGCCAAAACTTTGTCATTGAAAATATCGGAGAAAATTGAGTTCGAAATTTGAAAATTTTTTTGAAAACCCTTACGAAACAATAAGTCCCCCGGGGGACTTATTGGAGGATTTACGGTAACTTAGGTCTTTCAACAAAGACCGACCAATAGGTTTATTTGGTTCTTTGTTAGGTTTATTTAAATCTCAGAAAGACCTATTTTCCTTTGTGTTAGGTCCAAAATCTCATCCCTGCTTATATGACGATCGTAACTTGCGTATAACGTGAGTTAATCAGAAAATGCAAATTTTTTCAAGATCTGTTCCAGAAAGTTGGTCCTAGCTGGAAAGGCGGAGTTACTAAGTTAAAAAGCAGCTTGACGAGTGGGTGGTAGTCTGAAGTTTATTTTAAGGGCATTTCGTAGAGAAGTAACTAAACATCAAAATGCTATATCTAAACGTGATTGCGTGCAACTACGAGACATTCCATTGGCTACAGGTGCATTTCAAAGCAAAGTTAAAAAGTACTTTGAGCTCTCTTTTAGGTTTTATAGCTTTCTCCCTTCAAATAAAAGGGTATCAGAAATAGACTAAAGCTCGAATGAGTGCATTTATTAATATTAAATTGAAGGTCAAACAACATTTCTCATTCAGACCGAGTGTTACTATCGCAACAAGATGTTGCGAACATGCTATAAGATACGTGACGCTCTGGAGAGAATAACGATTTAACTTTCAACTCCACATAACTCACAATTTTTCAAATAAAATTTCCGATATGTCTACTGTCAATTTGTATGCAATATGTTTATTTGGGATTACTTTTCTCTCAATGTTGTTGCAATTGTACGTAATCGTACTCGTAAAAACACAGACGCCGCAGGCGATGAAATCTTATAGCTGGTTTCTGATACAGTATACGGTAAGACTTAACTTGATAGATGATGCTGTTTAGTACATAGGGCAGTAAAAATAGTTTTAAAAAATAGTCTGAAAACACATTTTTGACGTCTTCCTGAAAATATATCTTCTTTTATAGTAAGGGCTGATTGTGCGTCTACTTTTGAGATTTTCCAAGATCGCTCGATACGGGGGTGCATGATAGCTCAGAATGCTCCCCAGGGAATTCTAAGCAGGATTCCGGAAAAAATTTGGCACCGGTATCAAAAAGTGTCTTTTTTGGCCAAAAAACGTCAAAAACGACATTTTTTGTCCCTATATAGTAAATCTACCCCGCTGAGTCCGAATCCGTGGTCAGAAGTAACCCTGGATCCTTCCAGAATGTTCTAGAAGCTTCCATTACTTTCTTTTAGCATCCGCGGATATCGGGGCCGGATATCAGGGCCGGTGCCTTTGGCACCGGCCCTTACAGCTAGTATTAACTAAAGAGCGGTCAATTTCCTACGATTTTATATCACGTAGTTTCAATATGACGTTTTAAAAATTTTCAGGTATGGGACATGCTGTTCACTGCGACGCTGGGGTTCGTTTCGGGTCCAGATTTTGCAGCGGAAGAAATAGCCGGTGCATTCGTAATTGGTATTGCTCGTTATTTTGGCAAAAACGCGGGAAACTTTGCAGTAAACCAAAAATATGCTTGAAACATTAAAAACAGCAAAAAATTTAGTTTGCGCTTACGATGCTCTGCATTACCGCAATGCTCATAGCTTTGGCAGAGTGCCTAATTTATCGATGGTTGGTTGTACGCTCAAACGATGATGCTCTGAAGATATTTCTTAAGCCGAGCACTTTAGTCATTGTGTCTATTGTTGGGCTTTTCATAGCTGTTTCAAATGCGCTAGCCAGTTACTTCTTGGCGATGAAGCCGGAGGTTTGCGTAAAGTATTTAGAAAAAAGCAACTAAGTATCTGTTTATTCTACCCTTAGTATTGGATCGAGTGCATCTTTCACTTTCTATTATTCGCGCTGCGCGCCCCCGTTTTCGGAGATCTTGGTGTCTATGGATAGCTGTCGACCTGTGGGGAGGGTAAAATCGGGTCCCGTGATCAACTTCGGCTTCTAGAACACTCTAGAAGCCCTGAGGACATTTGGCTGTATCTGGCTTGGGAAGCAAGGGAGCGGCCTCAAATTCTGTTCCTACATAGTAAATCGACCCCGCTGAGTCCGAATCTGGCGTTAGAATTTTCTTTGGAACCTTCTAGAATGTTCTAGAAGCTTCTTGGATAAAGCACGGGAACCTTAGTTCGAGCGGCCGCGAGTCTCACTGACAAAGTCATTGAGGGCCGCAGTCCCGAAGGGACTGGCAAAACCTCTAGTGTAAAGAATATTAGAAATTTTTATTTGAAAACTGTCAAAACTGAGGAAAAAACAAGTAATCAAAGATATTTGTGAGATACTTGTAAATAAAACTTGATAAATACCGTACATTATAGCATTGTTTATATTTCTAGGACTATGCTAATTATATCTCATATGGGAAGAAACTCTCCGAGTATCCACATATTTGGGAAAAGTTGCAAGATGACTTCTCTGTAGTTTTCATGTACGATCCAGATTCGACTATAATCCAGATCTACTTTATATTAGGGTTCGTGCAATTTATCCTTTACGAAGTTATAAGCATTGCCATCGCCTGGAACATATTGTACACATTGAGACAGAATTCACAGTATTTCTCACCCAAAACCTACAAAATGCATCGGCAGTTGACATTTCTTCTCATTGGACAGGTGAGTTTATCATAGTAAGATTTTAGTCATAGACTGTTAGTTGTTATTTGTAAACGAAAGCTAGACCGAAAATTTATTGTGGCCATCGAATCGGCCTTTTGATGTTTGACCACCAATGACAAAGATAATAAATAACGGTTAACTTTGGCCGTGAAAGTATCAAGAAGCAAAGGTGACAACACTTTTATAACTGCGATAGTAGTAATATAAAATCTCTAATTGTAGCTCCTGATACCAATCATGTGTATTGTCTTGCCAACCTCGATCCTCCTGCTGTCAGTTTTGTTCCACTTCCGAATCACAAGCTGGAATAATGACGTCATAATGTTAACACAAGCTTTATATGCTTCCGTCAATTCTCTGATGACCATCCTCTTCGTTACGCCATACAGGAAATATACATTTGCCAAAATCGCTTGCTGGTCCAACAAGCCATCCCGAATCCAACCAGCCGATCATGTGCCTGTGTCTGACATAAGCTCTATTGTGACGATTGCAAGACAAATGTTCACCTAGCAACCGATAACCATGATTATCGGATGCGAGGTGAACATTTGATTCGGTTTTGCAACTCTCACAACAGGGCTACTGTCAGGAACAGGCGCAGGCACATGGTCGGCTGGTTGGATGCGGGGCCATCTGAGGACTCAGATATTGATAAAATTATGAATAAAGAATTCATTTGTGAATACTACACTTAAAATACCGTGTGACCGAAAAGTTCTTGTACACTTTGCAAACATCTGCATTCATTTCTTCAAAAATGAGTCATAACCATGGTGGGGAAATTCGATAAATGCAAAGGAAGGCTTAATCGAAGCTTTATCGAAGTTTTCTAGTAAGCTCGAATCGCCGGCCACTATTTCCTGCTGTTTCACAGCTGCGCGCATTCGTTGTTGTCTTTCCAACGAGGGAAACGAATGCGCGCAGCTGGGGAAGAACAGGAAATAGTGGCCGGCGATTCGCGCTTACTAGAAAACTTCGATAAAGCTTCGATTAAGCCTTCCTTTGCATTTATCGAATTTCCCCACCATGGTCATAACCTATAACTGTTTTGATACTTATTGTACAGTTTGAGGCGAGCAAAATACTTTTTACAGAATAGTTTTTTGTTTGAATAATGGTGAGATATGAGCATTTTTACACACCATACTTTCCCAAATATTCAGAAGTGGTAAACTTATGTTATTAGGTGGTTGTATACTTCGTGTGAGATCTTCAATATTGAGATGATACATCAAAGTTATTTATCAAATGAAAGCAGACAGAATGGGCAATCAAACGATAATAAACCCTTTTATGTATGACATATTCTTTAAAAATAAATGCAGTTTGCAAAGTGTACATGACCTTTTCGGTTACGCGGTAACAAAGAGATAAGAGGATTTTAACGTCGCTCTTTAACATCGACTTTAACATCGCTGCCTTTGGATCACCACTTTGTGAAATTTGCATGGAAAATCCATGATTTCCAGACTCGTCCTCCTATAATCAAAGTAGGATGACGAAGGAGAAAGAGTCTGAAGTTTTTTCACCCCCATTTAAGGCGGAAGTAACTAAACCTTATAAGATTATAAACAAAAGGCTTGTAAGCAACCACGAGACATACCGATTCCGTTGCAGGTGCATTTCAACAAAACCAATCTTAATTTACCTGGAGCTATGTCTAAGGTATTGTCTACACCTTTTACTCTAGTCTACCTTGATTAATATTAAATTGGATTAAAGCTCAAATGATTACATTCGCCATTTGGGAATAAAGAATTGCGTTATAAATTGCAGGTGATATTTTTCGCGAAATGTCATTGTTTTTCAACTTCATGTAACACATAATTTTCGTTATTAGAGGCTTGTATTATTATTATACGTTTGCTATGACAATTGTCAA
This sequence comes from Ditylenchus destructor, assembly GCA_022814885.1. Lineage (NCBI taxonomy): Eukaryota > Metazoa > Nematoda > Chromadorea > Rhabditida > Anguinidae > Ditylenchus > Ditylenchus destructor. The sequence goes on along the minus strand of JAKKPZ010000047.1, from coordinate 405,082 downwards.
CTGGTACGAGATATGTTTATTTGTTTTCACTTTTATCGCTATTTTGCTGCAATTGTATGTGATTGTACTCGTCAAAAAAGAGACGCCTCCTTCGATGAAATCTTATAGCTGGTTTTTAATACAGTATACGGTAAGACTTAGCTTAATAAATAGATTGCTTTGTTTTTCATACAAAAAATGCCATTTTAACAAAAAATTGCATTTTGAGCGTTTCAATGGCTTGTGAGTCTTCGATTTTAGATCACTTAGTTTAAGACTCTACAGATTTATAGTAAGCTTTTCAGATATGGGATATGCTGTTCACAGCAACTTTGGGCTTTGCTATGGGCCCGGATTTTCCATCACAGGATATCGCCGGCGCGTTCGTAAACGGATTTGCTCGATATTTTGGCAAATATGCAGGAAATGTTTCGGTAATCTAGAAACATGTTTGAAACATTAAAACAGTCAAAAATTTAGCTAGCTTTTATGGTATTCTGCGTAAGTGCCATGCTCATAACCTTGGCAGAATGCCTAATCTATCGAATGATGGTTGTACGAGCAGACGATGATGCCCTGAAGATATTTCTTAAGCCGAGCACTTTAGTCATTGTGTCTATTGTTGCACTTTCCATAGCTGCTGCAATTGCGGTGGCCTGCTATTTTGCATTGATGAAGCCAGAGGTTGGAGCAAAGTATTTAGACAAAAGTTCATCGAAAATGCCAGCTTTTGATTAAAGGGTGATTGTGACAAAAAATCGCTCTGTTACGACCTTTTGAATATTTACGCTCGCTTTCGACCATTTTCTGAAGAAAAAAATCCAATTTTTGTGAAACAATGTTCTAATTTGTAACATTATTTACATCAAAAACTAAATTTCTGGCACTAAAATGGGATTTTGTGCAGTCATGGTTTGTCTAGCATTTATCCATTTTTTTATGTCAGTAAAAGGGCAATAATGCCATTTACATCGCATGCATTCCATTTTGTTCATTTTTAGTTAGGAATTAGTCAAAATTTTGGTCTTCGTTCAATTCTGAATGCTCACCCATTTTTTCTTGAAAATTCTTTTCGAGATTTGTATTTTTCAGTTTTGAAAAATCACAACCAAAGACAAAGGATTATCAAAACTAGACATTTTTAATGCAAATCCTATTATTACGCAAAACCATGTTATAAAATTACACTAAAGGGCAGAGAATGACTCACAGATTCTTCGAAAAGAAAGATCTAAATCTCAATAACATACATCTAAGTATATAGGTTTAGATATCATTCAGGCAATTATCGTTAATCTTTCTAGGACTATCCCAATCTTTACGTGGCATATTGGAAGAAAATCTCTGATTATCCGTGGCTTCTTGAGAAATTGCAAGATGACACATCTGTTGCTATTGTCTTTGATGGACATTCCACTTATGTCCAAGTTTTCTTCATAATTGTTTTCGGATTGTTTACCTTTTACGAGGTTATAAGCTTCGCCATTGCCTGGAGCATATTGTACACATTGAGACAGAACTCACAGTATTTCTCACCCAAAACCTACAAAATGCATCGACAGTTGACATTTCTTCTCATTGGACAGGTGAGTTTATCATAGTAAGATTTTAGTTATAGATTGTTGATTTTGTGAGTCACGGACGGACTTAGCTGCGTATTATATAAGATTGACGTCAAAAATCTTGCGTTGCGAAGTCTTAATATACTTAAATTCTGAGTTTTAAAACACCCAAAAGTTGATCGTGTGGAACTTTTGCTGCGCGATACCTCACGGTTACATCACAATGAGAGTATTATGGTTGTTGACGTCATCAATCACTTACCGTCTAACACCATAATACATATTGAAAATTAATAAAATTAATTATAAAAATTAATAAGCAATAACAATACATCAGCGATCATAGTCGCTGATGATTTGACGTGAGTTATGAAGCAGCATAAATGGCGACATTCCATCTGAGAGATGACAATAATAATTTATATTCATAATTTAGCTTCTGACCCCAATAATATGCAACATCCTGCCAATTTCATTAATCGTACTCTCAATTGTGGCTGACTTCCGAATCGCTAGCTGGAACGTGCAGCTCATGATACTGACGATGACTTTGTATGCTCCCGTCAACTCTCTCATGACCATCCACTTCGTTACGCCATATCGAAAATTTACCTATGCTAAAATCGACTGCAAATCCAACAAGTCATCCAGAACAGTCAATCATCTGGTATTCGACAAAAGCTCCGTTGTGACGGTTACTAAGTCGAATCAAATATTCACTTTGCATACGATGACCACTAAAGTTTGAGTGATAAATAAAAGATGAATAAAGAATCTATCGGATGAAAATTCACTAGCGGCTTGGGACTCCCTGATTAAAAAATTGTCCGAATAAAAAATTTGTATACATGTAAGGAGGGACTGACAGCTGTATGTTCTATGTTCCCTCACATTCCAAGGGGGAAGGTGAGCTCCACGGACATACCGACACAAATAATAAATAACTGGTAAGAATGTATCTAATGATTGGAGAGAATAACACGACCTGGTGAGAAAAATCACGAATATGACGTCAGATTAGGATTCAGCACAATTGAAAACTTCCGGGGACAAATAATTAGCCCCGTACATGCATTGGTTCGCTTTTTTATAAACAATTCACTCTCACTACTATCACTAAGCTGAAAAATAGCTTGACGATAGGACAACGTTTTGAGGAAAAAGTAATTAAATGTATAGGTGGAACTAAACAAGCAGTCCTGTAACCAACTACTTCCATAGGTGACAGGTGCATTTCAAGGAAACACATTCTTCATTGCCTGGAGCTCTGTATAATGCTTTCCTGTAAATTCCTATACTTCAAACGAAACCGTGAGTATTGCTGTGGCCTGTTCTTGTTGGCACAAGCACCTTGATTTGCACCACACATCAGCAACCTGGATTAATATAAAATTAATGCTCAAACGACATTTCTCATTTAGTCCGTGTGTTACACAGTATAAGATACGTGACATTCTCAAAAAATGCCTTTCTCTTTCAACTCCAATTTTTAAAAATAAAATTTCTGCTGTGTCTACTGTGAATTTGTACGCAATATGTTTATTTGGGATTACATTCCTCTCAATGTTGTTGCAATTGTATGTAATCGTACTCGTAAAAACACAGACGCCGCAGCCGATGAAATCTTATAGCTGGTTCCTAATACAGTATACGGTAACACTTAACTTGATAGATAGGACTTATGCTGATTCGATTCCCGTATGATCTGTTCGAGTATTTCGAACCACTTATGGATTAGAAAAATGGTCTGAAAACCCAATTTTCAGAAAGGATACGTATTAACTAAAGAGCGGTGCATTTCCTTTTAGAGATCATGTAGTTTCAATATGTCGTTTTACCTTACAATATTTATACCTTACTTATTAGAGCTTTATAATAAGTATAATTTTTCAGATATGGGACATGTTGTTCGCTGCATCTCTGGGGTTTGTTTTGGGTCCGGATTTTTCGGAAGAAGAAATATCCGGTGCATTCATGATTGGTATCGCTCGTTATTTTGGCAAAAACGCGGGAAACATCGCGGTATTCTAGAAACATATTCGGAACATAAAAACCAAAGTTTAGTATGCGCTTATGACACTCTGCATCACTGCAATGCTCATAGCTTTGGCAGAATGTCTAATTTATCGATGGTTGGTTGTACGCTCAAACGATGATGCTCTGAAGATATTTCTTAAGCCGAGTACTTTAGTCATTGTGTCTGTTGTTGCACTTTCCATAGCTGCTTCAAATGCGCTGGCCAGTTACTTCTTGGCGATGAACCCGGAGGTTTGCGCAAAGTATTTAGAAAAAAGCAACTAAATATCTATTTATGTAAAGAATATTAGAAATTTTGATTTGAAAACTCAAAACTGAGAAAAAACAAGTATATCATACTGTACATTATAGCATTGTTTATCTTTCTAGGATTATGCTAATTATATTGCCTATGGGAAGAAACTCTCCGAGTATCCATGGGTTTGGGAAAAGCTGCAAGATGATTTCTCTGTAGTTTTCATATACGATACAGGTTCGACTTTAAACCAGATCTACTTTGTATCAGGGTTCGCGTTATTTATCCTTTACGAGGTTATAAGCTTCGCCATTGCCTGGAGCATATTGTACACATTGAGACAGAATTCACAGTATTTCTCACCCAAAACCTACAAAATGCATCGACAGTTGACATTTCTTCTCATTGGACAGGTGAAATTTTCATAGTAAGATTTTAGTCATAGATTGTGAGTTGTTATTTGTAAACGAAAGCTAGACCGAAGATTTATTGTGGCTAACGAAAGTAATCGGCCTTTTGCTGTTTGAGATAGAGGTATCAAGAAGCAAAGGTGACAACATTTTTATAGCTTGGATAGTATAATTTAAAGTTTCTATATTTAGCTCCTGACCCCAATAATATGCATCGTTCTGCCAATATCGGTTCACCTGATGTCAATTTTGTTCCACTTCCGAATCACAAGCTGGAATAATGATGTCACCATGTTAACACAAGCTTTATATGCTTCCGTCAACTCTCTGATGATCATCCTCTCCGTTACGCCATACAGAAAATATACATTTGCCAAAATCGCTTGCTGGTCCAACAAGCCGTCCCGAATCCAACCAGCCGACCATGTGCTTGCGCCTGTTCCTGACAGTAGCCCTGTTGTGACTATTGCAAGACCGAATCAAATGTTCACCTCGCATCCGATAACCATTGGGCCCGCCCGGGGACCAAGTCTAAGAGATTGATAAAATAATGAATAAAGAATTCATTTGTGAGTACTAAACTTGAGATAACTAAGAGGCATTATTTTTAAAGAGTTCCGGAGGACTTTAACGTCGCTCAAATTGTAGTTAAAGTGCCATTGGATCACTAGTTGGTGAAATTTGTAAATCCATGTTTCCCTGAATAAACTGAAACTTAGAAAATCTAACGCTTTCTGAAAGGATTATGAACAAACAAACTTGTAAGCAACCACGAGACATTCCATTGATTTTCATTCCGTCGCAGGTGCATTTCAACAAAACCAATATTAATTGCCTGGAAATATGTCTAAGGTATTATATCAATGATCATTCGATTTTTCCCAGGTTTTCAGATGTTTTGGCATTGTGTATATCCTGGTGTACTATTATTTTTTGACATACGTTTGACAAAAGTTATATTTTTGGACGGTTGTCCAACTTTCCAGTGCTGAAAGCTATTATGAACGTTTTTATGATTTTCGGGTAGTACAATGTGTATAGAATCCTTCATTAAAATTTAGTATTATTTTATTTGTATTTCAAACCTCAGAAGCATTTTTACAACAGTTAGAAAATAAAAGACGTGGGGATACGGCAATAATTGGGCTATACATAACGACAGTAGAAATTAGAAGAACCCAAAAATTTGAGCCATCGAAAGCTTCCAATATCGTGAGAAAACTTGACAACAACGAAAATGGACATACGATTAGCATAGAAATTAGTTCTCTACGGTACCAATTGTTTCCATTTAGAAAATTGCCTTTGAGAAAATTTTCGCCTCTGGATTTCCAAGGGCCCTTGAAACAGTCGTCCTTGAACCAGCTGAGGACAATGTAGTATACCATCATCATGAGGCCGTAAATCAGAGAACCGAATAGAAGGACTATAAACGCAAAATGAGAAGGTGTGAGAATTTTTGTGAAGCCACATTTATTTACGTATATTCGAAGGTACTCTGAAAATGTTATCACTAGTTTTCAGCTAATTGTATACCGGAAATATTTTATACTTAAATCATTTTTAAATTTGAATAATTTTATGGCTTTATGAAACATTTTAGCTTTCCTAAGACAAAGAAAATAACTATCAAATTTTTTCCTACAATAATATGCATAAGCCTTCAAGAATGGAACTCACCGCGATTCTCCGAAAATTTAACCAAAAGTCCAAATTCGGCATATTCGGCAACAATTGGCGTGACTAAAAGGACAGCAAAGCAAAGCAACATGGATACAAGAGACGCAATTCTTCGAAAATTATGCTTTATTCCATTCCACTGAATAGCTATTCCGGCCAAAAAATGTTCACTGGGCGCTGTCACACAACCCGCTACTCTAATCCACATTCGATGTAATTTTGTTTTTGTCGCATCTTTCCAGTTCTAAATGTGCCGTAAAATAGAAGACGATAATTTAGATTATTTATAAATTTGGTCCAACAAGTATTTTGGTACCAAAAATGATCAATTCAAAATTATTATCTCATGTATAATATTCAAGTAAATTTGTTCTCACGTTCTTGGGCGACGAATCGTCTGAGTTGTCGTTTACAGTTCCAGAAATAAATGACTCAATTTCCACACAAGCGTCCGGAGATTTTTTCATACACAAGTTTTGTTCAAATAGGAAATAAAAATAAATACCAAATTTGGCTAGCTCGGAATATTTATATCACAAGGAGTGTCGCTATAAATAGATAAAAAGGTGTGGTGATTCACCGCTAGTGAATTTGAAATTATAATTTCGTGATAAACTTTCCTGATCAAACGTCATTATTCAGTGGAGGTCAAAAAGCAATTCGTCAGTTGGCGTAAAATATGAAAGATAACGGTTTTTCTCACTGTGTTTCTTTCTGATAGCAAAGAAACTAAAGTGTCTTTCGATCCCTACTAAAGTGGGGGTAAAATCAGTCCCCGTTTCGAAAGTCTGTCGTTATGACGTCAGATATCCGTCCGATCTGTCATGTTAAACAGCGGTGGGATCAATTTTCGCTATAAGATCAGTTATGTCATTTTTGGTCCATAATTATGACTCTACGCGAAAAACTAATGGTGCGTTTTTTAATACAACAAGATTGTAACAAATTTGGTAACCATATCCCCCAACACTAAATAACCTTATTATGCCACATAGGAAAATTGGCACATATAAATAAAACATTTCTCAGTCTCTGAGATTTATTTTCTGCCTACGCTAAATTTTCTGCCAACCGCCGTCTCTAAATTGAACAGTCTATTTTCAGAAAAAATAACCAATCGTAATCAATATTGTGGATAATAAACTTCATAAAACGCCAGATCAAATAATTCCGGATCAAAGTCGGGTGGTGGGAATCTGCTCAACTCGTGAGTATCAGTTGCTAGCCAGCGAAATATTTTTGAGTCTGTCTCCTCATTAACCACTCGGCGACGCCACAGGCGATAAATTTGACCACTTTTTTCCTCGTCTGGCCATGCAATTCTCGTGTTTATATTTTGCACAAATAAGGACAGTCGTTCTGTTTTCAATTCTTCAGCTCTATCCATTGTAAACTGATAGCGTTCGCATTCAAAACGAATCCTTCGGTTTTCACGGCACATAGAGAAAGTCACCAGAAAATCGGATGACGAAGGTGTATCGGAAGAAAAATCCTACAATTATTACAATGTATCAATTTTTGTACAGTAAACACCCCATTTAACGCGCTCCAATTTGCGCCCAAAAGCGTTAAACGAGGGGACGCATTAAATGGGGGTTGCTGGCCAAAAACTGGCTTAAAAGTGCTATTTTTAGCTGTGTTTAGCTACTTTTAGACATACACTAGTGCTATAGACAAAATCTAGATATCTTAGCTGTATTTTAGACTAATTTTCCGACAATTTTAGATTTACACCCCATCTTGGCACCCCATTTTTTGGCACCCTATTTTGATACACAAATTGGGCGTAGTAGCCCAATTTGTCCAAAATATCGTTTATCCAAAATATTTGCCTTGGTCCCCAAAGGAAATTTACTAACAGATATGAAATTCCAAGAAAAAAATGAGTAAGTTAGGCTGAAAACGTATAATTAGGGGAAAATTAAAGAAATAACAAAAATTTTAGACGAAATTTTGAAAATTGTGAACAAAATCTGTAAGGTTTTTTGAAACTTTTGAAAAGATCCTGAAAATTTTGGAGAAAAATTTGGAAAAAGTCAATAGGGTCCCTTTTGTCATTTTTCGCGTCCGGCCAAAATCGCGTTAAATGGGGGCATTAAACGGGGGGGGGGGGAATTGCGTAAAAATGCATTTGCAGCGAAAAAGCGCGTTAAACGGGGGGACGCGTTAAATAGGGCGCGTTAAATGGGGGTTTCCTGGAACAATAAATATTAAAACGGAGAAATGTTATCTTTTTCCTTAATTTCAATTTTCATATTTACCAGAAAATGTATTTTACTTTAATGACGCCAGGCCAGATCTCTCAGTCTTTTCAAAAATACACAAAATATACCTGTTTGACTTGCTCCACCAAGTCACGAATTAATCTCATTGGATATTCCCTCAATATCAGATGCTTCCTCTTTTCAACCTTCTTTGTCATTCCATTTTCCCGATTTCTGAGCCAATCCAATATGGTTCGGCTAATAACTTCGTCGCCGCAGGAATAGGAATGCTGCAGTTCAAGTCTACGACAATTGGAAACACCTTTCGTTTGCAAGGTGTCACTCATCCAGTAGATGCTATCGGTTATTGAGGAGACCCATAATGGGCTGTGGAAGACGTTTTGGAGAAAAAAGTGCACTTGTATCGGAACAGAATTTGTTTCAAATTCCAAAACGCTGTAGCGAATACCAATTTTCAATTTGCATCCTATAAATGATTCACTCGCTTCCTGGAGGAACTTTAGCATAGGTTCTTCTTGGCACCGTGCTATGGTAACATTGGAAAATCGGATGAATGGTCCTAAAACGAGATTATAATTCTACCGACCATTACAAAAACGATAGTACATGTACCATTCTACAAAAGTGATGATGATTGGTTTTAAAACTGACGCAAAAATTACCAAAACTTCAAAAAAATGAATTCTTAAAAATTGACCCTAAATGATATAAAATTTTGATAGTTGGTTCTGAAACCCAAAAATTTCGGGTGACATCCGAAATTTTTGGGTTTTGAATTCTTTCCTGGAATCGCCATTTGTTTCAGGACATAGGTGACCGGCATTGTGTGGTTATTTCTGCAATAATCTCCGATACAAACAGACTTGTCGTAAATCGGCTTGTTTTCGTTTTGGGACTCATATAGATGCAATTGTTCGTCTTTTACACGATATTTTTGCGATTGAAGGCTGAAATCTTCGATGATATGAACGACGGGCACTTGTCGAAATGAATTGGCAGCAGTGCGAAATTTCCGATTTACTAGCGAAATTTGCTGGCTTAATTCTTTCCGGGAAAAATGCCGAAAAGTTTCGGTCAGGAGTTCTATCGACAGCTCGATTTTCATTTGAGAATTTTGGAAAATATGAATGGAAATTGTGAAATGTCTCAATTGCGGGCAATGAATGAAAGGAAAAGTGATGTTTGCTCAGCGGAATACTCTTTATATTGCTCGGGAAGGACACCTTGCATAGTGTTGGGCGACGTCAGCAAGCCGAGGATATGCTTTGCGCAATATTTGCACAATATCTGAAAATTGACATCATAGAAATGAACCAGTTACTATAATTATTCGCTCCACTAAAATCTCTCCGTGATGGAACCATCTTAAATTTTACATTTTGTTTTAAACTTGAATCACATTTGCATATTCAATGGAGAAATTCAAGGTAAATTTGTAAATTACGTGGCAACCTGACTTATAATAACGTGATCCTTATCATTTCAAACTTGCAAGGAATTCCATTTAGGGAAAATATCAGGGCGTAAATATTAGAAACAAAGAAATTGATCTTTTTCTTTTGTTTTTTGCCTTATTTGCGATCCGCATTCACATTTCTTTGTTGTTCTGTATAATGTGAAATAAAACTTTTATGAAAAATTGGGAGGTGGGGCCTAAACTGTACAAGTGCCAATATTTTGATCAAAATCACTTCTTGAGTCACTTCCTGGAACATTTCTGTTTCTTACAAAGCAAATATTTTTCTGGCAAAAATATTTTCCCACTATAGAGAATACTCGTTTAGGTTTTGCTTAAGCTTTCATTTTATTCAAAACTAAGCTCGATAATAAACGAGATAAATTATCAATGCACCGTAAGTTTGTTTAGAATTTATTATGATTAACAAAAAATTTAAATAAATAAAAAATTAATCAAGTGCTCACAAAAATTGAAAGTTATGACCATTCAAAGTTAAGGGATCAATAACCACAACTATTAAATGATCCCCCAAGTAAGTATTTATTATTATGATACATTATTGAAAAAATACAGGTAAAAAGACTGTTATCTGATATATAAAAAACTATCCAATTGAGTCTTTATTCGCAGAAGATTCAGCTTGAATCGCAGTTCTTGACTTGCCACGTTGCGCAGTTGAATTGAAGTCTGAGGCGTGCGCGACCACACTTCTTCCAGCCATATATGCCAGCAGGCAGGCGACTTCATACCGAACAGATTTGTTCAATACCAAATAGACAAATGCCGGGCTGCCCAGGTACAAGAGGTAGGCGTCTGCCGTGATTATGATAAGTGGCTTGTACTCGAACAAGAAGCCTTGATAGGCGTATCCGATACACGATAAAACGGTCAGGAAGCAAATGATGGAAATTTGAAGGAATAACTGAAAAGGTTTAGATAAAGCAAATGTAAGTGCCATTATTCTAAAAACGTTGTGGTATTTATCCCGATCGGAGCCCCCATTCCTCAAATGACAGGAAAGGTATCATGGTTGGTGAGGCCATCAGAGTACCTATGAATCATACTTAGGACAGGTAATTTTGGACGTATATCATATATGGTAAGATGTAATAATTAGTCGTAGGTATGACGACGTCATCTATCAGGATTCCCATCCATGATTTAAGTGTAGGCGCATAGAAATTTTTAATTCAAGGGGCGTTTTTAACCAACGAATGTGGGTCAAATCATGAGAGTAAGTAACCAAAAACATGACTCACACTGAGCTCATTTTTCGATATGGCATAACGTTGCAGACCCATTTTCTGTCTCCGATATATCAATGTTCCAAAGACGAGGTATATAACCACGAGCGCTAGTGCCACGACGTGGTTGAACACAAAGTGCACCATGTTGAAAAACTGAACTACTATCAAGTTCAATTTTCACAAAATTTGAAAGAGTTTTCAAACGTGTAATAATAATAAAATATTTTTCGAGCATTTTATTGTAAATTCTGGTCCGATTTGGTGATTAAAAAGTGATTTAATTTTTACTCTTTCTAAGGTTTTCCAAAACTTACATAAGGATCATAACTGGTCCGGTATATAATGTGGGGATCAAAGAAGAATCCACCGCCTGCCGCACTATATACTACTGGTGCGCCGAAGCACAACATTATCAAACTGATCACGATGACAACTCCAAGCCAAATATAGACACGGCCATGTTTTTGGAAAAGCTGTCTGGCTCTATCTGCGTCGTAAATGATCAAACATCGGTTTAAGGCCAGAAGGATACTGAGCTGTCCTTCGAAGTACCATATACCTGAATTATTAATCACCGTCTTTTGGATAAAAAATTGTGTATAAAAGATTTTGAACAAAAAACTTTTGTAACTTTAATAATTTCTAGGATTTCATGAGGAATGATTATTCTTAGCTCTCACCAAGTCCCATAGTTCCAACGCAGAGATCCAAGATGGGATTAGAGCAGTACACGATTCCCAGCAGTCCAAACATGGGAGCTATGATGCCGACTAGGCCAAGCTCGACCATCTCAGACAATTCCAATGCAAACATAAGTTTGTAACTGGCTTGTTTAATATATTTGGGTCGGGAAATGGCGAAGAGGACAAGTGCACAGATCACCTAAAAGGAAATAAATGGCTGGAAATGTTCTAAATAAGGCAAAACTAAGCGAAAATACATTTCGTTATGAAAATCCTGAAACCTCCTGCTTATGTATCCGATAAAATTTTACCTCAAGAAAACAAGAAGCAACAATCCTGTAGGTGCTGAGATAGGGGTGATATCGTTGCTCCAGCGGAATACTTCTCCAATCGTATAGTGAACAGTTATAATGTTCATTCCAAGCAGGTCGGCCTCGAAGAAAGTCCTCCATTTCAGATCAGACTATAGATAGATTAATATGAGATTTGGTAAGAAATGTCACATTATAATTCATTCTTCCTACCAATGGACGGAAATATATAAGGCAACAGGTAAATGACAGAGACATTTTATGATATTTTAATTATTTTTTTAAATTTATTTAATTTTTTTTTAATTTTGCATATTTATTATAAAAATTACTTTAAAGCGTTGAACCACTCAAAATGTTCCATATTTTGCATACTTTAATGTATAAAGTCTACAGTGTTTATTTGCATATGCTCACCCGCAAAGGTGAAACGTTATTCCCTCTGGAACATAAATTTACTTCCTCTAATTGATGGCAAATGATTTAACGGTTATGAAACATCAAACTTTTCTATTTCAGTGCTCTAATTACCGTTACCTGTTAAATAAAATTGGTTTCAATACTTAGTTCCATATTAGGAACAGTACTATTACAAGGGAATGATGTAAGCAGAAATAGATGTGACGAAAAATTGTCGGTCATGTCATAAATAGAAGAAAATGAGAAAAAGAAATGTTTAAAATGCATAAGTCAGAAATTTGCGATTGTAGTCATAAACGTTGCTGACTAGAATAGTGTTTTTCAGAAGTAGTTTTTTGAAACTTTTTCCCACTTAAAAATGCCCTGCTTGGCACAAATCTAAGAAAACGTACTCTGGCAAGTGCAAAACACAACAGTTTTAATTAAACAGCTCTGTGTTCATAAAAATATGATGCTGTCAATAAGCTCTTGTTTTAGCCAAAACTTTTATATGTGTTAAAAAGGGCACTGTTCTATGCATCACAGGGAAATATCTATTGTTTGAACGCCCAAACTCCTGTGTCTTTTCCGTTTCAGAGCAATAAAAACACCATTTCATGGGAATTAATAAAGGAAATGAAAACTTGTCGAAGGTATACCTGAGGTGTACTTGTTGTCAACTCTTTATGTTTTGCGTATATTACATTCTCAATCACAAAAGCTTCCCGGAATAGATGAACCGATTTATAACGGTTCCTTTGTTTCTCTTCTATTTGTGCCACTTGAAAGGTACTTTTAATCCGAGATTACAAAGATTGCAGGTATGCACTTTGCTCCGAGAAGAGCAAAGTTGAGAAAAATATGTCATGTTGAAAACTTTAAGTTGTTAAAAAGAAAAGATTATCATCCATCTTATCAATAAAAGAAAAAAACTTCTCTCAAACTAAAAAGTTCAAATTTGTATGGAAAGTATTTTCTGACATTATGACCTCAATTCAATTTGTGGATTACCAGAAAGTGAACAAATTTCCAAATTAGATGCGACCTATTTTTGACTTATCGAAAATAGGTACTGTTTGCTTCTTTCATTATTTGCTTATTTTATCTGCTCTTTCACTATTTGCTTCTTTCATTAAATTAGTTTTACCAAGTCAGATTAAACACGAATGCAGCCTTTCTTCCGAACAGATCAAAGATTTTCATCAACACTATTGACAAATTATGGCAATTCCGGTACGGTTATATTTATTGTGTTTTATTTCGGCGATATTTTGTCCAAACACTTTTCCTTGTTTCCAAAATGGGCCATGGGACGTTTTATTCCAATTCTTCTGTACAATCGAAATAATTGATTATAGAAGCACCCACAAAGAAAACAATTCTCCGTTGTTGAAATAATTCTCACATATATTTTTCCTTTTTCGAAAAAGTTGTGATTTAATACGCCAGAGTATAGGACTTATTCATCATTTGTATTTCATATTCATGAAACATGTCAATCCGGAAGGAATGACGCAAGGATGAACGTAGTCCAAATAAGAATGTAGAACATACCCTATCACTGAAGTTTGAAACGCATTCCAATGTTATGCTTTCATAAAGCAGGGAAATTTTTGTCAGCAATACTGAAGAAGGTGTTTCTGAGAAAGTAAGTTATGTAATCGAGGGCCGAAGGCACGAGACTGGCAGTTTACAAATAGTGGCGTAGCCAGTACTGGACCTCTCATATACAAATATGGTAAAAGAAATTCTCATTCTTGATACATATAAATATTTACAATGAAAATGTGCGCTACAAACAAAAACCAGTCAAATAAAAACTACTCTTGACAAAATACCACAATTGGGTTTCCGTTTTTTAGTTTGTATTTCCCATAGTTTTAATTGAAGAAATGCTGGGTAACAAAAGCCGAACACTTAATCAAAGAATTTAGTATTCGCACAGACTTAAAGTATTTTCAGACTTCTGTGGAAATTATTTTCTTGACATTTAGACTAAATAAATTTGAAAAATCCTGAAAAGTTCTAACAACATAGTTGTATAAATTTCATAATGTCTGACCTCGGCTATTTCCCATATTTGAATTTCGCTGAGGAAATCGTTGGTATTATTTGTCAACTAATTGCAATTTGTTTCTTCTCGAATTTGCTTATCCAGACAACGATTGGAAAGGACTTTGGCAATGGTTCTCATAGGGCACTGGCTGCTTCAGTTGTATTATACATGTGCTTTCATGTGATATTGTCTATCACCAGTCTACCGTATGGCTTGTATAAAATTGTCGAGTGGATAAGAGGTAAAGAATTTTATTTGACATTTTTGAGATCATTTTTATTTGCCGTAAAACAAATTTGGTGTAAAATAAAAAAATCGAAGTTGAAACCAAAACGTTTTGTTCGAGCTTATTGAAAATGTTGACGTCATCAAACCTGGATTCGACATTAACTGTTGTTAAAGTATAAAAAATGTACTATTGCCAGGGAAAAATCTCATGTCCATGTTAGTTTATTCAATTAACTAAACGCTGGGAATTTTGTAGTGAATAGAAAAAAGTGGAACAGGAAATCTATCCATGGTCCGTTTGTGGCTAGCTAGCGCGTGACTTTATTATTAGGGCATATAGGATGATTCGTAAAAGGATTTCAGCAATTATAATTTCTGTAAAGCCGAAATGTCAGATATTACAGTTACTCTTTCGACATAAAGACATGGTTATTTTTGAAAATCAGTTTTGGAAAGATTCCAGAAAAAACAAGCCTAAAATCAACCTCTGGCTCTAATATTGATTTCCTTAAGTCTCTGGATAAAATTTATTTTGCATTAATCACGTCATTAAGTTCTGTACTATCCTACGAACACAGTCGGGATTACCACAGGAGATCCACATCTATACTGGTATGGCTTATTCTGCACAAATTATGTCGCTTTGGGACCATGGCCTATGTTCTTCGTCACGTTGGACCGTTGCTTGGTACTGAGATATCGACAAAGTTGTACAAAGAAAATGAGGCGAAGTTTGCTCGTTACAAACGTCGTTGTTGTAAGTGGAGCTTACTTTATGCTCACTGCAAGTGCACTTCTCGAACTTCCACTTGAATTAGAGAAAAGTAAGTCAAAACCTAAGTTTTGGGTTTTTTTAAATTTTATAGTTTAGTGTCCGTTTGCGCGCAATTCACTTGCACTTTACTAAGGTCACACGGTCTTCAATATTATTACGTGAAACTGATAGGAGAGACTTTCGACCTCCTACTCAGTTTCTTTTTCTTCATGATGTTACGCCAATATCGACCTACGCAGACGCTATTTCAGCAAATTAATAGTTTGCAAATTAAAATTATGCAGGTTGTTTTGTTTGCTTTGTTAAAATTTCAATTTCCACGTTGATTTTCGTTGCTAACAATTTTCCTGATCCTATTTGCTGACATTTCAGTTAATCGAAAAACGGTACCATAGTCGGAATTAATTTTGCCCAAATAAGCTGTTTTTGATTAAAAGCCAAATTAACTATGAATTCAAATGAAATATTCGCCCACAATTCACTACAAAAAATTTTCATGTTTCCATTTACTCAATAATTCTATCCAGAGAAATCGCGCGGTCAAGCTCACAATGACATCCGAGATATGCTTCTGTATCTTCCCCGTATACACCTCGACAATATTCAATACGGTATTTGTAAAAGCATTGTACTATACAACAGAGTTTCCTTACAAAGTCATTTAGGTGACCGGCTTGAAAATTAGTTCGTATTTGGGACCAATCAACGACGTACCGTTCATGATCCATACTGCACTTTGTAGCGTTTTATACACAAAAATATTTCTTTGTGGCCGCAAGCGTTCCTCGACAATTTCTCACCAAACAGCAGAAAAACGATAACTCGGAATTTTGCCGTAATTGTGCATGTGTCTTTAAGTGTTTTTAATACCATTTTTTAACAATTATATTACGATACACTTTAAAACTTTTCTCTGCTTTTTAAGAACAGAATTTTTAAGGACACGAATTTTTAGCAAAATTTTGTAAAAATTTTGAAAAATTTGTTCAAAAACAGGTCAATTTTCTATAAAAATTCAAATTTGCGCCAAAAAGAGAACCATTTTTCCTTGTGCCGATTAACGAAATATTTTACATGTAAAAATTCACTTTCGTTTCTCAAAACATCTGTGCATATTATCGACACAATTAATCGGCACAAAATGCCGATTATCGAGAGAATTTTGTATGGAAAAAATCCGTTCCTGCCAAATATGTGCCGATTATCGAGGGTCGACTGTATAAATATCACATAACGTTAGTTTCGGAAAAAGACGTGTTATTGATATTCCCAATTGAGTTTGTTTTTGACATTTATTCCCCTTTATTATATTAATGCAATAAAATTTATCAAAATTCAATTACAAATTAGAAAATTTGTCAAATAAATTGTGCCGTTCATTGGTTTTTGTCGTGTGCTTTCAGCGCTGGTAGATGACGCTCAAGATTGCAGCCACCACGAGGAGGAAATTGAGCGAAGCCTGATTTCCGCCACACTTCAGCAAACATTTGGAAAACTCGGGTTTTGGTTGAGGATTGGGATTATTGCAATTTGCCTTCAAACAGTCCACGTGTTTATTCCAGCTCCTAGAAATGCGAAATATAATTGCAATCAATATCTGCGATTTCCAGTTTCTTAAATATTTCAGCTAGAAAAACTTACGAACAAGTGTCACCCGTTGGAGAGTCATTCGCGCAAGAAACCTATAACACAAACATAATACGGTCTAATATTCTGAATTGGCAAAAATGGCAAAATTTTACGGAATTTCGAACTACCAAATCATCGTTTTTGAGTTATTTTTATAAGGCTTTTGCCTTGTTTGTAACTTTTTTCGGCATGTTTACATTTCCTTTCTTTTTATCATTCAGCCAAATTTTTTAACGTTGGCTTTTGACTAATTAATAATCTTACGGCCTCTTCAGCCAAAATGATAACATCAAATTCAGCTTTGTAGGCAACGAATGCTATAAGTTAATAACTGAAACTTACGGACACCTCTGAGCCACAACTGCTACAATCACTCAACAACTTCGAATGCACATTCTCGCCATAAGCGATGTCAAACAACAACACAGTGAGGAAGAAAGAGGAGAAGATCATTATCCGTAATGAAATATTCAAATACTGATATGGGAATCCGATTTTGTTCAGCTTATATATGCGAACGATTTGTGTTGTGACTAATTACTAGGCGTTAGGATGAGCATATATGTAGCCTTATATATATAGTTTATGACAACGTGAACTATCATTATCAGTGATGTCCAAGACGCGATGTGGACCAAATTCCGGATAGAGCAACGTTCTCATATAACGTTCACATTAAATAACATCGCGAACATTTCCTTTTCGACTCTACTATCCAGCATAGCTTTTCATAGCTTAAGCTTTTGATCATTTCCGCTTTCCCAGGCTTACAAAAACGAAACATTTGGGGTTTTATATAAATATTTAGTGTTTGTGCTTGCATGGTGGACGTGTTAATGGAACATATTCATATACCGGAGTTAATAATTTTGGTAAAGCATTACGAATTTTGTAAAACAAAATAAATTTCCAGTAAACTAAATTATACAATCCATGAAGCACTGATTACTGTTACAGTTTTATAAGTAGAAATGCCTATGGAGTAGATGTGGCATTCAATTTCCTCGTAAAATGCATTTAACTAACGACAAAATTTTGTTTCCGTACTAGGAGTAGATTTTTAAGAAATGTAGTCGCAAGAGTCTATTTTCTAAATAACGAAGAAAAAAATTTTACCCCTCTCCCAATTAAGCCCCTAAAATATGCAACCCCTCTGAAAAACCTGTTTTTCCGTGTTTTTCAAAGGGAATTGCATTTTTCTCTGGTTAGATAGAGGTAAAAAGTTTTGCAGTTCCTAGTGTAATTGCACAAATTCTTTGCATCCAAATTATTTCACTACTGATTTGTGATCTTTACCATATTGTCTTTACTTTTTAACAATACATCAGTAGAGAAATGGATAATAACACAAATTCATCCAAACATAACAAATGCTTTATTGCGCAGTTCATAATTTTGTGAACTCGCCGGCAGTTTCATACCGATACCGAAGACGAAGTTATTCGAAATGTTACATGCGGCGTTGGCAATAAGAAATATCAAGACACATCTATCAATAGTTGTGCACTTTGATAGAAAAAATCCTAGCAAAGTTTAAACATATCCCAGAGAAAAGTTCTTCAAATGTCCGGAATGCTTCTTTTGAGGAATCTTTTGAGGTTGAATCTAAATTAAAATCATGGAGGTCTATTGAAAATGAAATCCTATTCATTCGGATCATAGCGTGTGACAGCTCAATCTCTCCCTCTCAGTAAGACAAGACGATTGGTATCGGTCTCACCGACAAATATTACTAGTTCCGGGATTTATGGCTTCCGAAATCCGGAAAATCCCGAATTTGTCTGAACCCTAACCATGTTCGCGCGCATTTTTGCACACGAAACCCGCGGCGAAGGGTTTATTTTCTTGTACCCTTCTAAAGCTTCGTCTTCACGTTTAAATTTGAACTACTGAATTTTGATGCTAGAAATTACGTTTTGGAAACTGTTTCTGAAACCGTAAACCATTTTTCAGCAAAAAACGGATTTTTCTTTCAATAAGGATATCCATGATTGGTATTATAGTGACCCATCTACTCCCACTAAGTCACTAAATCTGTAGTAGTATCCCACCATAGAGAGTTACAAACCGCCAGGTCGGACTTTTCAGCTGGGCCATAAGTTTTTAGCTCCAGTCAAAATTATGGGCGCTGAGGGCGTGAAAAATGGCCACTTTTTGCCGATGCAGTCCGATGGCAATTTATCGCCATACGTTGTGCACTTTTGGTAGAAAATATTTTACCAAAGTGCACACCAGGGGTGGACGAGACTCGAATCTCGAATCTCGCGAGTCTCGACATTTTTGGTGTCTCGAATCTTGAATCTCGAAAAAGAGGCAAAAAAAGTCGAGATTCGAGACACATCACCCCTAAGAATGCAGTCAGCGCCGCAGGCGAAAATTTTTGAAAATTTCGTGGAATGTACAAAATTTTCAATGTCAATTTTTTACAAACAGCGTAATATTTTAAAAATTTTCGCCTCCGGCGCTATTTAGTTACCTTTTCTCCTCCAAGTATTTTTGAAAATTTTTATATTGAAAAATTTCCTCCTGCGGCACTGTTTTTTCATTATTGTTGTCCATTTTTTTCAACACTTTTAGACACCTTATTTACCCGTTGTATTTCTGTTTTTGACGTGAATTTTAGCCAATTTTTAACAAACAAAGCCGTTTTTTCAAAAATTTCGCCTGCGGCGCTGTTTTTCATACCTTTTGCTATATAAATTTAAATATAAATTTTGGAAAAATGGACCGTGCAAAAACTCCAACGGTTTTTGGATCAAAATGTTTAGCTAACAAGCTAAATTTGTCAAGAATTTTTCGCCTACGGCGCAATTTTATCCTTAATTTTTAAATATATCACTAATTTCCAAACATTTCTAGTAAATAGCGCCGCAGGAGGAAAATTTCGAAAAAACTGGGTCGTTTGCTGAAAATTGACTAAATTATAGAAAAACGACATAGTTGGCAAATTAGCCGAAAAAGGACAAAAATTTGAAAAATTACTGAAAAACAGGCAAAGTTTTATTTAATATTATTAAAATATCTTTAAAAATTAATTAAATTTGCTGATATATTATAAGAAAATAGCCAAAATGGTAAAAATGCCAATAAAATAAACAAATTATACATAAACAAAAAATGCATACAATACTTGCGAAAAATTGGCAGAAAATAAAAAAGTGACAAAAAAATTTGGAAAAAATATTCCTCCGTCTCGAATCTCGAATCTCGTTTCTCGAAATTTTTTCGCAATCTCGAATCTCGAATGGGAAAATCCCAATCTCGCCCAGCCCTGGTGCACACTTATGCCAGACGATCAAAATCTAACGGAAGTGATGTACATAGCGTTAAAAATATGTACAAAGTGAACGATACATGTCTCAAACTTGTTTACAGTCTAGTTAGTCTTGACTCAGGTTAACCTAACGGAAGTGGTGAATCCTTCACTGTTGACATGCCTTTAGCACATATATGACTGTGATTTAGACTAGGGCATCACAGCTCATGATTTTAGACATTTTGTAGACATCCTGTTGACTTCATTACGTTTCCTACCTCTACCTGCCCACTATTTCATAATTGGCTGACAAGAATTTAATGTTAGTGGTACATATATTTATATCCCAAGGCAAAATTTTTTAAGTAGTTGTGATTTTGAGTAAAATTTTTTAATATTCGTAATTGGTATTCATATCTCATTACGATTTTCTATTAGATTAATGTAATAAACCTAGAGTATTTAGATATGCTACAAAGCCGTTTCCATTTGGTTTGGTGATGATGATTTTATATTCAAAACATCACTATTGAATATGTATTAATAATACTTTAATTCTTGATAACAAAATTTAGGCAAGCAACGAAAAATAAGTAACTAAACTAATCTACTAACTTACTTGTTAAATCGAGATAATGAAAACTATTTTATTTACAATTTGTTGTATTGCTTTGGGGATTCGTGAAAATTACGGTAGGCATTGTAAACTTTTAATGGCATTTGTTATTATAGCATCAGGTTAATCTCTTTGTTTGGTCTAATTTATTTTTTGGCGAATTATTTCAGGCAAGCTATAAACTAAACCCAAAAATAATTGACTGAATACAAAGCATTGGCTTTGTACTTTCGCGCCATTGCTCTGTAAATTCAAACTTCACTTATTAAATCATTTTTGGGTTTAGTTTAAATTTATATTGCTCAGAAAAATCCACGGACTGTGGTTCGCAGCTTCGTGACGAAATGTGAATAGTCTCTAGTTTTATAAATATAACTCCCCTCTCCTACTTAAGTTTAATCTTGCAAATTCGTGGTTTAGCAGGTAAATGGAAATGTGGTAAATTTTTTGACAGTTTTGGAAATTTTAGTTTTGACTTTTGGGTTAATTGGATAATGGATTCAGAATAGTTCATTTTAGTGCTATCGGCAAAACCTCGATCAAAAAGGATGATAGTAGATAAAGGAAACGGAATACAAGAAGAGGTAATGAATTCACCTTAACATTTGAGAGGGTTACAAGTTTTTGGACAAGTGCAATTTGCTATGAAATTTTATTTTAGGGAATCGAAGCTGTTTTTCATTGAAAAATAGGGCTTTATAAGTAAAAAACGGAAAAAAACTACTAAAAATTTTATTATAATGTGAAAAGCTCATTTTAGGGTTGCCTATTTTCGATCGAAATATGCATAATTTATAAAAAAAACTTCTCAACTTAAATTTCGCGTCACTTGCGAATATCCGCTAAATCAAATTTGTATTATTATATGTGTCATACTATCGAAACATACACAATTCAAATTTTGTGGAATTATATTTCAAGAGGCCTTTAAATTTTATATAGCATGAAAATGTTTATAGATGATGGTTGCATTGTCGGTACAAAACGCAATTCATTCAAATTTGGACTTGAACACAACTCAGAGGTATATGAATGGCGAAGCATCTGTATACGGTAGGTAGAAAGTTACAAACAGAAACGAC
Organism: Ditylenchus destructor; assembly: GCA_022814885.1. Lineage (NCBI taxonomy): Eukaryota > Metazoa > Nematoda > Chromadorea > Rhabditida > Anguinidae > Ditylenchus > Ditylenchus destructor. The sequence goes on along the minus strand of JAKKPZ010000047.1, from coordinate 383,213 downwards.
TTTGTAAATAACATCCTGTACTTTTCAGTCAAAAATGTTGTCAACGATCCACTTTCGTACTCGCCCAATTCCAATGCGGAAGGTATTACTAAGATGCTAACAAAGATAATTCTACAGGCGGTAGAAGTCAGTCCACAATCCAATGGGCTCAATCAGGTTGTTACTTATATTCTTCTCCATCTTTGAGTACAATAGCAAATAAATTTCAGATCAATCTGTTGAATGATTTTCTTTCTGCAGTCCAAGTATTGTGGCATTAAATTTTCAAAGGTTTACTAGGAAACATTTTTATATTATAATTTTCGTTTAATTTTTAGGCATTACTGAGCAAGTTTCCGGACCCAATTCGTCAAGGACTAATTGAATATTACAAAACTCAGTTCAACTTGTTACTAAGTCCGAACAGTCATAATTCCCGACAAGGTAGACATGATTCCCGAAGGCAACAGACACGAGACGCTTACTGCTTATTTGGTGAACAATTCGACCCTCCTCCAGTATACGTTGGTAATGGTGTAAGAAAAAAATATTTTCTAAAAGAAACATATAAATCACAAAATTATTGCTTCTATGAAAAATATATGTGAATCAAAAGCCAATTTTTATTTATTGCGAATTTTTATATATGTGCACGAGCATTTATTCGATATTATCTATTTTGATATAAATTTTGTGTAAATTACTCACGTTAATCATCAGTCTTTCAATTTCACTTGCACCCATGCCTTTTTAAGAAAAAAGTTAGAGGCAAGTACCTTTTTGCTACGGAATTACATTTTGCTCTGAATAGCCAATTTTATTTATGAAAAAAATATATCTACACTATATTCACACACAGCAATTTTGCTTCTGCCTGTTCTTCGTAATTTTGAATCGTTGTTTGGTATTAATGTTTCGGCAAATTTATATAAAATGATCGAGTGCCATTTTAAGCCAGAATTTTCGCAAGAAGTTTAGTCCATAATCCATTATTTTGGTAGCGAACACCTTAAACCTTAACCAAAGAATAAAAAAGCAGTCGTGCTTCGGGTGTGAAATAGGGTGACACTTGGAGCCCTTTACAACGACGAATTTGATTTGAAATTGAACTGCTAGAGCACCATTATAATCAGCTATAATTTCGACATTATTTTGCCGACACAGTTATTGTGGGACACTCTTTAGATCAATGAGTAATTAAAGGTATTTTAGAACGAAGTATAACTGTCAAAGAAAGCATTGCTTTGGTCGAACCGCGGATACTTTCTTACAAAAAACCAATATTTGTTGGAATTTTATTTGAAAATATTTATTCGGCTCATTAATTAAGATAGTTACTATAAATTATGCTCTTCATTCGACTTGTTCGCGCAAATCATCGCAAGTTGGTAACCCACCAGGTTGCAGCCAGCAAGAGCACAACATTGAATGTTGCATGACAGCCATCACATTTATGCAAACACGAAGCAGCAAAGCGGTCTGGACGGACGTTAATTACGCACATTTCCCAAGAGCAGCGCACATATTCATTCCAATCGCTAAAAATAATATGTGTTTTGGAATATACAAAAATTTAAGCAACATACTTGCAAGTGTTACCATGCGGAAAATTATATTCGCAGTGAATCTAAAAATGGTCGAGGCATAACTTTCATTATACCTTCCAATATACTGGAAAATATTTGTTTCATTTGGATTCTCTCAAATCAAAAAAAACTTGTGAAAATTTTTTGCGGCTTTGCCAAAAATAAGTTTACAAGCAAATTCCAAATTTTAGGCCATTTCTTAAATTGAAAGACTAATAATAATTCCGATATTATAATATCATCTTGTAATAAAACTCGATATTTTATTGAATATACAAATTTAAAGAATAATTCTTACCGAAGGCCGACCAGACGGACAAAAAAGTTTTTGGCACGCCGATTCATCCAACAACGTATTCTCACTCAACATTTTCTTTTCGCAATGGGTCAGGTCAATAAAGATGAAAAAGAAAACGAATAGAATGATGAACGATGTAAACATTTTCGACGAGAAATCGATGTAATGGAATAATGATGGAATTGAGAGATTTGGCTCTATTTATTTGAGATATTTATATTATAGAAGTATTTTTAGTCGCCATTGATATGTAATTATGATTCATTGGGGGGGAATCTCTGTGAAACGCTCAACTGGTGTCCGAACAATTGCATCAAAGTGCAGCTGATTTATTGTTTTTTATTTGATACAGAAATTAGAATTTTTACAATTGACATTACAAACTGTTTGAATTTATCCGTGAAGCAGTATTTTTTGTAGTAATTTCCTCTGACAACATCTTCCCTCAGTAATTCTTCCATATATTGTGGAAGGGAAAAAGTAGAAACTAACAATTGTTTTCCATAGTAATCGTCCAAACTCTCTAAAAGAGGATTTGGAGAGCAAAATTATAGACGGGGAAGACGTGGTCAGGGGTAAACACGAGGGGGAGATGCCTAAAGCTCAGTTGTTAGCCTGAAATTAAATTCTAATTGACAAAATGTGAAAGACGCACAATCGATTCAATGGTACGCTTCGACAAAATATCACACAATGTAAGGAGAGAAAAACGAGAGAAATAAACAGACAGACCGATGTGGGTATTGATTGAAAAGCAGAAGTAGACACTCCACATGAGAATTGACTTTGAAACCCAATGTTTTTCGTTACAGCTTTGGAGTACCGCAAATTTAAAAGTGTCTTTGCAATGGATTCTCCAATGTTCTCAGTCCTGCTCAATAATAGATAGCCAACAACCATTTATTGGATATACCACAACAGCCCTGCGAGTTAGCTGCAAGACAGCACATATAAAATTGAAAAGGTTCGTATATCAAATAACATGTTCATCAAAATAAACCTTTGGTTTTAATCGAATAATTTTGATTGAAAGGATCTCTTGCTTGATGTCATCGTTTTCTTCTTTCAATTTGCCAAGTACTTCCGCTGGAATTCCAGCGGAACGTCTTTGCCAGGCGGAAGAGTATTGCCTCGTCCAAGTACCAGAACCACATAGCTCTCAGTGTTTTTGATGGAAGTCATGTCACCTGGGAAGGCGCTGGCGATCTTCGGCAAACGTTGGTCGATTTCTTTCACCAGCCCTTCACACTCAGTTTTATTCATCTCCTTCTTCTGATGTTCGGTTTGGAATTGGCCGTTTATCATCGCTTCCAATGAACGACGATATATGTGAAGTCGGTAGTATGAGAGGATTATTTCTTTAGCGAACTCAATCAATTTATTTTGTTCCGGTGTTTCTCTTCCCGGAAACACACGACCTACCCCGCCCTCTTTTTCCGCGTAAACCGACCACCTACTCCAGATGTCCTTAAAATCCTGTCCTTCATCAATGACAGTTTTCTTCATTTCCTCATCAAGTCCTTCCGTATTATCAGGATGGTAACCCGAGTGTCCTTTCTGAGGCACCTGACATATTTTGTCGAGCAAATGACGTGCCATCTTCGGATCCATGACCGGGTGTACTCCCCACAATTTATAGACGGTCTCATGCGAACCGTCTATATAGGTGCTGCCGATTATTACTTTTCCTGGAAACCAAAGTTTCTAGTATAGTCGAGTCTCTTTATAACGGATCTCGAAATAACGGCGATCTCTATATAACAGAGATTTTGTCGGGTTCGAGACTACCGTTATAAAGAAACTTGACTGTATTAGAAGCATTAACTACTAGTACTGGTATTAGAATACTAGTGCCTAGTTGTAATACCTTTTGAATATTTTTGCTATTTTTCAAAGCGTTTAATTTTTTTAACTAAAAATCATGGCATGCTCACAGGGCATTACCTATTTGGTGTCCTGAAAACTGTGAGTTAGATAATGAAATTAATATAGTCATATCTCTTTATTGTCTTACCAAAATGATTGATGGAGTCACCACCTCCTTCCACACCAAGGTATACTTGCAACATCAGAAAAGCCAAGAGAATTGGAATGGTCGAGAGAAAGTTCATAGATTTGATCTCGGTAGTATTGGACATAATTTATTGAAAACTTATATAAAGACTGATTTCAAATAAGTGATGAAAAACAAAGTTACTCGCCCGTTTTATAGACACAGTTTGAGTACTACACTTCTGCAAAATCTTGTCCGCTGTTGCAGTTTTCGTAAAGGAGAGTCTCCTATGGTTGTGCTTGTGCTTTGTGCACAAAGCACAAGCACTTCTGCAAAATCTTGTCCCGTTGGCTATTGCAGTTTTTGTAAAGGAGAGTCTCCTATAGTTACGTGGAATAAAGATTTGAAATTGGCATAGACTAATAGCAGGCTGTCAGACAGAGAAGAGATCGATCATGTGGACCACCAATCTTTGGCCAGGTAAGAATACACAAGGCGAGTTAAGATATATTTCACAATCATAGAGAAATAGCAGGTAGACAAACAAAAAAGATCGATTATCGGGTAGGTCCTATCGGCTTCGTAAAATCAACAGTTGTTAGTTTCTTTATTTTTTAAAGTATAATAGAAATGTTTCCCAATTGCTCCCGTTACCTGTTATTAACAATATTTAAAATTTTCCTTATTTTATATTTTGAAAATTTTTTGTGTTGTGCCATGTTGTATAAAGGTTAAATAATTTATTGCGCTTCATTGGTTTATACAGAAAGTTATGATACATATGAACGTTTCGGTAAAAATACCATAGCATTGACCCTATATAATATTTCGTCTGTCCCAAAAATGTATTGGTTACAATATCCCCGTCTTAAGCATTTTTCTTTCGGGTTCGTATATTATACACCTTGATTTCCAAAAATTTGCATCCATTGATCCATACCCAGAATATTTTTAGTGCCACCCGGCACCCGCAACAAGTTTTTAGGAATGATTATAAATACCCTGGAGCGCTTATTAGAGGAACCCGGATCATCATCTCGACCATTCGTTCAAGATAGTTGCCATATCCGTGGCTTTGCTGTTTTATACTTGATATTATGATATCTCTTATAATTTCGTGTCTTCAAGGTCATCTCCCAATCAGCTTTATCGCGTGAATCATCCCACTTAAAACCGAGACGTCGATAAAGATAGTTTGCTTCCGCATTATCCCTGCCTCTTAAGACGCTCAACTTCACTTCCTTAACTTTTCGAGGATCTTTCATAACGGTATCCTCTATCCACTTCTCCATAAGAGCCCTGGCGACTCCCTGCTTCTGATACGCATTATTTGTGTGTATCCAGGACAATAAAAAGTATGGACGTCCACCGTTCTCGTCATCATCTTGCATCAGTTTGTACTCTAAAATGCCTTTATGATGGCTCTTGTCCCAGGAAATGTCAGTCGGTTTCCCGTCGGAATCCTCGTCAAGTGGTATGTGAAGGTAATATTTGTCAAGATATTCGTCATGCTTGCTTTTGATGTCTTTTTTCCATTTCTCTATGGATTCTGAAATAAAATATAACAAAAATAAAGTAACATTAACAAAATTTTGTAAAATTCTTATCATGGTGCTACAATTCTCAATGACTTTTCTATGTCCCAAAATTGAACACGTAAACTTATGATATTATGTGAAATTGTTACAGGAATAGGTCTGGACATACCTCTGTCAGGTGCCGGCACGCACTTTCTTTTACTCTTAACCTTTATGCACTGTGTACAACCGGAAAGTACACCTCGTCTTGCGCGGTGTTCGATGTTCTGTGTTCTGCATGTGGAATCTGTACGACACGATCGAAGGAAGCATTGACTAAAGTGTGCCGGTCTTGCCACTGTTGGTCGGCCTTTTATCCATGGATACACTCTTGCCACACGCGTAAAGCGATTGTAACGAAATTTCTGCTTTTTATTACCGTTTTGTTCATTGCTTTGAATTGGTGGGGAAGTTTTATGACCAGAATTGCCATATTGACGACCTAAATATTGAAAGCTCTTTTTTGCTAGGAGTAAGCGGCCTAAATAATTTTGGGAAGAGTAAACATTTTTCGCAAATAAAAACAGAACGCCAGAAGTCAAACAGAATTTACTCCCAAAACTCTTCTTCTTCCAGCGATTAATAATAAAGAAAGAGGCGAAAAAAATTGACTTTCAGCTTTTACCTAGCATGAAACATCCGAAAAAATGTTTAAAAGACACTTACTAGATCTGCATTTGCTTTGGACACAGTATTTACAAGGTGCATATCTCGTGCACTGCGAGTCACTCTTACAGCTAACACGGCCGCACTTTGTGTTTTTGTTTTCCGAAGCCGGTTCATTTCCGCCACATTTTCCTACTGTACATTCTGCTGACTTTGGAGATTTCGTTGGATTGCCATGAGACGGACCTCTTCTATGGATGTTATGTTTTTCTGATTGTAGCTGCTTTATCCTTGCTTTGTTTCTTGGACGCGGCGGAGGATCTTCACAATTTTTTCTTCTGTATCCTGCGATCCTTGAGAGTTTAGTTGATTTGACCCACCTTCTAATTCGAATGTATTTTTCATCCAGCCTTGAATGAAATTGTTTTGGTATATTCATTTGACGACTTTCAAACCATGCTGAGTGTGTGAGCTCTCCTGAAGCACATGTTTTGTACTTATAGGTCTTTTATAGTAAAAACAACCAAGAAATTGGTACCCAATAACTCTGACTATGATTTGAAAGTTCCAGGAACGTTCCTGGAATACCTTTCTATATTCCGTCAAAAATGTATCAAAACTTTGTCAATTTTTTACTAACTTTTGTTTTCTAATTTCATGTCATGTATTATTGTCACCTACAGCTCATGAAATCAATCCCATACCTGTTAAAGGTCTCTCTTCTTGTGATAACGCGACTGACTTATGAACTAGGGCTATAATACAACAGGATAACAAACTTAGTGCGATATGCATTGATAAATGCATTTGCCGAACGAAGGATTGATACAACAATCTAGCAATAAGGAGGCCATTATACGAAACCGAAACCACTAAAATTGGCCCTCTCATGCAGGAATTTGCAACAATCGCAAGCGTTCTTGGAATGGTGTCCGAATACCAATGTCTTTCAGTATGGCCAAAATGGAATGGAAATAATTAATTCAGAGGAGAATTGTTTGGGAAAACAAATCGGTTCAAAATTCCTCGCATTTATCCAAAAATGCGCGGTGTAAAATAGGTCCGCAATAATTTACAATATAGATTTCTGAGACAGCCCTCACCTTTCTAAGGATTTTTCTCATATCTTCACTTACACTTTGTATTTTTTTAACTTTTCCGATGCTTTTATTAAAATTCCAATCGTTTTCGGGCATGTTTGAATAGAAAATCTGACCAACCTCTCTAAGGAAAATTCATACATACTAACATAACGTTTAGCTTATCTCTGGGAAATTTAAAAAAAACAATAGAAGTTTGTGACTTGACGTAACGAATTCAGCAGTACAAAACTGATAGCGTTATAAAAACTAACAATTTAAGATTATTTCAAGAATTATTTCCTCAAAAATCAAATTTTTAGTCCTAACACTAGATGATACAGTTTTAACAATTTCCCTCGCTTATTTGTTCTTTGAAAGTTAAGTTTCCATTTTTGGTTATACAACCTAGACGTGAGCTTATTGAAGTTGTCTTCCAAGCTAGCTCGAGTGAGCTAGCTTGAACGAGTGAGGTTAGAATAAATAAAATGTGCGTTTGATGCGAGGAATAATTGCAAACTTTAGTAATATAATTTATTACGATGAATTAGCATTTGATTATAAGCGGTGTATTTTTCATTGCTTTTTAATTACTTTTCTCTTCGACTCACACAATGCCTCCAACATTCGCTGGCAAGCTCTTGCAATGATTCTCCAAACCGTTTACAATCTCATCGGTTTCGAGACGCATCTCGCACAAATTGGCCAATACGTAAACGTATTTGAGAGCGTAGCTGTTCTAAATTGCTGATTTAGTCAGAAATTCTGCTTTTTGAATTAAATAAAATCAATTTCTGATAAATTTGAATAATATTTGGCGCTTACAGTTCCCAAATTGAAGCACTTTCGACTAAAGGCCTTGACAACGTCATTGTGACAATCGAGGATTTCATGCAATCGCTCCGGGCGCGCTTCCATCGCACGTTTTCGACCACTTTCATCCGCCACAAGTTTTTGCACAATGGCCAAAATTTGAGCTTCCAAATAGCGACGCTTCTAAAATGTATGCGTAGATTCCGTTACTAAGTTTCAAATCCACTGAGTCCCATGGGCCATCATTTTAAGTGTATCCCAAAACCGCCTTTTTCCTACATTTTTGGTCTATATCGACCGGAGTAGTGTACTAAACTATATAATGGAGCTCAGGAATTTTTATTTTGTGAAAAGTTTATTTTGACTAGAATAATATTGTTTGGACGGTCCCCTATCAAATTGGCATACTAACTGGGATGTACCAATAAGGTAGAAAAATGCAATAGCCAAAATTCTGATTCAGCAACTTTGAAGTGAAATTGCAGCTCGAAGAAAGATGCAAGTAAATGTAATGGTTTAAGGAAGTTTACACTATTACTTTGCTTTTTAATAAAAATCCCAGACTGACCTGCTGCATAAGGTTAATTTGGTCATCCAATTTGGCTTTTACTGAAGGATCGCTTTCTCTGTCTCTCTGGGCCATTAATTGAAGAATCGGTATATCACGAGATGGCCACTTCACAAAATTGTCGCTGTTGTCCTGGAATGAAATGAGATGTTAGACAAAAGTTCTATGCCATGTGCCCTATTTCCAAGTTTGCTATTGTCAGTGCTGACAAAAAAACCCGAAAGCCTTTATTTATACTTGACCTTACTTTTTCGGCATTGTTTTGTGTTTGGTGCTTTCCTTGAAACTCCGACACATGCTCCTTCCAGATGGTTTCACTTCCATAACGACACACAGAACTCAAGACGGTCAAATTCTTTGCTACTTCGTATTGCTCCTTGAGAGTCTCCTTGTTCAAATTTTTCTGAAATTTAAGTTGAATGTTTAGGTTTGAATCACATCAGCTCATTTTTCTTAACAAGCCTTCAAACTAATCTGGAAAAGCATAACTGCAAGCGGGCCAACACTCACTTCTCCAGATACTCCAGTACCCATAAGCTAAGCGTCGATTCGGCCAGATGCAAAAAATAACGGTAAAGAACATTTTACCTTGTCAGAATCCTCTAACCATCTGATTGAGAACACATCGCCCAAGCAAGGCATATCTTTACCCTGAATCGAGTAATAGCAATACATTGCCCAAGAATCCTCATTAAAAGCGGCAGCAGTCACAGCGTATACTGAACATTGGTCGGGTATAATCATTTACATATTGTGTTGCAGATTTTATATTTTATCCGTAGAACAAATAACGATAATTTTTTATTGACATTTTGTTCTTGGAATTTTGAAAATTCGAATACAATTACAATGTTTAACAAATTTGCAGAGCTCAATATTTTTGAGAATTTTTTTTGAGAAAGTTTTCCCTGAGATACTCTCCACAAAACTTGCCATTTATGTCTTTTGGTAGAACTTTGTCAAACATGGAACCGCTTTCGCATGCTTCCAGATAAAATGTTATCTCGCCATATCGATTATTCTTATACATTTCCCGTAAACCATCGTTGAGTTGCTTGACCGTGAGCTAAAAGTACAAAATCTTAACTGCTAGAAAACGATTGAGAGAGAAAAGTTAGAAAATAATTAGCGAGTCTAATTCGTCTCCTTTAATTTAAGTTTAAAACTTACGTCTTTCTGTGGAAAACAGACAACACCGGCTCCTCCGTGATCTGATAAGTAAACGAAAATTTTGTCATTCTTTGTGCTAAAAATTTTATTTATTTTCAGTATTGTTCATGAAAGCATTACTTCACACCTATCGTTGTTAGGGATTCGCCTAGCAAAATTTATGTCCCAATTTGGTTCAAAAAATTAGGCATCAGTGTACCAAAGTCACTTGTAAATTAAAATTTGATGCCACAAAGCTGAAACTATGAATTTTTGACGACAATTTTATATCACTCAAATAAAAAAACTTGTTTAGAATTAAGCTGAAGACTCGTCTGACCTTTCAATTACCCGACCATTTCCGCCCACAACGCCTGACTTATTTCCGGATAACACAGCGATAAAATTTTCTGGGGTCACATCGTTTTCCCTGTAGTCAACCTTTACACCGTGATAGACATCTGTTGCATTTGGATGGTTGAAAATTTTTCCGGGAAATGGATTTCTGAAATATTTTAGGCTTTCAGTAAAATACAGGCAAAGAATGGAATTATATTATTCAGTAGTTCGCAAAAAACATCAAATATTGATTTGACTAATTTGTAATGGAAACATGTAAAAAATTTAAAGCGAAATGAGTAGACGACACCGTCTCGATATATCCAAATAACTAACTCTTTGTGATAGGCAATGTCGTCGAACATCATTGTGACGATGTTTTCTGCGGGTATGCCGTGATTGCGAACCACTTGATAAGCATGTGCGACGTCCGCCTAAAGCTAGTCGCATAAGTGATAACGTAAATGTAAACGAAAAACCTGATGCCTATAATTGACCCAGCTGTACGAGCCAGCAACCAACAATGCCCATATTTTTCGACCATCATCATCTGAATTATCCGAGTCCAGCGACAGAGACGAACCAATCCAGCAGACCAAAAAGCAACTCAATAAGGCTTTCGAGCTCATGCTAAATTTTATGCAGAATTTAAGAAGTGGCACAATTTCATATATAAAAGACCTTTCATGAGCTTTCGAAAGCAAAATTTCGCTAATGAAAATTCTAATATGTTTTATACACCTCAGCCTCAAACTGTTTGTACGAATGACGAATTAAGCATATGATAGAAACTTTTGATTCGAAGCTTTTTTTATGAGAACAAAAAGTATTGTAAAAAATTTTGGATTGTTGTCATTAAACATTCCAATGATATCAAATTCCGAACAATTTCCATAAAAGACTAAACCAAAAATCACAAATCAAAAAATCAGATGGAAAAAATCACGTACGTCAAAGTATTTCTTTGTTATATTGTTTATTGGCCATTGACCGTTTGTGATTAGCGAAGTTTTGTGTTACAGCCGATATTTATATAAAAAATTGTAGCTTCAATAAAAATAAAAACAATATCACATAGTGACTGTGACCTTACATAACGAATTTTATTCTCCAAAACTTTAGTTCTATAAAAATGAAACTAGAGTAAGAAAGCCCGCGGCTTTCTCATGGTCAATCTTTCCTGCTCTTTAGGTTAGAGTGATGAAATAACAAATCAGTGATCCATTGTGCGCATCTGCCTATATGCAGCTGCTCCTCTGGCAGACTGCATGCTGCAATCATGACATGCTGCAACCATGATGCAGCATAAACATACACAATTTCCTCCGTGGAAACCCACAATTTCGTGAACCTAGATCGATTAGTTTCAGATTGAGTTCGAACCAATGTGGTTGAGCATTGATCGAAACACGTCTTGTTATATTGTTTTCGGACATGTATGAATAGAAAACTTGACAAACCTCTGTACGAAAAATTCATATCTACTAGCCTTATGTTTAGCTTATCTCAGGGAAATAAAAAACGATAGAAGTTTGTGACTTAAGCTTACGAATTTAGCAGTATAAAACTGATAGCGTTATAAAAACTAACAATTTAAGATTATTTCAAGAATTATTTCCTCAAAAATCAAATTTTTAGTCCTAACACTAGATGATACAGTTTTAACAATTTCCCTCGCTTATTTGTTCTTTGAAAGTTAAGTTTCCATTTTTGGTTATACAACCTAGACGTGAGCTTATTGAAGTTGTCTTCCAAGCTAGCTCGAGTGAGCTAGCTTGAACGAGTGAGGTTAGAATAAATAAAATGTGCGTTTGATGCGAGGAATAATTGCAAACTTTAGTAATATAATTTATTACGATGAATTAGCATTTGATTATAAGCGGTGTATTTTTCATTGCTTTTTAATTACTTCTCTCTTCGACTCACACAATGCCTCCAACATTCGCCGGCAAACTCTTGCAATGCTCCTCCAAAGCATTTACAATCTCATCGGTTTCGAGGCGCATCTCGCACAAATTGGCCAATACGTAAACGTATTTGAGAGCGTAGCTGTTCTAAATTGCTGATTTAGTCAGAAATTCTGCTTTTTGAATTAAATAAAATCAATTTCTGATAAATTTGAATAATATTTGGCGCTTACAGTTCCCAAATTGAAGCACTTTCGACTAAAGGCCTTGACAACGTCATTGTGACAATCGAGGATTTCATGCAATCGTTCCGGGCGCGCTTCCATCGCACGTTTTCGACCACTTTCATCCGCCACAAGTTTTTTCACAATGGCCAAAATTTGAGCTTCCAAATAGCGACGCTTCTAAAAATGTATACCTGTTTTAGTTACTAAGTTTTAAATCCACTGAGTCCCATGGGCCATCATTTTAAGTATCCCAAGGCCACGTTTTTTCCTACATTTTTGGTCTATATCGACCGGAGTAGTGTACTAAACTATATAATGGAGCTCAGGAATTTTTATTTTGTGAAAAGTTTATTTTGACTAGAATAATATTGTTTGGAGGGTCCCCTATCAAATTGGCATACTAACTGGGATGTACCAATAAGGTAGAAAAATGCAATATTCAAAATTCTGATTCAGCAACTTTGAAGTGAAATGTTAGCTCGAACCAGGATGCAAGTTACTGCAATAGTTTACGGAAAAGTTTACACTATTTTATTATTTATTATATTATTTTGCTTTTTAATAAAATCCCAGTCTGACCTGCTGCATAAGGTTAATTTGGCCATCCAACTTGGCTTTTACTGAAGGATCGCTTTCTCTGTCTCTCTGGGCCATTAATTGAAGAATCGGTATATCACGAGATGGCCACTTCACATAATTGTCGCTGTTGTCCTAAAAGTAACACGACCTTTTATCTTTATAAAATTTTATTTTTGCTGCAAAAATGGCCTACCCCGTTGCCATTGCTTTCTGCCGGTTTGCTTCCTTGGAACTCCGACAAATGTTCGTTCATGATTTTGTCGCTACCAAAGTGACATACGTGACTGTCGTTGGTTTGTTTCTTTACTTTTTCGTACTGATCCTTGAGCGTCTCTTTGTTCAAGTCGCTCTGAAAAATTAAGGTTGAGGTTTTAATCAATGTTTAGTTATTATTCATTTATTTAAGGTAAATTCCACTTTACCTTGTCAGAATCCTCCAAATAATTTACTGAGAAGTGATCACCAAGACAAGGCATATCTTTTCCGTCAATCTTTAAACGGCAATAGGCACCCCAGGAACTTTCTTCTGAATTCGCGGCGGATACAGCGTATACTAAATATTACTAACTTTGTTTTTAGTGCATAATATTGGTTTAAAACTTGCCATTTATGTCTTTTGGCAGAACATTTTCAAACATGGAACCGCTCTCGCATGCTTCCAGATAAAATGTCAGTTCTGCGTAGCGATGTTTCTTATGCATTTGCTTTAAGGTATCCATGAGCTGCTGGACGGTGAGCTTAAAGTACAAAATTTAAACCGTTAGAAAGTGAGAAAGATAAAAATTAATGAATAAAAATGAGACTTTAGCTAATATCTATACCACTGTTGTTTTATTTCAAAAACTTACCTCACTGGATGGAAAGCCGACAAGACCAGTTGCTCCGTGATCCGAGAAGAACACGAAAATTTTGTCGCGCTTTGAGCTAAAAAGTGTCAACCAGAAATATAGTTGATTATGATACGAAATCTACCCTTGTGAATAAAATGGTTTGTAATTCAATAAAAATTTTACCGACCTTTCAATTACCCGACCATTTCCGCCCACAACGCCTGTTTTATTTCCGGACAACACAGCGAGGAAATTTTCCGGAGTCACATCCTTTTCTTTGTAGTCAATCTTGACACCTTTGTAGACATCTTTTCCCTTCGGTGAGTTGAAAATTTTACCGGGGAACGGGTTCCTAAACAATACTTTTAAGTAAGTAATAATTTCAGTAAAATTTTTACAAATTGCGCAAAATAGTGTTTAAGCAAAAACTAACTCAGAGTTATTGGCAATGTCGTCATACATCATTGTGATGATATTTTCTGCGGGTATGCCGTGATTTCGGAGCATATGATAAGCATGAGCTACATCCGCCTAAAGTAAGAGAAACGGCCATTAGGGGATGTGATTGCGTTCTCACTGGTGTAGAACCGTGCTAGCTTTAAGGATCTGGATTTAAGTTCTACCCTGACCTTCAGAAATAACAATAACAGCCTGCCAGGGGATGAGTTCTCCCCCTCTGTCAACCAAGGGATACATTCGGGGGTATTGTCCTGGCCATCAATGTCCCTGGGGCAATACCCCTAAATGTGTTCCTTGGGGCACAAGTGACGTGTTATAACTGTGACAATACACTAATAAGTTGTCGATATTTTACCTGATGTCTATAATTGCCATATGTATTTGATCCGGCGGCCAACAATGCCCAAATTTTGTGACCATCACCCGAACCATCAAAATTCAGCGACAAAGATGAACCAATCCAACAGACCAAAAGGCAAATCAATAAGGCTTTCGAAGTCGAACTCATGCTAAATTAATCTGTAAAGTATCTCGTGCCAGAGCTCCTGCAAGACCAAATGTTTTCAGTGCTCTAACTAAAATCATTTCTGATGTAATTTTTCCGTGAGAGGTAGAAAAGACTGTTTATTACAAAAGCAGGTAACAGTTTGGAAGAAAGCGGACATATTTTGAGGTATTTTTGGGATAAGAGGAAATATATATAGTTGTCTAAATAATTAACCATTTTTGAGAATAACGTTCTTTCAAGCTAGAACTTAGTTAGTCTGAGAAAAAGTTTTGAAAGTTGAATGAGAAATTTCAAGTAAATGTACAGCTTTTATGCAACTTCAGCCTCAAATTGTTTGTGCAAATGACGAATTAAGCATATGATTGAAACTTTCATGAGAACAAAAAGTATTGTTTAAAGTTTTAGATTGTTGTCATTAAACATTCCAATGATATCAAATTTCGAACAATTTCCATATAAGACGAAACCAAAAATCACCAATCGAAAATCACACAAAGCTCAGAAAAACCCACGTACGTCAAAATATTTCTTTGTTATATCGTTCATCGGCCGTTGACCATTTGTGAATAGCGAACTTTTATGTAACAGATGATTTTTCTATAGAAAATCAAAGCTTATACCAAAGAAAAAATAAAACAATGTCACAAGGAAATGAAATGTCACGCAACTTGTGATTTAACATGGACGAATTTTATATCATAAAATTTTTTATTATTATGAAAATTATCGCAGAAAATTTTTAAGTTGATTTTAAGGATTCCAAAGATATCACACTTTCAATAGAACAAAATTAACTTTATGTACTAACTAAAGGTTAGTTCTAAATTTTAGTAGTTCCAGTGAAGTAGTAGTTCTAATTTCTCCAAGAACCCAATTATTTATTCTTGATTGCTGGGCAAAGTTGAGTTGGGAAGCAATTTATGTAGTTGCGAAGAATAGGAGTACTTCGTTCACAGAAAAATAAATAAATGATACTTAAATGATCAGTTTTGTTATTTTTATAATTATTCTACAAAATCAAAATATAACCACCCTCACGTTATTTGGCATTACATGTTGTCGGTAATGGATGTTTCAATTCATGGATGTTTTAACTACGCTTACTTTGGTGATGATTTTTCTTATGGTAGAGTTAAGTTGACGATTAACATGAAATTTATAAGTTTAACTCATTTTTCAAACAAGTATTGTACAAAAAATATTACACACCTCTAAATTTTGTGGCATTCCATGTACATGGAGTTCACTGCTCTCTCTAGTTAGTTTTTGCATCGTTTTGAGGATGAATATTTGTAATTTTACACAAAACTAAGGGAAAAAATTCTCTCGTAAAATAAAATTATAGCGTATAGAGTCACCAGAGAGACAAAGATGCGTTCTATTTCTTCTCTGCCGCCAATCCAATGATTCGGTGCTGCATTCAATCTCTTTTTTTCAACTGCGAAGAACGCCGCTTCACAATGGCCATTTTATAAGGAGGGTTATTTTCCAGTCTCCGTCAATAATTTTCCGTGAAAAATTAAGGATCCTTTCCTTATTCTGGAACTGTGTTAAAGAGAATTGTGAAAATGAAGAGAAGAAGGAAAAAAGAAATGTACATTGAAATTGAATATAAAAAATCTCGAGTTAATTTTTTCCCTGTATAAATAATATGCAAATAAAAATACTAAACAACTTTTATACTTTTTGACGTTACTTGAAATCAGAATTGTGTAAACATCAAATTTTCTGACTGCCATAAAAGAGTGTCGAAATTTGACGTAAATCGGTATTTGTTAAACGTTGCCCAAAATTGGTTCAAAATGACAGAATTGTTGGAAGCGAATACGAATATTCTCGTGTTAACTCATTTTCTTTGTACAATTATTGTGCAAAAAATATTACACCACTCCCATACTTTATAACATTACTTGGTCGTGATATGTCCTTATTAAACTTTCCTGTATGATAAATATTTGTAATTATTCATAAAATCATTGCAGGATGGAGCGTCACCAGACAGACAAAGATGCGTTCTATTTCTTTTCTCTATAGAAGGCAGCGCAGCTATTCACGGTGAATATTTGTTTTCAATTGCAACAGAGCAGTTATTCCCCATTCAACTAACTCTGCCTTGTACAATTATTGTGCATGGTAAAAAATATTACACAACTTTCACACTTGACATTACTTGTGTTCTTTGCACACCATGTAAATAGCAAATTTTATTTTGACGATGAATATTTGTAATTCGATATAAATTTAAATGAAAAGCAGTTATTGAGACACAAAATTATAAGATGGAATGTTACCAGATTTACAAAGATGCATCATATCTTTATAAAAAGGACAGCGCAAAGTAAATGATAGCGCTGCCTTTCACTGTGCCTCGTTGAAATGTTATTTCACAGCTTCCTTTTCCCATGTCTTTCGCTCTCATTCTTGCACTGTTTTGACTCTGTTTCTTCACCTTCTATTTCTCTGCCAACATTCCAATAATTATACACCGCACACCATCACTCTTTCCTTCCCCATTCGCTATGAATGAACGCTCCTGCCTTTCTTCTTTGGTTTAAAACCCAAGTTTAAGGTACTTGGTTGTTCTGCCCAAGCAATTGAGGCTGACATAAATTTTGGAAGGCACTGTTCTCTTGAATGGTGCGAATATAAGATAAAAATTTCTTGGTACAATTATTGTAACAAATAAAAATATTTTGCCACTTTCTTTGCCATAAAATTTCAATAAAATACACCCGTTCCACACTTTATTACTTAAACACTAGCGAAGTGGGGCCGCTTCGCGGCCCTCACTTCGCTAGGAAGCGGTTAGCGTGCACAGCGGGAGATTGGGTTCGTCATCGCTTCGCGCACCACCATCAGTATGCCCTCGTCTGTATCAGTATGCCCACCGCCGTCAGCGGTCAGATTGGGTTGTTCGGGAGTAAGGATTGTTCGGGAGTAGAGCAGCATGAGACTATTTCGGGCCTTCGGCCCTCATCCGACTCCCTACGGGAGTCCTATTAAAAGTTTTGTGTACATTATGCCTATATGTTCTAAGTTCCCTCACATTCCAAGGGAGAAAGAGAGACAGACAAAACTAAGGACCCCTAAGAATGCCTCCCAAAAAAGGGGGACAAATCTGTGACAGACAAAACTAAGGACCCCTAAGAATGCCTCCCAAAAAAGGGGGACAAATCTGTGACAGACAAAACTAAGGACCCCTAAGAATGCCTCCCAAAAAAGGGGGACAAATCTGTGACAGACAAAAATAACGACCCCTAAGGTCGGGCGCTCCGCGCCCGACCACAGGATTGGCTCGCACACTCAGACTCAGTCTTAGTTTGGCTCAGTCTAAGTTTGGCTCAGTCTGAGTTTGGCTCAGTCTAAGATTGGCTCAGTCTGAGTTCGACCACATTCGACCATGTCGAACATTGTTCGACCCCGGGGTCAAATCCGACCTCAGATTCGGATTCCCCGTAGTCGAAAACCCCCAAGTGCCAAAAATCGGCTCAGTTTGACCCCAGTTCGACCAGATTCGACCATGTCGAACATTGTTCGACCCCGGGGTCAAATCCGACCTCAGATTCCCCGTAGTCGAAAACCCCCAAGTGCCAAAAATCGGCTCAGTTTGACCCCAGTTCGACCACATTCGACCATGTCGAACATTGTTCGACCCCGGGGTCAAATCCGACCTCAGATTCGGATTCCCCGTAGTCGAAAACCCCGGGTCCGAAAATTTCGACCTTAACTGGCAAAAAACCACAAACTACAAAATTTGTAGTTTGTAGTCAAAAAAGGGGCACAAATCTGTGACAGACAAAATAAGGCATCAAAGATCAAAACGTGCAACGGAGGGAGGGACGCACGGACGTCACTGACTTATTATAAGGATTTTGACACAGCTGCATCCAAATTTTATTTTGTACGGTGATATTTGTAACTATAAATAAAATTAAAGGTTAACAATTCTATGGAAACATAAATTTATAGGACAGAGGTTGATCAGACTAACAAAGACGGAGTGTATTTCTTTCGGGGTACAAAATCCCAGTCTGAGACCCCTTAAAAAGCCGATTTTTGTGCGGTTGTACAATATCCGGTTGTATAATTGACATGTTGTACATTAGACTGTTGTACTATTCCGTTTTATTTATTTTTCCCTACAAGGGACAGTGCAAAGGGACAGTTGCCTTTCATAGTGCAATATGATTTAGCATGTTAACCAATTATTTTTGAATAATTATTCCATAAAATAAAAATATAAACCATCTTCACCCTTTTCGATATTACGTGAAATGGTCCGAAATGGCCCGAGTTATGATTTTTTTAATTAAATTTATCTTGCTGATGAACATTTGTATTTATACACAAAGTTATAGGTTAAATTAAAGTTGAATACAATATTTAAATTATAAAACAAAAGTTAAGCAAGATTAACCTTATTGAAAAACACTTCCTCAAAAAGAAAAAATGACAACTTTTCCTATAGAAATGAACTCATTTTTCTTCGAAAAATTATTGCGTATCGTAAAAGTATTACACCACTTTATTTGACATTTATTTTGATGATGAATATTTGTCGTTTGATATAACGTCAAAGAAAAAGTAATTCTCTGGAAAAATAAAGTTCACCAAACAAACTAATTTGCGTTATAAATGCGTCATTTTTGAAAAATTGAACTCATTTTTTTAAATTATTGCGCATAATAAAAACGTTACACCACTTTCACACTTTATTTGACATTACATGTTGAATTGATCAAATCGTCTCAATTGTCCGTTGATGGTAAATATTTGTGATTTTAAACAAAGTTAAATGAAAACATTTCTCTGTAAACAAAAATTAATAGATCAGAGAGTCGCCAGAGAATCAAGGACGCTTTTTTATATTCCACAAAGGACAGTGTAATGGCCAGAGCTGCATTTTTTATTTTTTCTCTACAAAGGAAAGTGCAATGTTTAGGCCAGATAACTTTTACAGTACCTCATCACGAATATGATTTAGCATGATAACCAATTGGTTTTTGACAAAATGTTGTTTATTGCACAAAATTAAAATATAAACCACCTTCACGCTCTTTGTCATTACGTGATATTATCATTACGTGACATCATTTACGACTTGGCAGCTAAAGTTATCTTGATGGTAAATATTTGTATTTATTCACAAAGTGATAGGGTAGCTTTTCAATGCAAGCTCAAACCTATGGGATGCGGAGTCGCCAGACGAACAAAGACGCGTTGTATCTCATTTCTGCATAAAGAACAGCGATCCCTTTCACTGTGCCTCGTTGTGTACAATTACTATTCGAAATAAAAACATTACCCACTTTCACTTTATAAATTACATGTACACGTTCTGTCGTTCTTTTTGGGTTAAATTACATGCTTACGATACACTTTAGTTGGCAAATTTTACTTTGATGAAGAATAGTAAAAGCAATTGTCTTGAGAAATAAAGATGTAGGATGGTTGTTCACCAGACAAATACATTTCCATTATAAAAAGCTAATTTTGTACAGTTATTAAGCAAAATAAAAACATTACGCCCTTTCACACTTTATGGCATTCCATGATATCCTCTTATCATCTTTTTATGGTGAACATTTGTAATTATAAACTTCGACACATAACTATAGGCACCCACTGCCTTTGCTGGAAAAATGACTGTTTAAAAGAGCCGTTGCAAGCAATCGTGGTGGGACGAAGCACAGATATATGGCATAGAGTCTAGTGAATAGGAATACCATAATTTTACGGCTCATAAGTCAGGAATTGTGAAACTTAGCTTTGGGCGTTTTTAGGCACCCCAATTTTTACCCTGTTCCCAAGGCACATAACTATAGGCACCCCTTCGCGCACTTCAGTATTCTCGAGTAATTATCGCGTTATTTTGTGTCATTTTGTTGTTATTAGTAATCCTAAGCATATTTTAAGGAAAATGCCACGAGGAACACCACTTTCTCACTTCGAAAGAGGCCAAATTGCTGCTATGAAAGCCCAGGGCACCAGCAACAAGCAAATTTCCAAGGAAACCGGCAGATCAATGCATGTTATTCGGGATTATTTGAAGGATCCTGTCGGCTACGGCACCCACAAGACTGGCGCAAATTTGTCAGGGGGTGCCTATAGTTATGTGCCTTGGGCGTGCAAGCCAAAATTTGAGTGTATTCAAACTTTTAATCATATATCTCCAAATCATATGTCAATTCCAGCTAAAGTGATAACAAATCTGTTCCTTAGACACTAGGCTATGATTTAAGCTTTACTTTGCCGAAATTCACCGATTATGCTGCTCCGAACAAGCTTTTTTCTGTCGCACTACAAGGGGTGCCTATAGTTATGTGTCGAAGTTTACATAAAGCTAAAGGATAACCAAACACTGGTTAAATAAATGTATAGGATCACCAGACTAACAAAGACGGATTGTATTTCTTTTCCACAGTATTATGGACAGTGCAAAGTAAGTAAATAGTAAATTTTATAATGTGCAATATGTGCTCAACTCAACACTAAAATAAAGTTATTCCAAGAAAAAGAATATTGTGACTTTGCGACAGACTATAATTATTTAATCTCATTTACACAAAAATTGTGGTAAGAATTTGGTTATTTTAGCATCACCTGCTCTCCTTTATTACGTGACGTCGAACTACAGCTCTAATTTGATAGAAAAACATCCTGGTTGAAACTCGAAAATACAACGATTCTGTCAAATTTTTCTTATTGTTGTTAACTTTTTTGTAAAATTACGTTACTAAGGTAATTTTCTGTTCGCCAAACATGTTAGTTTATCCCATTCGGCACCATTTCCAGTTTTCCTGGAATCTACAATCGTCATCGGGTCATAAGAAGGTCTCGCTGACGAAATATCGCAAAACTATAGATTCAGTAGCATAACCTAGGATCATGAGGATCATGTGAGGGAGATGATGTCCCTTTCTCCGTCACAAGACCGTTATCATCGCAATTAATTGCCGATTGAGTTAAAGTTTTTCCTAGTACCAATTTTCTCTTTTGCTCGAAATGCTCTTTCAAACACAAACAGAATAAAATGCATTAAACCGTTATTTTCGAAATTTAGTGCCAAAAAGTATTTGAATTGCCAAAAAATTATGTGATTAGTTTTCTTTATAGTCTTATTGTTCGCCTTTTCATGGGCATCTTTTCACATTATCATAAGGCTTAAATTTTAAGGAGAAATCTACATACTTAAACGGCGACTTGCTGCCCTAGACTTGTCATGTGAATTTATGAGAACATTGGTCCTTTAAATAACCGACAATTATCTAAAATTTTGTCTGAAAATGTTTGGGAGAAAAGTAATGTTTGCTCATTTGTTAACTTATTTTATTTTAAAAATTTCAATATTTGTTGAAAAAATAACAGTAATTTCATTTCCAATTACATTTTCGCTGAGCTACCACTCAAAGTACTAAAAATCATATTCGATTGCCACGAAGTAACAGGTAGTGTCAGCTGTTACTGATAAATGTTGCATAAGGTATGTTTAATATATGACATAATATTTCCAATCCTTTGTTTATATCTCACGTGTGCCGCTCATAATCATTGTCGTCTCAAAACCTCAGGTCCAAACTTTTCCTGGAATACCTTATCTGTAACTTTCCGTATGAACCTTACGAAATACACTTTCAAAGCAAAATTTTACTGATGCTCACCCATTTTCGTGCAGAGACAACACCGCTAATCATATCGCACCCAAGCAGGAATTTCTTTTGTAATTCAAACACTTTTCTGTTAAAAAAAGTTAAACTAGGCAATTAAAAGGTTTCGATACTGAAACGTTCAAAGACTTAAAAACTGCCTTTTCCAATGCGCAGTCTTAAAATTTGACAAGTTATTTCCTAATTAATAACAAACGGTTTTTTGAAAATTTTATAGAAGAATTTTTGAGTTAAGCAGTTTGAGAACATTAGCATTCCAACCAGTATCATTTCACTGTAAAATGAAACATAAAAAGCAAAATTAAATGCTAATTGGTGAAATTCCGCAAAATAGGCCCAGAAATTGACTCCAAAGTTCTCAAATAATCAAGTACAATTTTTCGTCTGGACAAATTTTCTGCCAGCACCTCTTCATTGAAAATGAATGATGCGTTAACCCAATGGGAAATTGTAGTACTTCGATAATTTATTACTGAAAGTTTAAGAGATTAATTATCGAAGCGGAACCATTCTTGAGTGGGATCAATTAAAAGTTTAAGAGTATTGTCTGGAAAGAGTTTTTAGCAATACAAAAACTCTCATTACTCTCTTACTCTCATCACTTCCTGGAGTTGCAAAAATTTAAGTCGGAAATATGGCATGAGCTTTGAAGTTAAGTAGCAACAAATACGTTGAGACTGAGACATATGTAAATTTTTCATGCCATCTCGTATAAAAGCAGCGACATTGGCGACAGCTGAGAAGTCAACTATCCGGTGTTGGATCGACATTTTGAAGCAGTCTCTTGAAAAAAATTCTTCTACCATCATGGATGGTGGAATATGATTTTGCACAGATTATTTTTGTATGAAAAACTATCCCCGACCTTGTTTCTCCTACCCAAATTTTTTTTTAAAAGCTTTCCCGTCGTCACTTTTCTTTTTTTTGGTGTTTCCTGTAAATTTGCCTGAACTAGTTCCAAAACATGCTTTAAGGGAAGACAAATACGCTCGTACTCAGTAGGATTCTCCAGGATTTAAAGGATCAAAAACCGGCTTGTCTTTCCGTTGGTTTTCCAAAGGTTTGGAGTCCCTGTCTGGCGATATTTTATTACTAGGATCATATA
This sequence comes from Ditylenchus destructor, assembly GCA_022814885.1. Classification (NCBI taxonomy): domain Eukaryota; kingdom Metazoa; phylum Nematoda; class Chromadorea; order Rhabditida; family Anguinidae; genus Ditylenchus; species Ditylenchus destructor. The sequence continues at coordinate 359,944 of JAKKPZ010000047.1, read as the reverse complement.
CCTTTCCTATATTTCTCGTTTATGAATGTATTATTATATTTAAAAATTTAGAATTTTGCAAAAGCCTCAAGAGGAAGCAAAGTTTATTTCGAATTCCTGGTATTTTTCAGTCGAAGTATGGGAGAATTATCGCAAAAGGAAAGGTATAATTAGGCTGATAATTCGAAATAGATCGCCAGCTTTCAAGCAAACAAGTTGAGATAATTATACCTTTACACAAAATTTTCAGAAATCCAGCCCACGTTTTCTAAAATCTATCAAAACAAAAGTGCAAATTTGCTGTCTGTTATCGTAAACGTCACCATAAGAATGTTATGTCATGTGACATCATATAACTTATACTTCCTGAGGTCATAGCATCAAATTTCAACCGGAGTTCATTGGCTCACATGGAATGATTGATAAGAAAAAGTTCTCTGCATGCATTTTGCAAGTACCATTCAGTTTGCAAGGCGAAGAAGCATTTTGCTTGATAGAGACCAAGACTTTCAGACTTTTCTAAAAGTTTAGTTTCAAAAAGTTTAGTCCAGGATTGGAACAGTCTCGCAGAGTATTCGTCTAGTCGCGAAAAGATCGAAATTTTCAAGTTTTCGCTCACATGATTTCTGCACGAATCCTAAATTGCGGTCCAGAGTAAAATGCTGGGATTGATTATTGTTTATGGGACAGTTGGGATTGATTATTGATTTAAAAGTTTCGATGTTTCCAAGCCGAATAAAAAACTAGCAAAGTTGGAATCAGCTGCACGCCCAACAATGTAAGACAACCTCGCAATATCTATTCTATATATATCTGTTCTATAAAAAGACACTGTCAGATGTTTTTCTCGGCTTTTCACCTGTTTCCTAACCCTGACACGCAACATATCGTTGTAAAGTAATCACACAAGAAATTTGATTTTTTCTTAGGGCTCGCCGGAAAAATAATTCCACCAGACAAAGCCGTTTTTCACATCCCCAGGTCTTACGATGTAATGTAGGACAGAAGTAATTTTCCATTAGTCCAGCAAGATACAGTTACTGTCTTTTGGATTATTTTAGGCATTTTTCTTACTTATAATCCACGTGAGAATCTCATTGGCATTCAGAAAAAATCCCACGAGACGACAAACGATCGTTAATATTTTAAACAAAATTGTAGACTAAACGTGGGCAGTTGGGGCGCATTTTTTCTAAATTTTCTCGTTACTATACTACTATTCTGAAACCCTTATATGGAAGCTAATTCTTTCAATTTTATAAATCAGATTCCTTATATTGTACTTTACTATACACAATATGGTAATTTTATAAACTTATATTTAAAAAATTGTCAAAGTTTGAGAAATTTGATATATTAAATATAGTATTCTGATATTTTTGCTAATTAATTAAATTCTAAAAAATTATAGGATATACCTCAAAAATATCGAAAAATGACAAATAAAACAGCGGTGTCTCCACAGTTTTCTTTATTACATTTACAGAAATTGGATCGATTAAGTTGTGAGGTTTTCTTTGCCATTCCATACAAATTCAATTTTCCTTTTTGATTTGTTTAGCGAAATTTACCTATAAGCTTTCCATGCAAATCTGACGTATTCCAGTTTTCATCTTGGAATGAAAGTTCCTATTGACCGTTCGAAAACTGCTTCAAACAGTTCACTTCATTCCATCATTTTGGAGAGGGAATTCAAATTTATTGGCCCAATCACGAATATTTTTTGTTTATTCAAACGCGGTTTTTTAGTGATAAAGCACTTAAAAATGAACATTCCAAGAATAATATATTTTGGTAAACATATATTTGCTATGAAAATAAGGAAAAATTTGTCCGCAAAGCGCTTTACCTGCCCGCCTCTAGCAGCATATTGTCTCTGTTTCAAGACATTATGGAAATGACTCTGATGTTTACCTTCTAAAGCGTCAGAAAATGACGTAAATTAGAAACTTTAATGGGCGCAATATGCGTCATTTTTCACTTACAGCAATTTCGCATTTTCTAAACAAATTCCTGACTGCTATATCCTACGTTATTCCAACTCCATTCCTCATTCTACGCCTGACGATTATTTTACCTGATGTTTACAAAATAAAGCCCCCGAACAACCCTTAGGCAGTCTTACTTAGGCTTAAGCGCCCGAACAACTCTTAGGTAGCCCTAATAAGGCTTAAATACTCCTCTATTTCCGAAGAACCCTTATTGTTGATTTTTTGATGCCGTAGGCACCAGTTACAGCTAGTCCTATATTATTGCTCCCAACTCCATACCTCATCCTACACCTGACGATTATTATACCTGACGTTAACCGATTTCCGCCGCCTGCGTTGGCGTTAGCGGACTTTCAAGCCAGTAATTTGGCGATTCTCGTGATCGCGAGTGCCATCCACAACCTGAAATTATCAAAAGTCTGTCTGATATCTGAAGTTTAGACCGCAATTTTGGAGTAAATATGTTTTTCGGAAGCCATAATTGCCGCTTTTTCCTCGTGAACGGTCTTGTGTCACCGATAAATACTAGGTAAAATCGGAATAAAATTGGTCCAACGCGGCGGAGAAAATCTACAATTATCCCTCATAAGACCAGGGTAATTGCAGGTATTGCACCAAAACTTTAAAACATGGGCGGACTTAAAGTAACCGCTATAAAAGTTAGTGAAAAACTTGAAATTTTTCATTTAAAGCTATAAAATAAATTCGTCTCTGCGCTAAGTTTGCAATCAAATTCGTAATTTTGCCCATCTGCTTTAGTTCGAAAAATATGACCTGTTTCGGTGATCATCGCAGCATCTTGGTAAGTTTATCGCTGTTTTGTTGATACATAAAAGGATAAGTAACATGAATAAACAAAAATAGTAAAAAAGTAGAAAAACGTATAAAAAACAAGCAAAATATCCCGAAAATGCACTTGTCGATTCTATCAGATCAAATACACTGTTCAAAGTAGCTTTACTATTCCAATTTTAGTCGTCCATGGACGAGTATGGGAGGCTTGCGGATTTCATAACCGGATACAGAATTTTCCTAATTACTACCGCAACAATTACTACAGCTATTTATGTATTCCTACTCATTCTTATTTTCCTTAAGACTCCAACGGTTATGGAAAAGTACGTCAAATATAACCTAATCAACATTACGACAAGCACCTGGATGCAGCTGGTGGTGGTAGCTGTGTGGCAGCCGATTCCTCTGTTCAACTTTAAAGGTAAGGTATTAATAGTGTAAACGAAAATAGATCGAACGTGACATAAAAATGCGTAACTACAGTATACTAACTGTGAAATTAAAGTGTTACAATTTGAGATGAAAATTTAAAAAACAACAAAATAAATGCTAGGATGCTCAATTTTTTAGTTAAAGTTTAGCAGTCAAGATTTTTAAGTTAATGTCATGCTATAAATTCAAGTCTATGTAATTTCAGCTGGTTTCTCCGCAGGCCCCATACAATATATCCCACTTCCCTACATAACAGAATCAATGTCCTTGCTGATGCTGGCTCTGATGTTCAACCTGTCCCTAGCGCTTTTGATATCATTCATCCATCAATACTCGACGCTAAGGCCCCACAGTACTATCGGCAAGATTTTTGACAAGAACTATCGTGCTTGTGGATTGTACATACTGTATTCGGTTATAATCTATTTTCTGTTGGCTATGCTAATATTTTCAATGCACATTCCGTCCCAGGAATTCGAGAATCAAGTCAAAAGTGACTTTAATGGCACAACAAATTCATCTGGGTAAGATTAACTAAGATTAAGAGCACATACAGGATTAACACCAAGTTGTTTTTTCAGATACACCCAGAATCAGCTGGAACTGCTTCTTTTGGTCTACAAGAACCAACCGACTCTGTCCAAGTATTCCATCGCCAGCATCGATTCCAAAATCTATTTAGTTCTAGTCATAATTATTATTACCAGTGTAGCAACGATGACTGCATGGATAATTGGAAAGATCATGAGAAAAATTTACTCAATCTGCCCACTAACCCAGCATCCGGTCACAAACCACCTTCATTCGATGGTCTTCCGAACATTGTGTCTCAGTTCTTTGACCTTCCTGCTGTTTTTCATTGTCCCAGGTAAGTTTTTCCTAATCGAAATCAAAATTTTATAGAATTGGTTTCTTATGCAAATAAATAGAATACAAGTATAAAATTGCAGTTCTTTCTAATGTAAATTCAAAAAATGAAATATCCGGTTCCAGGAATAATCATGCCTTTGGGTGCCATCGGTCTCTTTCCCACCTGCTATCCAGTCATGGTCATGTACTTGTTGATCGCCCTCCAGGCACCAGCAATACTCATAAACGTACTCGTCACGATCAGACCATACAGAAGATGTGTAGTAAGAATGATTAGCAAAATGACGACAATTTTGCAAAAAGAGCGTACGAGCAATTCAAATTAGAAGAATGTAACTGTAAAATACAGTAATCGCCTGTTTAAAAACTGAATATTCCGAATTGGATACTGGATTAAACATATTTATTTGTTATGATTATGTATTTTGTAACTATTTATCGTATGTAAAAATATTCTGAACGCATTGTATTTATAACATTTTTGATAGTATTATTATTCATTGAAATTAACGTCAATACCAACTAATATTAATATTTTGAACAGTAAATAAAATAACAATTGCTAGCCACTTGGCAAAAAAATCGGCTGTTCAAGGAAAGGAAATATATTGAAAGACATTCCGGATATTGAAGGAACGGAAAGTATATTAGTAAGCGTCTGTTGTTGCTCTAATCTATATTTTGGTACAGTTTATTTTGAGTAATTATGCACTACACATTTTAAAGTTTATATATTCACAATCAAAAAGTATAAAAATGCATCGCGAAGCTTGCACCTCATGCTTTATGACATGTAATGTCATAAAGTATGAGGTGGTGTGATATTTTTGTCTTGTAGAATCACACGCAAAAGTACACATTGTTAATACGTTTATTACAGAATCCATATTCACATTCCATAGTTTTATTTATTTAAAAAAGACCTTAATAGTTTCCTCAATTGTACAAATTACACTTCACCGACACCAAAAATCCGTTTGGAAAAGTCGAACGTTTCAATAGCGGCGTGAGATTCAATCTGTCACAATATTCGCACCATTCAAAAGAACAGTGCCTTCCAAAATTTGAATTCAACCTGTCAACAATATCCGCACCATTCAAGAGAACAGTGCCTTCCAAAATTTATGTCAGCCTCAATTGCTTGGGCAGAACATCCAAGTACCTTAAACTTGGGTTTTAAACCAAAGACGAAAGGCAGGAGCGTTCTTTCATAGCGAATGGGGAAGGAAAGAGTGATGGTGTGTGGTGTACAATTATTGGAATGGAGGCAGAGAAATAGAGGGCGAAGAAATAGTGCAATATTGGTGGAAAAATGACAGCGAAAGAGCGAAGAAAAGCGTTGTCTTCCAACTGCCTTTTCTTTTGAGCTGTCATTTATGGAGAAAAGAAATAACTTCTTTCAACATTTCTCTTCTATGCAGAAATATGCTGAAATTGCCCGTGATCGCTTTATAACTTAAACGAATTTAACTAAAAATTATACGTCTTCGGAGAGTTCAGCTTTGAAATACAATTTTCTTGAACCAAACATGCTTTGAGAATATCTATTCTTTGTATCAAAATTAATCATAATACGTCTTTTTTAGTCTGCTGATCCTATGTCCTATAAATTTATGTTGTCAGGGAATTTCGTTCTTTAGCTTTAAGTACAATTATAAGTATTTATCGTCAAAAGAAAATTAGAAGCGAGTGACTGACTTCATGTAATCTCACAAAGTGTGGAAGTGGTAAAATATTTTTAATTAGTACAACAATTGTACCAAGAAATTTTTATAACAATATTCGCACCATTCAAGAGAACAGTGCCTTCCAAAATTTATGTCAGCCTCAATTGCTTGGGCAGAACATCCAAGTACCTTAAACTTGGGTTTTAAACCAAAGAAGAAAGGCAGGAGCGTTCATTCATAGCGAATGGGGAAAGAAAGAGTGATACTGTGTGGTGCTCGATTATTGGAATGGAGGCAGAGAAAGATAGTTTTGAAGAAATAGAGTCAAGATAGTGGAAGAATGACTGCGAAAGAGCTGACGAAATATCACTAAAATCGCTGCGTTTTAAATAGAAAAAAAAATACATCGCATATTTGTCTGTCTGATTACTCTCCATTCTAAAACTTTACTTTCGCATAGTAATGCTTTCGTTTAACTTTATGTCAAATAACAAATATTCATCGTAGAAAAAAATTTAATGAAAAACACGTAATGTCAAAAAGTGTGAAAGTGGTGCAATATTTTTTCGCACAGTAATTGTCAAAGAAATATAATGCATACCTTTTGTCTGTCTGGCGACTCTCCATCTTACAGTAGTAAGTTCTAGGTTATTGCTTGGGTTTATTGCCTAACTTCATTTATACTTATAAATATTCATCACCAAAAGAAAATTTGCTTTTAACTACCCCCTCAACCAAGTAATGCCAAAAAGTGTGAAAGTGATGTAATATTTTTTGCACAATAATTTAACTATATTAAACTTGGGTTTTAAACCAAAGAAGAAAGGCAGGAGCGTTCATTCATAGCGAATGGGGAAGGAAAGAGTGATGGTGTGCGGTGTACAATTATTGGAATGATGGCAGAGAAATAGAGGGTGAAGAAATAGAGTCAAAGTCTAGTGGGAGAGTCTATATGCAGATATTTTCTTGTCGTGCAGAGATCTCAGAAAGCTTTTAACCCTTCATTGCCGAGCCGTGGGAGAGCCTCGTATGCCGAACCGTAGGATTTGGCTGATTTTTGGTATACTGGTAGGTCTCGAGATTCTATTAGGTGCGTATTTTTTCTTTTTTTCAAAAATTCCCAAAAATTCCAATTTTCGCGTGGTCAAAATCGGAATTTTTCCGAAAATCCATGATCAATCAAAATTTTTAAAAGCCTAAAAAAACTTTTTTTCTGGTCAATTTCAATGAGCACGAATCTGAAGTTATTTTTTCGTTGAGTCTGAAAAAAATTTTTCCGACAAATTTCGAATTTTTCAAGACTGTACCTTTTTAGAGTGCTCTAAAAATGTTTTTAGAGCTAAAACACAAAAACTAATTACATATTCTTATTCAGGACAAAAAGTTGACTATAAGAGTAATATCAGATTTTAACTAAGATACCAAAAAACTGGCCAAAAATTACTCCAAAGTTGCGTGTCTGATTGGATACACTCGGCAATAAAGGGTTAATTTGATATTCTGGAATTCAGGTAAGGAATTTGAGTTGTGATTCGAGATTCAAGATGTATCTCATTTTAATAATTCGCATTGGATAACATGTTAGATTCTAATTTACTAGTTGTTAATCTCCAAATTCGTATTCACCTTCCATAATTTTTTAAATTTCTCGAAAGCTAGCTTAAACGTTTCCTGTATTGTAGAAGAAATTATTAGAATTATGCTTTTTTATCTGTCTTTTATAGATTATCCTTGATTTCTCAAAATTTACCTAAGTGCAGCTCTATGCAAACCAACACAAATTATTGTTCACTTCACCCTAATTAGAGGTCTTGTTATGTCCAATACAAGCCATGACTCAGCCTCATGCCAAAGCCAATTCATATCGCTTCGCTCAGGCTTAATTTCCCATGTTTTGTTTTGCTGTGGGAACAATCCCAATGAATGTTGTTTTGGATGTAATTTCTCGCTTATTCAAGAAGGCCTTCCTGCCAGTGCCCTTTGCAACGAAACAATAATAATCATCGTTACTTCGTGTTTCGGTCAATAATTCGATCAAATTGAGTTTGTGCCGTATTGTTATGATGTGCTCGTGTTTTTATTGAATAACGCTCCGGAACGTATTCCAAGAAAAACTTTCCTATAAACAAGATATCCCCCAAGTAAGCTAGCCCTGTGATCCGTGATGACCTGGCCGTGAGCTTTGGTGCCTTATTTTGTAGAATCTGCCTTTTTAAGGATTCAAAGATCACTGATATTTTTCAGGATACCGAACCGAAATATTTGGACTATTAAACAATTTTAAAAATTTAGTAGGATTTTTGAACATACAACGCACTACACAAATATTCGCACCATTCAAGAGAACAGTGCCTTCCAAAATTTATGTCAGCCTCAATTGCTTGGGCAGAACATCCAAGTACCTTAAACTTGGGTTTTAAACCAAAGAAGAAAGGCAGGAGCGTTCATTCATAGCGAATGGGGAAGGAAAGAGTGATGGTGTGTGGTGTACAATTATTGGAATGGAGGCAGAGAAATAGAGGGTGAAGAAATAGTGTCAAACTAGTGGGAGAGTGACAGCGAAAGACATGAGAAAAAGAAGCTGTGAAATAACATTTCAACGAGGCACAGTGAAAGGCAGCGTTATCATTTACTTTGCGCTGTCCTATTTATATAAAAAAATATGATGCATCTTTGTAAGACTGGTAACATTCCATCTTATAATTTTGTGTCTCAATAACTGCTTTTCATTTAAATTTATATCGAATTACAAATATTCATCGCCAAAATAAAATTAGCTATTTACGCACAACAACACAAGTAATGTCAAAAAGTGTGAAAGTTGTGTAATATTTTTACCATGCACAATAATTGTACTAGGCCGCTAACGCGGCCTAGGCCGCGGGGAGTCTGGATCAGTATGCCCCCTATGTATAGGGGGCAACAGCTGTTATTCAGGAGTAAGGATTGTTCGGGAGTAGAGCAGCATGAGACTATTTCGGGCCTTCGGCCCTCAACAGCTGTTATTCGGGAGTAAGGATTGTTCGGGAGTAGAGCAGCATGAGACTATTTCGGGCCTTCGGCCCTCAACAGCTGTTATTCGGGAGTAAGGATTGTTCGGGAGTAGAGCATCCCGCCCGGGAAAGTTCCGACCTCGTGAGAGACCTGGTGAGAATACCACGACCTCGTGAGAACAAATCTCGAATCTGACGTCAGATTCGTGATCAGCGCATCCGAAAACCCCCGGGTGCCAAAATTCAGACCCGTAGACAGCTTGCATCAAAAAACCCGATTTTTTGGCCAAAAAGTGGCTTTTTTTCAAAAATGCGCCAAATCTAAAAGTGTAAAAAGCAAAATTGTCCAGAATCGCCTCAGAAATCGATTGGGAACATAAAAAACATCACTTCCCCAGGTCAAAACCCTTAAAAATACGTTTTTGCGTTTTGGCGCGAATTCAAATATTCAAATCTCGAATCTGACTTCAGATTCGTGATCAGCGTACCCGAAAACCCCCGGCTACCAAAAATCATAACCGTAGACACATTACATCAAAAAACCCGATTTTCTGGCCAAAAAGTGGCTTTTTTTCAAAAATGCGCCAAACCAAAAAGTGTAAAAAGCAAAGTTGTCCAGAATCGCCTCAGAAATCGATTGGGAACATAAAAAACATCACTTCCCCAGGTCAAAACCCTTAAAAACACGTTTTTCGGTTTTGGCGCGAATTCAAATATTCAAATTTCGGTTCTGACAATTTTCCCGGACCTAACTTTTCGAGACCTATCGATTGAGCTATCACACGCCCCGATCTGAATGCTGGATATTTCTGGATGATTGGTCACACGGGGCGTCACAGACATACATACGCACGACGCCGCTTAGTATATAGTGACAAGGCAGAGTTAGTTGAATGGGGAATAACTGCTCTGTTGCAATTGAAAACAAATATTCACCGTGAATGGCTGCGCTGCCTTCTGTAGAGAAAAGAAATAGAACGCATCTTTGTCTGTCTGGTGACACTCCATCTTATTTTTTATGTTCGAAGACTATTTTTTCATATGACTAAGATGTTTAATGGCGACAAAATCATCATGTTATGTTGAATTACAAATATTCATCACCGTAATAAAATTTGCTGTACCACAGTACCACCGTTACAAGTAATGTCAAAAAGTGTGTAAGTGGTAAATATTTTTATTTAGTGCAATAAATGTACCAAGAAATTGTATGCACCATTCAAGAGAACAGTGCCTTTCAAAATTTACCAAGTAATGTCATGGCCAAGTAATGTCACAAAGTATGGAAGTGATGTAATATTTTTTGCACAAAAATTGTACAAAGAAAATTAGTTAACACGAGAATCTTCGTATTTGCTTCCAACAATTCTGCCATTTTCAACCAATTTTGGCAACGTTTAACAAATACCGATTTACGTCAAATTTCGACACTCTTTTATGGCAGTCAGAAAATTTGATGTTTACACAATTCTGATTTCAAGGTTTTAAACGCTAATCAATCAAGTAACGTCAAAAAGTATGAAAGAGAATATAGAGAAGACACGTAATGTCAAAAGGTGTGGAAGTGGAAAAATATTTTTATTTAGTGCAATAAATGTACCAATAAATTGTATGCAATATTCGCACCATTCAAGAGAACAGTGCCTTCCAAAATTTATGTCAGCCTCAATTGCTTGGGCAGAACATCCAAGTACCTTAAACTTGGGTTTTTAACCAAAGAAGAAAGGCAGGAGCGTTCATTCATAGCGAATGGGGAAGGAAAGAGTGATGGTGTGTGGTGTACAATTATTGGAATGGAGGCAGAGAAAGATAGTTTTGAAGAAATAGTGCAATATTGGTGGAAAAATGACAGCGAAAGAGCGAAGAAAAGCGTTGTCTTCCAACTGCGAAAAGTCTTCCAACTGCCTTGAGAGTCTGCCCCCTTGAGCTATCATTTATGGAGAAAAGAAATAACTTCTTTCAACATTTCTCTTCTATGCAGAAATAGAGCTGAGGAAAAGCGCTGCCTTCTATAGAGAAAAGAAATAGAACGCATCTTTGTCTATCTGGTGACACTCCATCCTATTTTTTTATGTGCGAAGAGTATTTTTTCATATGACTAAGATGTTTAATGGCGACAAAATCATCATGTTATGTTGAATTACAAATATTCATCACCGTAATAAAATTTGCTGTGCCACAGTACCACCGTTACAAGTAATGTCAAAAAGTGTTTTTACAATAATTGTACAAGAAAAAAGTTAACACGAGAATCTTCGTAGTCAACTTCAATATATTCTAGCAATCTTTTTATTACAATTTTCTAATAAGAAATGATCCTTAATTTTGTTCGGGAAATTCTAGAAGAAAGAATCATGTAACCAAATTTTGACACAGTGGCTTTTTAGTTTACTGTTTTACACTAGATCATGTCGGGATTCACGCCTACTTTTAGTATTACACGTGATTTTTGAACGGAAACGGAGATAAAGCATCGCTTCTTCGGGAGCTTTGTTCCACTTTTCTTTGTTTTGATTCTTTTAAAAGCAAAGCACAATTTTCATTTTTATTCTTTTCTTTAATCGATATCTTTGATTTGGATAAAACATTTCATTTTATTTTTCTCTGTCATTATTTTTTTCTATGTTAAAAATTATAAATTCTCAAAATTACGCCTTCGATAGTTATGGAAGATTTAACGTACTCTTTAGTATTGTCCTTTTATCCCTCTCCAAATTTTTATTCGATAGGGATAACTTTGCATAGCAATTTTTGCAAACAACACTTTTTTCTTCCCCGAAGTAATACTAAAGGCATTTAACACCTGCTCTTGACCACAACAACAATTTTGCCGAACATTCTTTTGCAGGCTTATTTTCGTTTCTTTGACAGAGAACACCCAAACAAAATGGCGGCTTTTATCCCTGCAGTCTGCCGCTGTCCGATCTCCCTCGTTAAAACAATAAAATCGCTCAATCACTCAAAAAAGCACTTTACTCTTTCATTGATTACATTTTCATTTAGCTTTTCTTGCGATTTTATATAGCAGATATGTTCAATCCTGGAAACATTGGCTAAGAGAAAAATTTTATTACTATTTATTTCTTGTTTATTTGAAAAAATTGTTTAGTTGTTGGAAAAACGATGTATTTTTTTAAAAGAAATTTGATTATTTTTGGATAAGTGTTTTATGAGTGGCAATGCATTTAGAAAAAATGTAATGTTTTAATAATTAATTAATGTATCTGTTAATGAATCAAAATATAATCTCTTTTGATTCAGTAAACATCGGACCCTCCAAAAATTGATTTTGGAATTACAATTGTGCCAGAAAAATATTCTTGACAAGTAAATTCCATTACGAAACAATTTTTCGGCTGTTTATTGGAAAACTATCACTAATGTATTCAGTGACAAATCCCAAACATTGATTGGCATCGCAATCAATTTAATACTCCATTGTTTTATTCAGTTAATCTTTCGCTCTTGTACGTTTTTATTTTGTTGAGCGATAGAGAAACAATACTTTTTTTGATGAGAAAAGATGCGTTTTCAGTGCGAAACATTTATAGTTTTATATTAAATTTCATATTAAAAATTAGTAAATATGCAACATCTGACGAACATGCTTGGCAACATTTGAAATGTCGCGAAATTATGTGACCCAATGTGCTGAATATTTCTTTCTCGTGAGAAAAATTCCCATACAATCAATATTTTAAACTTCTTCAAAATTTCAGCAAGGGACTATTTTCTGTTTTTATTTTCCTATTTTTATACATTTTCTGCCCTTTCTCGCCACTATTGTATCAAATTTTCGCTCCATATTGTCCAATGCTTCCAATGTTTGACCTTTTTAATTGCTAACGGTTCCTAATTTTATTTCCATCTTCAGCGTTACAATTCTAATTCCACGAATTAAAATAAGCCCCGAAATAACAAAAGCTTTTCTCTTTAATTCCAACACCAATTTGCCATTTATCCGCTGAAGCGATCACGACCGCTCTCTCCCGCTCTATCCGATTTCCCACGGGATACACCCCACACAGACTTTCTCATCATCTTTAGTCTCATTCCGTGCCTTTGGCTGTCAGGACTCATGGGCTAGAGACCCTAGTCTCGCTAGTGCTGAATAGCTTCACCGTGAACAGAGTAAGGAGAGATTGCGCGGAGGTACTCTATAAAAACAAAATCTTTGATGATTACAAATGGGGCTTAAGAATTTGCATAAACGTGCAAATTGCGTAAAAGTACAAATTTTTCAATCGATTTCTTGCATCAAAGTTCGAGTATTTTGGAACTGAACAATGGCTTTCTTGAATCTGTTAAGCAGCCCTAAATATCCTGAACTATAATCAAGCACACTGCAAGGATTCCTAAACCTGGCAAAATATGTTCGAGAATAGTCAAATTTCTCTCCGATTTCCCGCGGGATCTCTCAATGATACACTTTCTCATCATCTTCCGTCTCATTTCATGCCTCTGGCTGTCAAATGCATCCCACCCGCAACTGGCATTTTGATGGACGCCATTGTATTTAGAAGATTGCGCAGCTCTGTCCTCTTAAGGGAGTTTCCTTTTATGTCTTTTGTGCCCACACACTGAGCTTTGAAAGGCATACCCCTTTTAGATGGGTGGGCGCTAAAGCGGACGCTTTGGGATGATTGCATTGCTCAGCCGAAAGAGACTATGCTGGGATGTTGTCTTTGAGAGTGCCAGTCGTTTTATGGACTATTTAGGCAACTTTGTCGCAGCTTTTTTTTAAACCCTTTATGTTTTCCGAATGTATTACAAAAAAAGTCGCTTCTGTGTGATTGTGTTTGTGTAAGTGAGTAAGTATACGTTTTCTTCTAATCTTCGAAATTTTGCACATTTCCCTATAAGAATTTTTAAAGTAAATTTTTAGAAAATATTCACTTTCTCATCTTTGGTCTCAATCAAAATCTTTTTTCATAGGATTTTTCGATCATCGCATTTAGTAATAAAAAATGCACTTTGTTTCCAGAATGTTTCCATTTCCAATTATGTGCATAAATTGTTCCTGGCACTCATTGCCTTGCTCACTAATTATGTTCATATATGCCGAAGCATACATTAAAGTCAACTACCGCTTCTTATGCAAATAGACTCAATATTCTGTATAGGTTCATTATTGAGTCACCCCATGTAAAGGACCATGCTTGTACATAAAAGGTCAGGCCGAACCAGGAAGAGAGCAAAGGGCGCTAAAATAAGCCAATTTTCCGGCAACCAATCCCATTTTGTCACACTAACCGCTGGACAACAAGGATCCTGGGTCAGGCTGCCGACTACAAGCTTTCTATGCTCAATAACCTTGCAGGAATGACCTTTGCTATATAAATAATTTAGTTGATTATGGCGAGAATTATGAACGAGTTTGCTTCGAGATTTCGCTCATTTTCGTTAAAGTCCGTATATTCATCAGCCTATTCCAGGATATGAAAACCCCGGAAGAACCTCTAGAATTTTCGTAAAAACTTCTTAGAAAAATTTTACACGTAAAACTAAGAGATGCAGCGACACCGGTACCACTAAAATACCACACCTTTGGCAATGCTGTAGGCCAAAACCCAATTAAAAACCTTTTCCAAGTGAGTTTTCCTGAGGTTTTGATTTGTGAGCGTCCTGGCTCTTATGCATTTATTTTACCTTTTTAAATCATAAGCAAAAATAGTATTGTTGAAACATTTTACCGTTAAAAATCCAATTTTTGTCATCCAATTCCACACCAATCTCGTCACTCTAACGGACATTTCGGCCGCCAGTCGTAGGCTCAAGCTCTGAGTTGTGTGCGGGCGAGCTTTGCTTTATAAATAATTTAGCCGGCCTTGCAGCCTAGGCGGCGGACCGCTTCCTGCCGGCCAGCTTGTTCCACTTTTCCGTTTATCCAACTATGGAAATTCACCGGCCATCCTCTGCTCTCGCTCCGTCTGCATATTATTAGTCATTGTATGACAGTTATATAGCGATTCTTGGGTCGATTTGGGTGTTAGAATTTTTATTGCCCGGAAATGAACGGAAATCAAAATTCCGGAAATGTCCCTTTCGCTGATTATGGATTGTGGGAAAATATTTTGCGGTTTTTGAGTTGTTCGCATATATTTTTTATTTTTGCCAACATCGTAAATCCCGTGGATTATTGCGTTGGCAGTTGTTATGTTTATGACGGAATAAATTTACTAGATTTGACCAAAAGATGCAAACATTTCCGGATTTTTCACATTCTCTTCCGCAAATATTCTCGGCTTGCGCGAAAGATGAAAAATTTTTGCTCCTCCAGACCAAAGTCGACTGAAAGGTCGGCTGGTTTGACTGAAACAAAAATTAGTCCTCGTTAGTGCGAGGTGGTCCATTCCAAGCGCCTAGTATCAAGCGCAGCGTGCTAACGAGAGTCGAAAGTATAATGTTATTCTTAATTTTTTATAAGCTTAATCCTGGAAATATTGAACTCATACAAAGCTGTGTCATTGCGTGTGTTGTTTCGTGCGAGATTTTAATTACAAAGATTTCACTTAAAACTTTCAAATTATTCCATACAACACTACCCACACAACATAGGTGGATAACATCCATTTATTGAAACCAAGTATTCGTGTGCTTGAAAAGTTTTGACTTTGCAATTGTAGCGCGAAAGTGAAACTATTCAGCAGAGCCTAAACCAAAATTATAGCTTTCAACTAAGCTGAAAGGAAATTTCATTTCAGCTCTGAGCTTTCTTCCTAAAAAAGTTATTCAAAACTTGGCAAATTTGACCCAGGTTTGGATTCTACTAGAATTTCACAGGATTTTCCTGGAAAATATCCAAAACTACCAAAATTTTGCTTTTCCAGTAATTCAATAAAATTGTTTTGGAAATTTTAATTTTAACTTTGCCAAAACTTTGCCTATTGTCTTTAACATTTTTGAGATATAAGGAAGAAATATTGATATTATCCATATAAGTTTTGTATAAAGTCTCTCACAGGTTTCCCAGACTAATACTTCCAAAGTCTTTCGCGCAGTCATGCTCACCTGCTTATATTAAATTTTTCGTTCACAGTATTCAAAACCCATTTCAAGAACTGTTCCATGTTTTGTTTTGCCCTTTTATATAAAAGATTATTGACTCCTAAAGGCATGACTAATCCACTTTGCATTGCTCTGACAAATATTCCCATACCATTTCATTCATTCATTTTACTCATTTCGCTTTCATATGGCGCGCCGTATTACTCACTCTCGTTTAATGCCCTTTCACTCAATTCTTGTGATTATCTTTATGACTGAGAAGCGGCGGCGCTTGTCACTCATATCTGACGCAGGGCATCTTTCCGCTTGTTTGACTTTATGATGCGCAAGAGCCCGTTTTAGAGTCGAGAAAGGCCTTTCTCGAGATAGGCACAGGACAAACGCTCAGGGATAACCTTTCAGTGTAATAAAAAGTCTCTTTGGGGTTAATCGCGCATTTGTTTGTGTATGTGTACAATGGTGCCAACAAAGTAATGCTGAAAATGGCTTATATAGGACATTTTCGCTGAATCGCCGATTCTAGCTCTGTCCTCTTTGTTTTCGATCCAAGAAAACGTTCAGAATCCAGAAAATATTCTTGGCCTCCTTAACCTCCGAAAACTTATCCTCAAACTGCCGTCTTTTAATTGTGCTTCATGTTTTTAGTTAATTATTTGCCAATGTAACCGAAATTTCGTTGTACTTATTTTGCACTAAGATTGCAACTTTCAGGATATTCCGATATTCACGACTAACGAAGTTGGATATTGAATTTACTCAATGTTTCACTTCGGCTCTGCCGAAAAAGTTTGGTATGTTTTTAACCTTTCTGTGAGTACATTTTTGCTGACACCATTGTTTTCAGACATTCACCGGTCTTGATCAACACTATTCAAGCCTGCTCGACTCTAGATTTTGCCGCGAAATCGCCGTCTAAGAGCTTGTCTTGAATTGATCGAAATCCTTCCCAACTTCGACAAACTTCACACAACGATGCCACTCAAAATTTTCCGGAAAAAAGAAGCCGCTAGCCACAATTGCTGGGATGAGTTCAGCTTTGAAGGTCGGTTCTTTTTAGACATTTTTCCAATAATGCCCTCATTGAAATCATCAGAAAATTTAACGAATTTTATACTCATATAGGCAATATTTTGGAGTTTGGAAGTTTGAATTGATCAATAAGAAATATATTTAGGATAGTTGGGGTATAAATATATTTGGTTAGGAAAATGATCACAGGGAACTTCTTTTGTCCTGGAATTTGTTCGTATGATATTTTGTCCTAAGAATATATCCACCATCCATCTATAGCCAGCTACAATCCAAACTTGGGAATGCGCCACTCCAAATTCCTACACAGAGTTCAATTTCATCACTCGGTGAAATTTAACCCCAAATTTCATTCAAGAGCCGTAACTCTTTTCTCATCCGCCCTCTCTTCTCATGCTCCCTAAAGCTATTTACCTAGCGTATTTCTCTATTTATTCAGTTATTAGTTGAAAGAATAAAACCAACCCGGGCGCAGCCTATCTTTCTTTCTATTATTCCATTCTATATAGAGGATGGTCTTTTTCGCTGTGACATCCGTTTTGGCACAAAAAATTCCATGCTGAGTCATTCTCAACGAACCAGACGTAATTTTCTAGAAGCTTTATAGAAGCTTCTGGCTCGTGGTTTAATGTTTGCGCGAAATTTTTCAAGCGCGAAAACTTTTATGGAAACTTATTTTAGACGGAATTGCACTTTTAATGTTGCATTTTTGGTTTTTCTCAAATGTCTGGTCAAATGCTGCAAAATTTTGTAAATAAAATACCGAAATTTCTTTCTGTTTCAAAACTTGAATACAAAATGGCCGTAAATCGATTCTAAGAGCTGTCACTTTGAGCAAAAAGACCACCTGCTGCGATGACCTTTATGATTCATAATACCTTTGTTAAATTGCATGAGAAGTGCAAAAGCGATTGCCTGTCCATGGGATATGATGTGGTTCTATGCATTTTAAATTTAACTGGGGCCAGGAGGCTGGTTAGAGATTTAGGATTCAAACTGTCAGTTTTAAATAGTTCCTTGCCTACTCAACGGGATACTATTTTGTGACGTGATTCATTTTACTGAGTGGACTTTAACTTTCCTAGGATTTTATTTTTGACAATAGTTGACAACCGAAATTTTAAAAACCAAAAGTTCATTTTTGTATCCCAAATGTTGCTTTCTTAAACATTGCAACACTAGGAATTCCGTTTACATTTTTAGCTTTCCAAAGCCATTTATGTGCAGAATATCAAAGATCAAATTCTTTACAATTGTATACCCACTTTGAATCCAATTTTAGCGCACCTTTTATGTTTAGTCATTCCCCAATCGTTTTATGTATAAAATAATTTTCTATCCTGAAAGCCTTCTGGCTACGAGAGCATTTCTTTGAAGAAAGTCCTTCCTGCTTTCATAAAGAAAAGTTTATTATTATTCTCGGCCCACCGCCGCACACAAAAGCCAACTCTCGGAACGAAAATAAAGGAGTGCCCGAAATTTTGGTCCGAAAATTTTAAAGGAAGAACTTATTTTCGGAGGACCCCGAGGAGAAAAGAAACTACGGCCTTGGCCAAAAGAAACATTAGTTTTCTATTCATTCCGCTACACTATTCATGATTCCTTTCATAATTTTCCATTCACAGAAAAGGTCAGAAACTTTGTTTTCGGACGGGCTTTAAGACTTTTACCTTGCTTTCCTGGAATTTCGGAAACGAATTTCGTATGCGTAGTTGAGGCTTTTCGATAGACGGAAAACACGGTAACGTTTGTCCCAGAACGAGGAATGTTGCTAGTAAGGGACGTACCTTAATCTTTTGGATTGATTTTTTGATCAGAAATTTCAGTTGGCAAACGCATTTCCTCAAATTTTCAATATATTTACTGAGTTTTCAAAATTTTATTTTGCTCAAATTTTATATTTTACTTTGGATGAAACACAAAAACCAAAATTTTCGATTATCGATCTTATCGAATTTAAAATTTTTGAGTTGAAAGACCAAAGCGTTGTAGCGCTATTGGAAATTCCTTCACATTCTCCTCCGCAGTTATTATAATTTCACCTCACTCAAGTGCGTGAAGTGGTCAGTGTTGTTGCTGGAAGGACATCCAACTGAATGAATTTTATGGGTCCTTATTGTTTTGTTGCAATTATTGCACAGAGAGACCTCTAAGAGGACATTTTGTTCTGTTTTATTCCAGAGCGTTATTACTACTTTGCGCATTCTATCCCAGATTTTATCGAAAGTAACAAATTTGGTATATCTGTAACTAAAATTTTAAAGAAATGGTAACACTTTTGCAACAATTTTGCATATTTATTTATACAATTTTCTAGAATCTTCGTTCTCTGGCCTGTTATCTTAACAATTTGTATCAAAAATTTCGTTTAAATCTTGTCAAACACCTTTTCTCCTATACAGATTCCTATTCCAAGTTCAAATTATATGCCCTGTGGAAATGCCCACCGATATCGTGATAAATCTTTTTGCCCAGTACAAAACCTAAAACACATTTCCTTTGTTCTTTCGACTCATCAAAGGAGAAAATGCGCTTTTTTGCACTGTCGCATCAAAACGAAATTAGGCTCAATTTTCGGCAAAATGACGCGAAAGACAGCCTCGGAAATCATTCAAAGGCAATGGAAATCATTCATTTGGCTTTGCATATAAGGAAAGACGCACGCTACAATAAAATCCGCGATAGTGTATTGGGTGTTAATTTGTTGTACATTTTCGCCCAAATGCGCTGCTGCGCCCAATTAAATTCTTTCTCACTATTGGCTTCTCTCAGTTTTGATTCCGCGTTGTGATCAAGGCAGCGATCTTACCTTTACCTTTGAGGTGATCGGTGGTCCTTTAGCCTGCTCGCTTTTTATGTTTTCGTGCATAATTTTTAGATAAATAGAATGGTCCGTGTGAATATTTTCGGAAAAATTGCATATTTCTGTATTTACTTTACTGCCTTACCGGTTAGTGCGTTTCTACTTTGAAAATGCTTTCTGCGATGACCAAAACAGGAAAGACTATCCAGAAGCTACTAGAATGTCTGACCATCTTTTGCGATTCTGTACTGTGTTCTCGTGAAAACCGGAGTAAAGTTTCTGTACTTTGTAGTCGTAGAGTGAAATTAAGTTTGTTTATTTTTTCTCTATATATTTTCCAGAAATAAGATTTCAATAAATATGATTCCGTGCGATATTTTATCCTGAATATCCTAAAAATCACGCTCCCAAAAATGTCGTCCAAATACGTCCTACCAAGACCACATTTCCTGCGATTACTCAACCCATTTGCGACTCTAATCCTCTACCAATTTGTCCTAATTTCCTCATCAATTTATGGTCAAATTCCTTCAATTTTGGTCAACTCCATAAGCCCAGGAAGAAGAGTGCGCCCGAGAAGCCCGCCAAATGTCCATTGGCATGGGCATTTGGCTTGTCCATCAATTGAGAGGCGAGTTTGTGCTTCGCCTTGAGCCTCTGTTGCGCTTGTGCGTCTTTTGCCGCAAAATGATTAATGAGACAGGGTTCTGTTGTAGCCCGGGCCTTGAATAGGCTTTTTCTTATCCAAAAATGGTTAGAAAAAATACGTTTTTTAAGCACCCTGAGCATGGAATAGAGAGCGGTCTTTTTTCTTATGTCCAAAAAGTTCAGAACTATAAAAAACGTCTTTTTTTGCACAGAATTTGTCATTTTTCTGTCGTATATTGGCCACTTTTTCAAAATCTCCGCTTATAAACAGCCCAAAACTGTAAGTAAAAGTAGTAATTTTCTATGAAAACTTTCACAAATACAAAATTTTGTGAATTTTGATGGCTAACTACAAAAAAATCTGTCAGCAGTTTACCGAACATCGAATAGTTTCAATTTCTTCAAAATTTCACCAATTCCAACTCTGCCAAACCATTTCCATACGAAAAATGCCACTTTCAGTGCATTTTCCGTCAATTTGTTCAAGTTTTCTCTCTTCTTTAGCCTTCTCTGTTGCATGACTCCTCTGTACTTTCGCTCACAAAATGATTAATGAGACAGGGTTCTGTCCTATCGCCAGTCTTGCGCCGATCCACCCTTTCTTCCTATACTCTAACACGGGAAGGCCCTCAGACCTCAAAAAGCCCTAGAAAGGGGGTAGAGGGGCCTACGAAGCGGAGCAAAAGACATGATGAAGGAGACTAATGGAATGAGCGCCGAATCACAGGAGATTTTGAGCCGAGTTGTGAGGCCGTAAATTCCCTCGTGGCGCCCCCGCTTAGGGCCAAATTTTCCTCAGGATTCAAGGAATGCCCCGAGGGCCCAACGTTTCCAGTGTTGTGAAATTTCGGCTTGAAAGTTGTGACAGAAGTTTTGAAGCTTTTACGGCTTAGCAATAACAGAGTATATGTGGACGAAATTCCGAATGATGTATGCGAAAATTTCGGGAATTTTAATGTGAAACTTTGTCCCCGTCTTCTTTAAAATGTGACATTTATGCTGTCAAATGTACTCCGGAGTCTATTTATGGAGATCATTATTTATTTCTGATGTGTTATTATATGAACAGTGCTTGAAATCCCCCTCGGGGCATATGTAACAGTATATAAATAGGCGACTTCTGGGATTATGAGATGAATGTCACTCACTCCTGGATATCTTCTTGTGAAAAAATTATGAGACCGGTCTTTTTAATCTTCATAAGTCCATCACTGCCTACATTTTATAAGATGAATGTCCAAAACCTTTTCTTCCTGTTTACTTCAAAGGTCAACTTTGTTTGAGTCACAATTTATTTTCCTTTCAATTTTCGCACCTCTTCACCTCCAAAGTCGATTGAATAAGTAAGGACTCCCAACTAAGGAGGTCACTTGAACTTTTATGGGAAAGAGACCACCAAGTTCGATGTACATCGAAATGTTTACTGTGAACGGAAAAGGGTATTATGCGATTCAAAGTCTGAGACAGTCCTTTAAAAATGCATTCAGTACGTTCCTTTCTGCGATTACCTTACCGGTTGGTAGTGTCACTAGTTTGGAAACATTGTATACGATGACCAAAACAGGATTGAGTATCCAGGAAGCTACCAGAATGTCTGATCATTTGTGTAATTTTGTACTTTGCTCTTGTGAAAACCAGAACGAATCTGAGATAGTTTAAGACGCTCAGAACCATTTTTATAATTTATTTGGTGTTTTCAGGCGGGAAACGTTCTGGATGAAATTTTCCGCATCCCGAAAAAATTATTTTCCTTAAAAATCCTCAATCAGCTTAGCGAATACAATCCATTTCGCTTTTGACGCAACTCAAATCCTCGTTCTCTGTTGATCAGAGAAAAGTTAGCAGCTCGGTTGTTTACAACAATGGAAGCGGATTATTTTACATTGAGTTGGTTCTTTGTGTTCCGATGTCGAAAATCTCTTTTTGATCTTTGCCTCTTTCTTGATTTTGTCCTCTTTCTCTGTGTGGAGTACATCTTGTTTATATTTCCTGTATAACACTCAGATCACGACTTGATATATTTGGTTGTAAAATATCTCATCTTCGGCCATATAATATCATTTTTATAGCCGTCCTAAATCATTCATTTGATGTGTGCCAGGTTTTAGTGCACAGTTATTTTTAAACCCGGAACTTTGGAGATCATTGTTTTCTAAGCCATTTTTTCGGAGCAGTTTATTTTTTGGGAATCATTAATGGGAGAGAGAAACGGAGTCTGCAAATGTTACTCAGCTCTAAATTATTGCTCATTAGGCGCTTCATTTCTTTTGATCCTGAAAAATGTCAACGTGTCTGAAGCACATAGAAATGAGCTCAGTGATTATGTCGAGGATCTGTTCTTTAAATTTTAGACTAGTTGGTTGAAACCTAAAATTGTATATCGACATGTTTGTTTCAAGGCAAAATTGTCTGGATTCAAGGATCTTATTAGCATGTACCATTCTTAACCCGAGATCAAGCTTGAATAACCATTCCAGCTTATTTTCTCAGCCTATGTTTGCGGATTCCATTTCGAATGATCATTTTCCGTTACTATTTTTCACCTTTTACATTATCTTGCAACATCATCTTGCCCACTCCCAATTTCAAGTCATCTACCATTTCTCTGTTACCGGATTGGGCCACTAATTCAATTGCAGCCATCCTCGCAAAAGGATAAAGGACGAAGTTAGACTTTATCCAAAAGCAATATTAGGCACTGTGCCCAATAATGCCCACACATGCATTCGAAAATAATGCCCGCAGGCTTTGCCTTGTTTATCCGTTACTATTGGCATTTCCAGGATTCGGAGAATTACTTTAGTAGCGGACCGCAAATTGGATTTGCGGAGGCAGAATTAAAGGCAGAGATAACTTCGTTAAAGCTTAGCCAAGTTAAGGCTTAGACTTAATAGAATTCTTCTAGAAGGCTGCTCAACTTCTCCAAGCATTGTGACTAAGCTATTTTGGTATTCCGAGAAATTTGAGTTGGCCAAATGAAGTTTTCTCGAAACTCATACCTTTGTGCGCTATGTTGGCATAATTTCATTACTAGCCCAAAAGACCGTCTTTCTCGGTTTTAATGACTTTTTTTTGTGTATTGTCACATTTAGTTCGTATTTTGTTGCCAGTTTTGTCGCATTTTGGTTTCATTTTCCAAATTTTTGGCAATATTCAATTGATTTACATCAGTTTTCGATCTAAAGATACATTTTTGAAAACTTACTTTTTGTCAAAAATTACCTTTTCAAAAGTCTATTTTTGTATAAAACCTTATTAAATTTTTTCACACTAAAAGTTTCATATAGAATTCTCATGTTTTTACACATATAAAACAGCAGAAAAATGCTGAGAAGTCACAATCCAAGAAGACCAATCCCGGTTACCTCCTGAATCTGTCATCAATTCCAACCTCCACAAAACATTGAAGTCAAAACGCTGTTTTGTATAACCAATTTGGATCTTAATGTTTAATGCATTTGTTTTTGTTGTTTATTTTTTTGTGGGTCAGAAGAGCCAGTTGTGCGACATTAAACACACTGACGCGCTGTTTGAACTCAGCAAGGAGTCATACGCCCTTCTATCATCATTCCCACTCAATTGGTAAGCTCCCCTTACTAATTGGCCTGCACATCGCTCTCAGCCAACGCCTATACATGCTCCTTGGCCTCATTCGATCATATGTTGGAGGAACGGCAGATAGTCAGAAACGCACACTATTTCGTCTTTCCTTTTCCTTCTGATTGCGCTCTCTCACCGGCCTCCTCCTTCTATTATTCTTTTGCTTCTTTCTGTCAGCGGGCTGGGCGAGTTTTCCTTTCAATGGAAAGCAGTGTCTTCTTTGTTATTTTCGGGACCAAACGCGCACTTTCTCCGTTCCCACATTATTTTTGGTGGGAATTATGATTGAGGAGAGGATTAGTAGTGGCGAAGGATTAAATAAATTGTTTTCATGTTCAAAAACTTATTGAAACATGCTTTCTATTTTTTGTCCGATATTTTGTTTCAATTTCGAATCGTTTATCCGACATTTGAAAAAGAAGAACGTCACATTCTTTTTATTTTACGTGAGCCAAAGCAAAACTGTACCAAAATTTTCAAAAACACGATTTTTAATGTTTTCCTTCCAAAAAAACTGATCGGAAAATTGGTTTAAAAACTAAAACTAACTTATGATTCCAAATTTCTCCAAACTCTTTGTATAAAAATTACTATAAAAAATAGTACCAACTTCCTCAGGCTATATACTACGTGATTGATGCGAATTGGCGATGTTTTTATAACGTTTTGACATCCGCTTTACTCGGTGATTGATTATTGGTCTGCTAACAGACCAATAGAAGGATCTAATAAATTACCTCTTCACACCTTCCTATCTTGTGTTAGCTTGAAGCTGTATAGAAAATCCTGATTCTTGAGACTAATTTTGCTGATTCGACCGGAAGACATTTTTTCGGGCCGATGTTCTGTGCTCTTCTTTCATTATTTGATTCACTAATTGTAGGAATTTGGAATTTTACAAAATTGCAGTTGAAAATATAAAAATTTATGGAATTTTGGAGAAATTTGAGAAAAAATTGAAATTTCCGACAGTTATGTAACATTTCTACTAATTTTTTGCACTTCTGACATTTAACATTTTTGCCGCTACTCTAAGTTTCGATATTCTAAACGTATACTTTGACCCAAATACTGAATAAAAAAATCCGTAGTCGTTCTTTTCCATAATTCCATGGCCCATATATCCGTTCCCGATTCAAATTTCCATAGAAATTTCTGCTAATTCCGACTCCGTATGTTTACACTTCTTTGAAAAGACTCATTAGGCCCTTTCTTGGTGTGTCTCGGTTTCCAAGTCTCAAGAACTCTCAAGACAGGAATTGTAGCCCGCTGCCATAGGCGAAAGGGGAATATAAGGGGACCAGGACGATCCATTGATGACTTGGAACCAGCTTGGATTCATTTGCAGCGGTCTTGGGAGCTCCTAGTCTCAACTAATTTGACCCAAAGCAGAACGTCCATGGAAATTTGCTTTCCTGATTGGGTCAGCGCTAGGGTCAAAGCGGGATTAGTCAGAACCGGAAGGAAATCGCTCTTGAAGCCTAAAGGTTTGAGTCAGCGAAATAGTTTAACGAGTTGAAATATTTCTGGTTTAGAATTCTGATGGATTTGCAGAAATTTGAGCAATTTTATGTGATAAATTTTCTCGAATCCGCAAAAATATCTCATTTCTCCTAATTTGTGACAATTACTATCAATTTTCCGCGCGGAATCCAGTTTTGGACTTATTTTTTGACTAGTTCAAGACCAACAGTCAAACTTGCACCTTGGGATTATTGTAACTATTGTTCTCTCTTCCTTCTAACCAAAGGAATTTTTTGGAATTCAATGTACAGGTAAACTTTCCAATGAATTCTTTGGAGTTCTTTCACCTAGCCTGCTTTCTCTTCTTCTGCGAGCTTTTCCTCGGAGGTATTCGAAATCCATTAAAAATCGGAAAACCGAATCTTCCCTCATTATACATTTCCCAGGGGACTCAAAAACTTACTCAATCGCGCATTTGTCAAATTTTATACCTGCGTCAAGTTTCAACAAACCTGTATTCTATATTCTCCAAATCTATTCCCTAAAATCCTTGCATGTCACTCAAAACAAATAGCAAATGACGTCTGTAATTCATCTGCATATTGTCACAGTTATATTATTTGTACCATTCGCACCCCACAAACAGATGCCATTGTCTAATTGTTTGTCTAAGACCTTCAAGATTCAATAGCCTCCTACACCTCTTCACATCCTAATTGGTTGGGTAATAGGGACGACCCCATTCCTTTCTGTCACTCATTTCAGGGATTATGTCGCCCCCATATAGGGTTATTATGGATGACTCACACAACAATAGTTCGTTGTAAGAGATCGACAATACGAAGCTGTATTGAACTGCATTAGAAGGCAGCGTGAGAAAATTCCAAATTTAAGTATTGCATTTTAGGATAAAATTGCACTTTTTGTGACTTTTTGCTTCAATGGAACCTTTTTGACTTGAGAACAGAAAAATTTATGAAAAATTTGACTTTTCTAAAAAATTGTCTCAAAATGGAGATTTAAAAATAAGAAATCTGTCTTGTGGACCGGATAGTTTTAGTCAGAAGTATACCCTTAGGGTAAATAGAAGAGCGCCAATATTTCCTACGCCGGTCATTATAACGGATTATGTCACCAGAGTAGCCATATGCGCAGAGACTATATAGAAATTTGCGAAGAGGATTAAAAGCAGATGCAATTAGACCAAAGCCCAAAGATAGTTCCGAGAGCGTGAGAACCGGACCAAATTGGTGGGTGGCCGGATGCGCCGCCTCCGCCACAAAGCCAATTCCATCAGATTGGAGCATTCAGAGCTCTTAAGGACTTTAAAGCTGCACTTTGGACAGTTCCGCGCGCAAATTTGCATATATGACAAACACAAGCCGGCGGCCGACATCAATGCAAATGTAATCAAAGTTGACGGTCCCCATTTTCGAGCCATGCGGCAGTCAAACTCTTCAATTCCTAGCTATTTGTGTCTTGAGATTCCTTTGTAATATTCCTTCAAAGCTTATAATTCTTTGAACTGGAATCAGATATAAAAATCGTAGTACAGGTTTGTGTACGACCTGTTCATTCATGGCTTTGGTGCATTGAAAAAACTAAAATCCATGGAAAAAATTTACCAATCTGGAAGTTGGTGTACTTGAGGGATAGGAGCATGCTATTATTGATAAGGTTATCCTCTTATCAAATAGTTTTTCGGTTTTTTCCAGGAGCGGCGCTGTTTTTGATAAATTTTCTGGGTTTTTCCGTATCCCGCCTATTTCTTCAAGTTTAAGGTTTCTAATCTCTAAAATTTCCTTACCTCTCCTGAAAAAAAACTTCTTGCAAATCCGACTTTTTATATTTGCTCCATATAACGGACGTTTATTATTCCAAGCCTCGCGTTATTTCCTTATTACTTTTCTTCGCCCATATTCCTTTATTCCATTTATTTTATTTCTATACAAAACGGAACTCCCGGTTTCCCCGCCCTCTTTACAGATAACACCTGTTCCGTATTATTGTCACCTGTGCGTAATAAATGACAACAAATATTACAAAATATTAATTTTACAAATAGCGCAAATTTTATACGGAAAATCGATTCTATAAACCAATTTTCAAATATATGCCAGTTACTTTATAAATATAAGGTATAAAGTTTCAGGTGACCCCTCGCCGACCAACCTCAAAGTTCAGAAATTCGGGATAATTCCCAGTGCAAAGCACAACTTTTATTCCTCAAAACCTACAAATTTCTACTGCCAGCCGACAAAGAATCGAAAGAAACGCTCAAATCTGATGCATCGCTTGTCCAATTGGTTCGAGGACCATCTCCCATTGAGAGGTAAAATCTATTCTTGATTTAAAGTAACATTAGAATCAAATTTTTGAGTAAGCAAGAAAACTTTGGAAATGCCTTGGGCTTTACCAAAATTTAAAGCTGTTAAAAATTGAAATTTTAGCATATTGTTTTGGAAGTTGTACCAAAATTTGGACGACAATTTTTTTTCCATAAATTTGCAACTTTACAGGCCGTCGCAGTGAGTCTCGTCGCGCCGAAATCCATCAACGAAACTCGGACCTCAATAAATCTGGCAAAAAGAAGGAAAAAGGCCCATACCGGACAGCCACGATCCAGCCAGCCCATAAGACATCAAGATCAGCAGTTCCGCCATTGCTTCGCTATTCATCCAATGCCTCAGAGCCATCCTGGAACTATTCTTATGGAAAAAGAAACAGTGTGGTCCATAGCAGACCTGAGATAAATTATATGAAAGGTAAATTTGTTACTTTTCGATGTTTTGCCCTTTTTGGTTAATTTTTTTAGGCAGTTACATTTCTGACAGAAAAACTTACCATTTCCCGGATAAAATTTTGTTAAGAGTACAAAAATAAGCCTTCGCCAAATATAGGTATAAATATTTGAATATTATTTTTGGCGGGTATTTAAATTTTGAATGAAATTGGCACAAGAAGTATCATCATGCTTACTTTTATTTGCAGATTATGACCATGTCTACGACTCTGCCGATGAGGACGACGAGGAATTCCTCCTGATCACCACCTCCGGCTATTCAGCCGTCTCAGCTAGGCCACAATTCGTCAACAATCATCCAAAGTCAGGGATGATGAGTCATTCCATGTACGGCACCCAGACGCCGGTGAACAACACAAAGACACCCTGTGATAATGCACTCTCGCAGTCATTTACGAGCGCTGTGAGCTCAGGAGGATCGTGCCGACAGGTGAGATCCTAAAAAATTTAACTTATATGTGAAATGACGTTCAATCTTTCCAGAAAATTCGCACAAATCCGTGGATTGCCCGCGGCTCCCACGAACGTTTGTCAAGCCGAAGCACAGTGTCCGCTATTCAGACCCCACTACGACACCTGACACATGGAACTGGATCCATGGTTCGAAGGCCGGACTTGAATAATCACAACGTGACGAGACCCGCTCAAATATCTGGGCCTTTGAATGGAATTCCTGGATTGAATCCCGGATCTACTTCTGAAAGAAAGTGCGATGGATGGGCACA
Organism: Ditylenchus destructor; assembly: GCA_022814885.1. Lineage (NCBI taxonomy): Eukaryota > Metazoa > Nematoda > Chromadorea > Rhabditida > Anguinidae > Ditylenchus > Ditylenchus destructor. The sequence goes on along the minus strand of JAKKPZ010000047.1, from coordinate 331,137 downwards.
ATATGCTTCCATTAACAGAAGCGTTCACCTAACTGGTCTCAATGGTTTGAATGACTCTGCTTGTAGTGCGTCTTCCGGATACGGCAGTCAGGATAGCAGGTAAGAAATTATGTCGTTTTCTGGGAATTTCCGAGGATTTGGAAAATTTTCTTTTCAAAATGTCAATTTCTGTACTTTCAGCCCTGAAAGTTCCGTTCACTCTCCGGATTGGCTGCCGTCATCGTCGCTATCGTCTTCATCGGTCGGAACCACACCTCCGTCGGCTATGCTCGAACGCCACGGAATTCTGGAGGATAAAGCTGTGGATTGCCATTCATTCGATGAGGATCCTGACGAGGATGAAGAAGAAGGGCAAATCCTGGACCGTAATGGTAACCGGAAATTGGGACCTTCTCAGTATGAAGCTGTATCCGATGAGCACATATATCATGAGCTGGAGGTATGTAACGTTAGATTTTTAGAATTCCATAAATTGATTAGTCTATCCGATATGCCAAGTTGAGCAGCGCTAGTCTTATAGCCTGTTGTAACTGTTTTGAACTCTTCCAGAAAATGTTTAAAATTGCCATAGAAAGACACTTCAGTCCCTACTTTAAATAAAAATTTTAATTTCAGTGTCTCAACCGACTATCTCTGATGTTGGACGACGAACAAAACAACATCAATACCGACCTGCTCATGGCCGCTTCAATGGATCGATCCAACTCCAACCTACCTTGTCCACAATCCGCCAGATCCTATGCTCCAAAACGAGAGGACCCAATTTACGCCGTTCCTTACGAACATTCCGGAAGCTTCACTGATCGCGGCGAGTATCGAAAACCGTTTGCAGTCAAAAGTTACAGAAGACTACCGATTGTACCGGTAGGTAATCCCGCCGGACAATACACTCCCTCCAGGCCTATGTCCTCAGGCCAGCATTTGCCCCAATGGACTTCCACGCCGAGAAATAACGCAACATTCCATCCAACTTATCCGGGACTGGTCTTATACGAGAGCGGCTCTCGAGCCCCAGGAAATATGCAACCTGTCGGCCAATCTCAGGTGACTCAACCTCGCCTGAGAACCGGGATTATCGTAAGGGACCTGTCCTTCTCTTCGGATTCTGAATCAGAAAGCGATTCTTCTGAACCTGAGATGCAAATCGAGGAAGAAGAACAACACTCGTCGACTTCATGCTCATCCTGGATCCCAATGGCCACCAACCAGAAAGGCCAAAGGCGAATGCCCTCAGGGTTTGATATGGATGGGCCACAGGTGTCGGGTCAAAGTGGAAAGCGCAGGCCGGACGAGTTCGACTTTTTGGCGGAATTGGACCAGCAAATTGTGGAGCTTCAGGTTCGTAGAAATATTTTTGGTACTTTTGGGAATTTTGCATATTTTTGAATGATCAAAGATCAAGTAATCAAATATGTTTTTGGCGCAAATTCAAACAGACATTTAACTAATGGGTTTATAGGAAGCAAATTTATCGCCAAAAATGGCATTTTCATCATAAATACACTCTCTAAAAGCTGAAACTTGAATATATTTTGAATTCGCGCTGAAAATATATATGTCGCTATATTCAAAAAAGTGAATTAAAAGTACATTAAGCTAATAATAACATTTTAGCACCAGAGCGACGCCGTGCGATCGCTCGTGGAACAGGCAAAGGAAAGACACGAGTTGCGCTCTCGAACCCGCCAGCTTTGTATGGAGCACCTGAAAGAGTTGCGAAAAATGCGCTGGTTCATGCACAACAATTTCGAGCTTTGTCTGTGAAGGGCCCTACACAAAGTATAGAATCCATATATCTTTTCAATATTCGGTCTTTGCCCACGAACAGTTTTCCGACTGAGAATTTCACGACTGAAAGTGCAAATTTCTAATTAATAATCTAGTCCAATTTTATGGAGATGTCGATTTTATTGATTTTTATATTAATTGCGTTTTGATGTTGTGAAAAAAAAAGATATGTCAATAAATTCATTTATTCAAGACTTGATGCTGAGCAAAAACGTTACAACAGCATAAAAATAACCACACTCCACACACTTTTATTCAATGCACGACGCTCCGTTTTTGAGAAGGTTATAAGGACGACATATACTGAGGATGATGGAGAAAAACTGTAAGAAAGCTTTTTGAGTAAATTTAATGATTCAGATTTAAAAAATAATATTGAAACGAAAATTTGTGCTAGTCATTTTACAAATTTTTGTTTGAGAAAGTTTGGAAAATAATCAGAATTTTTCGTTATGACAGAATTGTGGAATACCTTGGAAGTGAATAAGGAGATTCTCGTGTTAACCCATTTTCTTTGTACAATTAGTTTATCCCCCAAACAAGAAAGTTTGAAACCTCAAAGCACGGACTTTTCACCTGGCCCATGGATTTTTGGCTCCGGGGCTTCTATTCGATGAGATAAGACCCCCCGAGAAAAAATTTTTGAAATTCGCATTTTTAACCCCCTGTTTTTACCCCTAAAAGGTCAGGCCACGCCCCCATTTCGTGTCCGTCTGTCTGTCTGTCCGAGGAAAAAGTTCGGGACCTTCCAGACCACATCCAGAGGCGTGTGATACGTCAAACGATTCCTCTCGATGAGACAAAGCAGGGAAAATTGAAAAATAAAAGATCGGACCACCCACGACGGAGTTATGGCCCCTGAGGGCATTTGTCGAAATCTGGCGTTCCTGACCACCTCCAGAGGCGAATGAGGTGTCAAATGATAGCTCTCGGTGAGCCAGGACGAGTGGCACAAAAATTTTCGAGATTGGACCACACAGGTTGACGAAAAATGCCCTGAGGGCATTTGTCGGGATTTTGGGTTTCTGACCACCTACAGAGGCGAGTAAGGTGTCAAATGATAGCTCTCGGTGAGCCAGGACGAATGGCATTGAAATTTTTGAGGTCGGACCACACACGATGGAGGTTTTTGCCCCGAGGGCATTTGTCGGGATTTTGGGTTCCTGACCACCTCCATAGTCGAGTGAGGTGTCAAATGAAAGCTCTCGGCGAGTCAAAACGAATGACACTGAAATTTTTGAGGTCGGACCACACACGATGGAGATATTTGCCCTGGAGGCATTTAGCTGTTTTTGGTCGTTTGTGGTCGGGCGCGGAGCGCCCGACCTTCTCCCTTGGAATGTGAGGGAACTTAGTACATAGGTATATCAGTATTATACCCTTTTAAAATCTAGACGGCCGAAGGCCGAGTTCTTTTCGCGTAGCGAATACCAAAACTGTTATTCATATTGACCCAATTAAAATTTATTGACCAACGAATTCAATCTAAACCACGAATATAGACTCCCGACAGCTAGCCGAGCTCTGCTCGGCTAGTAGAATAAAAATATTACTCCAACTCCACATTTTATGAATTACATGGAACCTGTATTGAAGTTTTAAAACTATTAATAACAAATTTTCATTCTACGATGAATATTTGTCATAGGTAATAAATTTAAATGAAAACAATTCTCTGCGGACGAAAAGTTATAGGATAGAGAGTCAATGAGACAGACAAATACGCGTTGTATTTCTTTTCTCTATAAATAGCGCTGCTTTCTTCGTTGAAAGAGAGCGGTTATATCCCAGCCGTTTTCTCAATATGTTTGATTACAATAATTATTCGAGTTTTTAAAATGTTTTCTTCTTTGCGCGGCCACGAACTTTCATGAAAATCGGTTTTGTCTAATTTTACCCAAAATTGTTTGAAAATGACAGAATTGTTGGAAGCAAATACGAATATTCTCGTGTTAATTAATTTTCTTTGTACCAATATTGTGCAAAAAATTTTACACTACTTCCATACTTTCCCTGCATAATGTCATAAAGCCTGTTAACTGAGTGTCTTTGTTGGCTTTTTCAATCATTTCCTCCGCTGTTTCTTTACCCATGTAATAAACTTTGTTCTGTCCCTCCAAATGAAGTTTCAGTTCAATGACATCATGGCTGCGTCTATTGAGCTTAAACTCAAAAATTCTGTGGAAACTTTCTTGCGCAGAAACAACGCGAACATCTAAATGCTCCTTAATTTCATCTATTTCTTCTTTTTCCTCCACAACATTGACTTTGGCTTTAGAAGGTCCTTTTTGGACGTACTTATGAATGTATTTGAACAAAAGAACACTTGAAATTTGCTCAACATTAATATGGCACCGGTATCGCAATAAAAGTTCGGGATTATACGGAACAACGTACCTATTATCAAGTTTAACCAATTTCTTGGAATGCATGTCTTTCTTTTCCACATATCTTCCGTCATTGGGTCTTGCATATTTTGGCTTTCCATTTCCTTCTTCATTAAAACTGGTCTTTTCACAGAACTCATATGGGAAATGCTTCGAACATCTATCTTTTTTCCAGCATGCAGATGTGTGATTGCAAGGTCCGTGCAGCATAAATTTCACAACCAAAGCATAAAGTTCTGGATAAATGTGTGGATCAGGTATGTGTGCCCATATTAATTTATCAAGCTGTTCTGTGGTTTTTATTTTATCGTTTTTATCCAAGGTCCAAATTGTATGACCATGAGGGTTTCCCCTCATTTGCCATTCATTCACCGCAGAATAACAAACCATCTGGCCAAAACCAATTTCTTCAGGAGTCTTTGAAAGCAAATTTATAAAATCTTTATATATCAGTTCAAAAGCTCGTGCTACTAAATCTGGCCGGAAATTTGAAGTTTGCTGTAAAGACCTATCATCAGGAAGAGCTATATTTAATGCGTTTTTCAAATCTTCGTTGTCTGGGCTACACGTTATTGTTATGAAAAAATCGGGCGGACCAAACCGTCTCGCTTGAATCATACTTTTTTGAAACTCAAGCTGGTAATATCGAATGGACCCAATATAATTCGCGTTCAAAATCTGTCTTTTTACTGCATCAGTTGGTTCAGTAGTGCCTGTGCCGTCATTGCTGCACGGATTAATAAGGGCAGATGATTTGGAAGACTTCTGTTTCATATTTAATAGTTTCTGATAAGCAAGTAGGTCACCTTCAATTCTGGTCCAACTGTCTGTTCCGAATTGATGTAAAAGTTTTCCCCCAAAATGTATGGGATTAAACACTGAGTCAGGGTTGTTTAGTGGCCGAAAAGCAAGTTTATATCGGATGAATTCACGTCTTGATATGTCCGCTCTTTTCTTTTTCTTATTTTGATACGGCATATGATCACGCCATCCAGTTTCACCGTGCGGGAAAAATAATGGGTATGTGAACGGATCAAGAAATTCAGACAAAGTGCTCAGTTTAGACACATATCCGTCCTTGTCATAAACAGTGACATATGAATGCGGAACTTCGCCTTCAGCGTTTGTAACATAAACGGCGGCAACTTCGTTAGAATCAGTTGGCGGTAAATCGTTTCGATCTCGAGTTTCCTCTCGACTGAAAACTAAAGTGACTCTTTTCTGTTGCCTATTTCGCGACTGAGCCTGTTCTTCTTGTTCCTCCTCAATTTGCCACATCATTTTGTATGCGTCACGCAGAGGATTTTTGACAATTTTCAGTTCGTTTTCAATCTCATGAAATAAATCGCAATCTATACCGGCATTGCAAGGATTTTGGCTACGTAACGTTGATGCCTCTTGAGTATCGAGGAAGAACATTTGTGCATAACTTGGAGATTCGCCTGGTATTGGATGGGCTGCATGATTGAAGAGGTGATACAAAGATCCTTGAATACGATAGTGATACTGACCTGGCAGACTTTTTACATGAGCATTGACAGAAGCAAACGAAAAAGAAGAATTTAACTGCCTGATATGTTCGTAAAAATTTCTGAATAAATGATGCTCTTTAGTAAACAGTGATTTTAATATTGGTGGATATTCTTCCGGATCAGGCATTTTTATCTTTCCTAATGCGCAGCAATTTTTGTATTCCCGGTTGTTCTTCGGCTTTGCCTGTTCATTCAGTGACCCCTCTCTTGAAAAATATAAAGCCCCGCAATGTTTGCAAGGAAAGTCAAAACTGCCTAATCGAAAAACTTCAACATTATTCAGATCTCTGGTGTATTCTGCCGAAACCTGATTTTTCCTATTTTGTCTCTTTTGTCTTTTTCCAGCATTTTGTGCAAAACGTTGGACAGGAGTTGCATTGTGTCTGAAGATAGCATCCCGTTCATTGCGTTTAGAACGACGTATTTTAATCTGCTCCGGTGTCTCATTGTTTCTGACATTAATATGACATTCGTTATCTTTAGAACGACGTTTTTCCACCTGCTCAGGTGTTTCATTGCTATAATATTTATCTTTCCGATTACTGGATTGAACTATGGTTTTCTTTAGATTTACACTATTTTTGAACCGTATTCTGTTCGTTCCTTTAGGCCTACCGCGTTTCTTCTTTTCGCCGGTATCAGTAACATTAACAGCAGAGAAATCACCTGTATCAACAATTGGTGCGTTTTCGTCCAAAATGGTACCATTTTCGAATGCATCAATTAAAATCAGTATTATACCCTTTTAAAATCTAGACGGCCGAAGGCCGAGTTCTTTTCGCGTAGCGAATACCAAAACTGTTATTCATATTGACCCAATTAAAATTTATTGACCAACGAATTCAATCTAAACCACGAATATAGACTCCCGACAGCTAGCCGAGCTCTGCTCGGCTAGTAGAATAAAAATATTACTCCAACTCCACATTTTATGAATTACATGGAACCTGTATTGAAGTTTTTAAACAAACAATTTCCTTTCTACGATGAATATTTGTCATTGGTAATAAATTTAAATGAAAACAATTCTCTGCGGACGAAAAGTTATAGGATAGAGAGTCAATGAGACAGACAAATACGCGTTGTATTTCTTTTCTCTATAAATAGCGCTGCTTTCTTCGTTGAAAGAGAGCGGTTATATCCCAGCCGTTTTCTCAATATGTTTGATTACAATAATTATTCGAGTTTTTAAAATGTTTTCTTCTTTGCGCGGCCACGAACTTTCATGAAAATCGGTTTTGTCTAATTTTACCCAAAATTGTTTGAAAATGACAGAATTGTTGGAAGCAAATACGAATATTCTCGTGTTAATTAATTTTCTTTGTACCAATATTGTGCAAAAAATTTTACACTACTTCCATACTTTATGACATTACTTGGTCGTGATATGTCCTTATTAAACTTTCCTGTATGATAAATATTTGTAACTATCCATAAAGTCATATGAAAAAATACTCTTCGAACATAAAATTGTAGGATGAAGTGTCACCAGACAGACAAAGATGCATTCTATTTCTTTTCTCTATAGAAGGCAGCGCAGCCATTCACAGTGTCTAGTTGTGTACAATTGAAATTTTCTTGTTCGCAATCATTCTTTGACGTTTTAGGCTTAGCTATCTCCATCACATAGCTCCATCTCTTGCTAAATTTTTTCTGTCGCCTTTGGAATGAATCTGAGTTCCGCACACTCATTTCTTCAGTTATTTCACAGACATTCTTCCGTTTTTTGGCTCATTTCTGGTCAATAGGTAATGATAATGACACTAAATCCATTGGGTTAATTATTGTGGGCGAAAATAGTGTGTAACTTTTTAAAAGTTTGATTTACCGTATTTTCTCTAATTGAGCCCCCGGGGGCTTAATTATTTCAATACCCCTCTAGAGGGGGGGTCTATTTCAGGGAGGGGCTCTATTATAGGGAGGGGCTTAATTATTTGGATCGCGCCCAAGGCGCGATCCCATAAATTTTACTTATTTCATACTTACTTACTACATAAATTTGACTTTTTACAAAATATTCGGATTTTTGGCCAGTTTTTTACAAAATTTCGAGAATTTAAACCGTTTTTGAATTGGCGCCAAACTTTTTTTGGCGAAAATTTGAATTTTTGTCGGTATTTTTTACACTTTACGGAAAATTTTTCATTTTTTTTGCTAAAATTTGGTAAAAAATTGCAAGTTTTGGTAAAAAATGGCAAAATTTATAATTATTTTTCGTATAGCGCGTCAAAAATGACGATTTTGTATCCTTTGGAAATACATTCACTTTTTACTATTTCTAGAAAAAAGTGTCATTTTCCATTCCATTTTTCATTCATACCAAAAATTTGTAGAAATGCCAAAAATTTTATTAGTCAAAACGGGCGCATCTAGAACGCTTCTAGAACGATCATGAATAGTTGATCTAGACAGGTCCCATTCAACATTTCTTAGTTAGAATGGGATCTTTTGAAAATACATATTTTTGGCCCGTTTGTGACAAAAGTGACCTTTGGAGCCGTTTATTCGACTATGGGTAAATTCGGTACCGTCATATTCGGTACCGAATTTACCCATAGCCGTTTATTCCGTTTCCTGAAGACATCTTTTCCTTCCAAAATTAAAGAAAAAAATTAGTGAAAATTTTTACTTTTTGTTATTTTTATGCTAAAAATACTTTTTATATTATATTCTTTTCTATTTTTAGCAACAATTTATAAAAATGCATGATCCTAAAACCCTATTTTGTGATCCTAAAATGGCAAAAAATCTGGGTCCTAATCATTTCTTTTAATTAGAGGAAATAAGAATTTTGATTAAAGTTTAAAGAATTGACAAAACTTGGTAACAATAGCATTAAAAAGCTATAACATGAAAAATACAGTTAAAATTGACATGTAAAAAACCTAAAAAATAGCTAAATTGGACAAAATTGTCCAAAATTGATCTAAAAAATAATATAATAATAATCTAAAACATTAGCTCAAAATTGGCTAAACTGTCTAATTATTTTTTATTAATATTACACATACGGAATACTAGCAAAAAAGCAGCAATAAATTGCGAAAAACACGTGTAAAATTTGTCTTTATATGTAAAATACCTTTAAAATTGTAAAATATCTTAAAACACCTAAAAAATTAGCTAAAAATTGGCTAAACTATCTAATTTTTGTCTATTTATATTGGACATACGAAATACTAGCAAAAAACAGCAAAATATTAGGAAAAAACCCTTTTTGGGGGGGGCTCAATTATAGGGAGGGGCTTAATTATTTCAATACCCCTCCAGAGGGGGGGTTAATTATAGGGAGGGGCTCAATTATAGAGGGGGGCTCAATTAAAGAAAATACGGTATTTTTTTTTGAAAAATTATTACGCGTAAAAAACATTACATCACTTTCCCACTTTATTTGACGTTACATGTTGAATCGATCTTCAACTTTTCCTTTGATGATGAATATTTCTGATTTTAAACCAAGTTAAAGGAAAACATTTCTCTGGGAGCAAAAAGAAAAAATGACAACACTCAACTTTTCCTACAGAAACTCATTTTTCTTCGAAAAATTATTCCGAATAATAAAAACAAAAATTAATAGATCGGAGAGTCGCCAAAGAATCAAGCACGCTTTTTATTTTTTCTCTACGAAGGACAGTGCAATGTATTGCCCTGCTGCATATTTGTAATTCGACATAAATTTAAATGAACAGCAATTTTGAGACACAAAGTTATAAGATGGAGTGTTACCAGATTTGTTATTCTGCATAGATAGAGAACAGTTTCTGATGCATTCAATGCTGAGCGAATACATTGATGGTGAACATGAATATTTTCGTGTTAACCTATTTCCTTTGTAAATTTATTATGCCAACAAAAATATTGCACCACATCAACATTTTTTACATTACCTGGATCTGATTTTGGAAAACCTCGATCAAGCATCTGTAATGTATAAATACAGATCCAAATAGACTGGGTCAAATAAACTGAATCAAATTAGTAGTTTGTGGCTACAGCAGACTGCTATTTTGCACAGAAAGATAAATGTTGAATTGCCGCAAAATAAAAACATACACCACTTTATGATATTACCTGTAACTATTATGGTAAAAAAAAGCAATTCTTTAATATTCAAGATTCTAGGCTAGAAAATCATCAGACAGATAAAGATGCGTTGTGTTTTTTCTCCAAAATGCAGCGCTGCCCCTACAGAAAAGATCTTGTTGAAGTTGTCTTGTTGGAGATGAATCATGAGAAGGTTCCCATGTTAACATATTTAAAGTAACATAAAAATTTACACCACTTTCACACTTGTTGCAATTACACGTCCAAATTTAATGTTCTGTTTCACATTTTCTTTTGACGTTAGTATACATAAATCTGAAGGTAATTCTTTGGGGAAAAGTAATGAGACACCAGGCAATCAAAGATACACTGTTTGGTTGGAGCTAATATTCTGAGAGAGAAATTATTTCTCTTCTACTTAAATGACAGCTCAAAAATAAAAGGCAGCGCTCCTTTTCTCAGTTGGAACACAACGCTTTTCTTTGCTCTTTCACTGTCATTTTTCCACCATTTATGCACTATTTCTGAAGGACTATTTTTATCTGCCTCCATTCCAATAATTGTACACCACACACCATCACTCTTTCCTTCCCCATTCGCTATGAATGAACGCTCCTGCCTTTCTTCTTTGGTTTAAAACCCAAGTTTAAGGTACTTGGATGTTCTGCCCAAGCAATTGAGGCTGACATAAATTTTGGAAGGCACTGTTTTCTTGAATGGTGCGAATAGTATCGACGCATTGAATTTAAATTCTGCATTTTAATTCAAACACTAAAACTGAGAATCAGTGCACACACAGTCCCTCAAATGTTTTCAAATCTGAATGTAGTAAACGGAATCTCCAATCCAACTTTTCTAAACTATAATTTTCCTCGCCAGTGTAAAATATCTTAAAATAATCATGCACACTTGGTCTTGAAAGACGCAATATGAGCAGAAGCCCATTATTATGTTAAGCCGACATAACACACTTTCAAACGCGTTTCCTAGAAACAAAGTTTATTTATAATAAGTGTACTTTAACTTTCGCGAACCTTCTTCCCTAACCAATAATTATCTTGGCATTTATTTTCCTCAAACTCCTACCAACTTTCATAAATACTCGCTTCTTGGTTCATTTGCTATCATTTTTACTTAAAAGCTTGCTTAATTTTACTACGACTAATAAAATGGCGAAAGTTTACCAACTCAAAATCAGTTTGAAATCAACTAAACCGAAGATTTGGCGCCGTATTCAAATCCCCGAGCACTATACTTTCTTCGATTTGCACTATGCAATCATTAGCGCCATGGGATGGAAAAGTAAGATTTGTTAAATATATAACAAGATACATTCCAGGATTCAAAATTTGAATTAAAAAAATTGGCAAAAGTTCTTTTTTACAAGAAAATGTGCTTTTTTAATACCAAATTTTCAAATCCTGAAATCTTTTGACTAAAATAATTCGACTTTCAGACCAACACCAGCATCAATATAAACACAAGAATCGATACACCGGCCGATTGACCCACATTGGAAGGCCCCTTAGTGGGACTTGGAACGAGACTTTGGATGAGAATAGACTCACCGTTGCCGGCTGGTTTTCCGTGGAGAACCCGAAAATTATATACGAATACGATTTCGCCGACTCTTGGGAGCATGACGTGGTTTTGGAGAAAATTTTGGACTCTGACGGCGGCCAATACCCACGCTGTTTGGGCGGACGACGCGCATGTCCGCCGGAGAATTGTGGTATGTTTTTGAGGAATTTGCGTACAGTTTGATAAAACTAAGCTGGTACTTTAACTGTTTTTGTTTTCCGTCAACTTTTCATAGCATTTTACTATACTTTGTATACTGCATATCATTTAAGGAGGCACTGACGGCTTAGGTGTCCTTTTGATAAAGCTGGGCAATCCGAACCATGCAGGACGCAACTTCGCCATTCATTGGTTGGAAATGTGCGGATATCAAAATTATAACCCGACCATTTTCGACAAACAGGCGGTGATTTTCAGCTGAAGCGAGAAGAAGAAGGTCACGGAAGAAAATCATACATACATACATCATATCCATGAAACCAAACTTTTTGAATGAACGCAATTTTATAATTTAATTCATAACACAAATATTGTCATTTGTAATCGTCCATCGAAATAAAAAACTTTTACCTAACTTAGTAACCTTCCACTTTAACTTCATGTTTCTTCCCATTTCTTAACATATCAAAAGCGAACATTACATATACTGCATTCATACCTGAAATTCCCAAAGGGTTTAATTAAATTATCACCTGTCAAGAGTAAGTTTTTCTAGAAAGGCTATAGAACGGTCTATGAAAAATTTCATTTAAGCCTTTCATTTAACTAGAACCGAGAGAGATTTTCTGTGGAATGTTTTTAGTAATCACTTTATTGCATTCTTGGGACATCATAAATTTCACTCATGTCATATGAAAAGCCGGGATTCTTGTGTTTAGCCTGTGATTTGAGTGTCATGTGTTTTTGTGCGTGAAACCTGCGTCAATGAATCATATGATTTGGAATGGTTTGAACCGAAATATAAATGTCTAGAAGATAAATCGCGACATTTAGTTAGATTTTTTGCACTTTTATTTGCTTAATTAGAGATGGATCTCTTTCTTTTTCATAAAGAAGAATATAACAGGCTTTACAATTGCACTACTTATGACGTGAATGACATTCCAATAGAAAGCAGGCGACGTCCGCTCTTGGGATGGATCTTTATAATTTCGTTCTTTGTTCTCGAGGTATTATAATTCATAACTGTTTTCGCAAAAGTTAATTATCGTTTTCGGGTCACAATTGAAAAATCTTAATTTTTATTATTTCTGTGAGAATTGCAGTACATTTTTAGGCATTATATATCCCATGTGTACTTTCGATCAGCAAACGTTTGCGGTACGCTTCTTTCAAGTTCATGTTTTACATCGGAATCGGCGACTTGATTGCATTGTGCGTTTTTCAAAGCTTACAGCAATTTATTTTATAAAAATTTAGATGGGTAAGTGGTTTTCTGACTGGATATTTTGCTTTGACCGGCGCTGTATTTTGTTCTCATCCAACGGTAATCTACATAGCAGGAAACATAGGAATTGGTGGGTTTATGTGATTTGATTTTACAAATATTATGGATAGAACAAATTTTTAACATGAAAAGGATTGCCTCGTAATCAGAAATTCAATATTTCTAGCCTCAATCTTTATTGTTACTTTGCATTCCATCGGTCATCTGATTTTTAAAAACCACTGTGTTCAAAATTTTCTCGGTAGACAGATTCCGTCATCACCGAAAACGCCATTCTGAATTAATCATGAAAAATTATGAAGAAAATGAATACTTTCTCAGAATGCTTTACTTCAGGATGTTGGTATTTCGAAACTCTCGCCGCTATACTTCTTGCATTCAACCGATGTGTTGAGGTTTGGTCTCCGCATTTGGCCCGCAGAATGTTTCAAGATAACCTTATATGGTTATGGCTTTTGCCAGTACGTTTGCTTTGAATAACTGGCAAATTTTTCCTATCAAGCTAATATAAAAAACTTTAATGATGGTTGGATTAAGAAACAAAATAATTTAAAACGAATGCAGGAATCGAATGTTACGGACGGACGCAGATAACAGCGCTTTACTAAAGGGGAATTTAGGTGACACTCTACGCACTCCTGGGAGTCTTTTTCGCAAATCCTGGAATTTTTAGTTCAATCTACTTTGCGTGGTTTTTCAATCCACATATCGGCTATATCGACGACGTCCATGGCGTGGTAAGCTGTAACCTACCGAATTTTAAAGCATATGTTCGGATAACTGTTTCAGTACACAAACGTATTTCATTCGATCCACAATGTCATTGTGTGTGTTGGACTATCAATTTTATACGTCATATTTTGTATTACATTGGCATTAAAGCGGAACCACTATCAACAACAAGCGCAAACTAGCAGAAAATCGAGAATGGTAATGATATATGCTATGTTATTTATGCTGTAAACAAAACCATAAAAGAAAAATATCACTAACGATGATTAATAATGTTCTTGAATACCTCAAGAATCATAAATATCCTCAGAACTGTAGCTTATTTTAGCCATTCATCCAAGTATTTCTGATCACAGCTGTGAACTTTATCGCTTCGTCTGTATACCTTTCCATGAACTTTATCCCCATCAGCGAAGCGCTCATCGTGACCGGATCTATCATGTGGTTTCTTGCTCACGGTAAATATAATACGGATTTACATCTTGAACTATTAAAATTGTACACAAGAATATGAAAGTAGTATTTCAAAAGACAAAAGATGCATTTCAGGAATTCCTCCTGTCATTTACCTCACAATGAACGCGACTGTTCGCAGAGACTGTCATCGATATTGGCTAAAATGTCTCAATATCAGAAACATACAAATAGCCGTCTCAGTTCCCACAGCTGCAGGCTTGAGCACGATACAACAGTCTCTGGCAACGAGGCCATTGGATTCCAGTATGTAGTGAATTCATGTTAAAATTGGTAATCACTTGTACAGTTAATAAAATGTAAATTTATGTCTTCTACAGCCCTTTAAATAAATTTTAGAGTACCAAAATTTCGATATACGTGTTAACTTCCTGTCCGGCTCTCAGAAAAAAATTTTCCCCAAGACAGGGAGCGTGTAGAATGAAGAAAAATATAACGTAAGCGAAAATGTTCAATCATAGTTAAATGTCGCTTTTATGAAAAGAATACATCTCTTAAAGATGACTTCCAGAAGAAACTCAAATTCTACTAAATTATTGAAATTGTTTATCCAAAATGGTCGCAAGCTGTTTATTGATTAAGATAGTTGTACTGGAGAAAGTGCATTTGCTTATTTATTTAAATATCAAACAGCTCCAAAGTAAAATACGATAAATTGTAAGCATATTCGTGGGAAATAACCAATTTTGCATTAATACGTTCATTAATTAGTGTCGCATTTTTAATTGTGATATCCGATCCGCGAGAGTAGTTCCAACGAAGCCGGAAGTGGGGATTATCACTGCTTGCCATGAATTTCTGTAATAATAACTAATATATTATAGAACCAATAATTAAAATGGCTTTTTAATAATATAAAATAATTTTTCTTCCAAAACCTACCCACAGAAAAAACCACCTTGTTAACCAGTTGAAGAAATTCATCGATCCATTGTTGATTAACGGGAACGCGATATAAAATTAACAATTTTTCGCAGTTTCCTTTTGAGGTGCCGCTCGTAAAAAGCCAATCAGACAAAATATCCGCAGACATATATTGCTTGAGATCGGATGAAACGCCGAAGTTATAGTTAATTACAGACTTTTTTATATTTGTAGGTGTCATCAAGTGGCTGGATATGTCAATAGTTGGAGGCAGATTATACATACCAAAGAATTTGCAGCTGTTTACTAATGGACCGAGTTCTTTTAGAAGTTCAGTGGCACTACAATCGTTTTCCCAATCGAAAGCTGAAATATGGAATGGATAACATACAAAGATACATTTATAAGACATTTTTCGATAAAACGGTAATTGTTTTAATTTACAAGTTTTTGTTACAGGGATTAAAGGTTTATCTTGATTTTTATGATTCTCTGGTACATATGATTCCCTTATATTTCTCCATTTTCCTTAACTTGGTTGTCTGTCACCATTCCTAGCGAACGATGGAGAACAGGTGCATTTATGTGCCTCTGTAGTTTCACCACCATGGGGCATTTCTATCATTTCTGTGCATACAGACATAGATACCCACGCACATCCCACCCCATCAAAAATACGTGTGTGCATACTCAGAATATTGATAGAAATCGCCGACAAAAATGAAAAATTGTTCCCACAAAGCTATGAAGAATGGGGAAAACAATCCCTTGATGCTAAAACCTACGCTAAGGGTTTTAAAAGAGCTGATTTACCGTAAATCCTCCAATAAGTCCCCCATAGGACTTATTTGAGGGGGGACTTATTGGAGGATTTACGGTACATGTCAAATGGGAACGAGGACAATGCTTGTTAATTGATTATTAGAAAAATCAAAACTAAACGTACTTAAGTTTTGTCCTTTCCAAACATGCGAAACGGACTTGAGAAATTCCAGCATTTTATCGTTCAATACGTAATCATCGCAATTGTTGTAGAAATACAGGTCGAAGTATTTTATACGTAGAAATTGTTTCCGAAGGAAGGCATAAAATTGGGCAAGTTCAGATGATTTTATTCCGAATATTGTTTGTTGTCCGAAGAATACCCATTCCTTTTTGTACTGTATTCGTAATAAATAAGCATATGGCTTGTAGCGAAAATGGCTTTCAATTAGAGAAGAAGTCCATCGACTAATTCCTTGAAACAAATATAAATCGTTCCGAGAAAAATATCGTAATGTATCGCACAAAATTTCTAATGGTAGCAAATGGTTCATATCTGAAAAGTTTGTGATATCTTTTATGATCTTGGGTCTGTTTTACTAAAATGTTCATGCTCAATAACACTGAACACTTTCTCAAAAATGCGTTCAAATAAAGGGGGAGTGTTTTTTTAGTTTCAACAACAAATAACATAAACAAAAGGCAAATGAAATTACAGTGAACGACTCTTTTTTGCTTTGTTATTTAAATTGTTCAAACATTCAAGTCATTGGACAATTTGTTAATATACAGTTCCTTCACACATGTCCTACAAATTAACTCCTTGTTAACCAAAGAATTATTTTTCATTCACATGTCAATAAATCCTTGAAATGGAGATTGCCTGTCAAATTCCGGTGTGAAAGGTAATCATTTTAAATCTCAATGCGTTTTTCGCATCTTAGAAGAGCAAAAAAGTGATTGCGTCAGGGGGGAATCAAACCCCCGTCTATTGCTTGGAAGGCAACAATGCTAATCATTACACCACTGACGCTCATGTGGGAAGGATGGGAATCGGAGTAGATAAATGAAAGGAAACACATAAAGTGCAAACAATTAGCGAGAACTCAGATATAATATTTGGATTTAGTATCAATAAGAATCTTCCTGGAAGATTTATAGAAGATTTCCCATTCGTCCGGTTAGAGATTCAATGCTATCAATCCCAAGTTGAATCCTGTCTATGTTAAGAAAAATGTGATTTATTCCAATCAAAATTATGTACTTATCCAAATATATAGGCAATTTCAAAGATCAATATTCTATATTCACAAGAAAAAATTATTCGAGTTTCGTCGCCCACTTCATATCGTCATCCCTGGGCTTCCAACCGGTCACACTGCTCACGGCCCATTCCAATTTTCGCCAGAACCCAATAGCGTCAAGCGGCGGATTGAGCCAGCCGGTCGTGATGCAATAACGGCAAGCATGAGGAGAAATGTGGTGGAGCTTGTGGTGATGCCGAGGCAGGATTATGTTCAGCTGCTGTAGGAAAGCGACGAAAGGAGGCAGGTTGAAGTAGGTGTGGGACCATTTGTGGATCTGAAATTTGAGAGTTAAAAGTGACTGGAATCCAAGCTAAATTTGACATAAAATTACCGAATTTAAAATAACGTAAAATATGGCATAAGAATAGATTCGGAATGCGAAATAGTTCTTAGCTGATAAGTTTTAATAGGCTGTGATTCTGCGTGGTGGTTAACATTTTTGAATTTTTTGCTGTTTATTTGGCTATTTCGTATTTTTTGATATTTATTATTTGACTCTTTTAAAATTGTGGCCAATTTTTAAACTTTTTACTTTCTAGCATTTTTGGTACTTAAAGCATTTAGCCCAATTTTGATGCCTGTTTCTGGCTAATTTTACGCATTTTCTTGAAAAATAGCCTCTTCATGATTTTTGGCGTCTTCTATTCCTTTATATTAAAAACCAGAGATTAATTTCAGTTGTTCAAAATTGGGTAATTTGCGGTTTTATAACTTGAAATTAAATAATTAGTCTCAAGCTTTCTACTTTCCCACAACTTCACAAAATTTCTTTCACATTTTTGAGATATTTTCTCCAATTTTCCAGACGTTCCAGCAAATTTCATTACGATATACTTTCATAATTTCTCGAGCAGTATTCATTTCTCCAACATTCTCATTAATTCCAAAGATTCAAAACTCGCCTGATTTGTCATGGCGACATAAACGCCGAGCATCAGCCAGAACCAATGTTCCGACAGCAAAGGCACCAACTCCGCCTGCGGCAGTGTCATATGTTGATAGACGATATGTGACAGTTTTGGAATGCAGAGCATATAATTGTCGCCATTGACTTCAATAAAGTCGTGCCGAGCTATGGCCGTTGGGTCTACCTATAACAACGACACTACAATTTCAAGTTGGCTTCACATGACAAGGAAAGAAGCTAACAAAATTTTTTATTAGGGTAAAGTCATGTGAGAATAGAGTAGACCGGAAATGGTGAATGTTTGCAAAAATAGTGTTTGAACTCCCGCGAAGATTAATATTAGAATTTTTGTATATTTTTACATATTTTGGGGCGATAATACCAAATTTCGAACTCAGTCACGTATGAAATCACTCACGTGATGCTCTCTGAATGGTCGAATGAAATTCTAAACCAAAGTCAATGTATATAGTTCTTCCAGAAATGTCTTCTCTTACCCTTCCAATAAAAGTATCCACGGTCAGCCAGCTGTCCGCGAACCAATGCACAAATCCAGAAATAAAATCTGCGGCCAATACTCCGAGAAACGCAGCCCATATGATTGCGTAGAATGGAACCAAATATGTTTTGTATATCAGAAGCCCGGCGACTGTAAATATCAGACTCATGCCGATCACAATGGAAATCGATTCCTGGATGCGTTTTTCTGAAAAGTTTGCTTATTTAAATTATACACAGATAAATTCAAACGTAAAAATTTTTGAGACAAAACTTTTACTGAACAAATTTTAAATCAAAATCTGCAGCCTTTAGACTCAATAATCGACTCACTTGAACTGTACATGGACGCGAGCGCCTTGGCACCCGCATGTGTGGGCCCCCAGCGGGGTATCCTTTCTCCCATCACTGTGTTGACGTTCCCGTTTGGGTCATCCTCCGGCATGCTGGGTCCTTCTGGGGCTAAAGAAGTTGTTGCTTCTTTCTTTTCATCAAAATCGCTGAATTGGTCGGTCATGTCAGGATTGGCGGTCTAATGTCTGGAAAATGGACATTATAGCGAAAATCAGACCAGTTAATTTACGCGAAAAGCCGCAAATAAGCATGGAGGTTTAAAATTTTTTAGCATATGTCTGTCTTGTCTATCTGAAAGATAAAATGAGAAAATGTTCAATAATCTCCAGGAATAAAAAATTTGAAATTATACTCAGGGCCATCTAAAAATTTTGACTATCGTAAATTCGTAAAAACTGCCGAATCGCTCAAGTTTTTATAGAACATAATGTCACAAAGTTTTCTCATCACATCCGGTATACTAATAAACGCTTCAAATAGCAGAAAGGAATTCTAACGGAATTTCGATGACTTCATGGGAATAATTTTGTGAGATGTCTGGTGGGAAAATAATTGCGTGCAGACTTGAAAACTTACATATCACAATCAAATATTAAATTTAAAGTAAAAGCGAATAAAAAGTAAAAATATGTATACAAATATGATGGACGAAACATGATGAAATAAAAATCGGACCACACAATAGCGGTGGCCACAACTGGTCATTTTCTCGGCAATAAAACATTAATTTTGGCTGATAAGGCAGGAAGAAAGGCAGGAAATATTGCGTGAAATTGCAGCTTTTGTTTCGGAGTAGTTTAGTTTTGAATGGATTAGTTCGAGCGAGGGTTGAGAGTACTTCCACGTATTGTATTTGCATGAAAATTTGTCGGATTTGCACTCTCCTCATTGCAATAATTTTTTTAAATCACAACAAATACTTTGACCTATAAGGTAGCTGAAAATTTTTAGGAAATTTCGTATGGGAAATTTTCCTATTAGCCTTAGTATAGGGCATATTGTTCTTTAAATCAAAATGTTTCTTTTTTATGAGGTCAGATCGAGATGCCTTCTCCGGCTCAATGACAAATCATCCAAACTTTAGTTTTACCAGAAACATTTAGGTACACTATGCAACAAAGAACAAGAGGACAAAGTGATCGAGCCAAAAGGTAGCGCTCGTAAAAATCAGGCCAGTGGTTCGTTTGAGGGACAACGCCATTGCCACAAATCAAAATGCGGGGAATCATAGAAAAGAGGAAGGCAGAGGAATTGGGTGCTCTATCGATTTACACCCAGCAGACATATAATAAAGGTGATAAGAGACGGTGAGGAGAAATCAGAGCATTTATATGAGAAAATGCTAATGTTGTTTAGACTGGGAATAGCACGTACTTTGTAGGGATGGATTTTCTGGACAAAGATCTTAAGCTGAAATAAGCGTATACGTGGAAATATATTTGAGCCCGTATTTTCGCCCCATATTTTCGCCTGTAATAAATATTACCGGGAAGTATGCATGGAGATATATGCACCTGAAAGTCAATGGTCTAAGACATTAGATTCTGATAAGCAAATGGCGGGCTTATTAGAGGAAGTCTAGAATATATTATGAGCCATCACACATAGATTAAAGCGAGGTATGGGCAAAAAAGTTTCTATGTTTCTATCCGTATAAGTTCGGATTGGGATTATCCTTAATATGCGAACTGCAAAAACGTCAGCCCGGAATAGATGAAAATAAAATAGCCAATGTCCTAATTTGGGAAAGAACATTATTGATCAAAAATCACGATTACTTCTACATTTTTCGCATTCCCGGTTACCTAGGGGTTAAAAATGGTTGTTGCAACTGTCATATTGGTTCATCATTTATTGTTTCGTTCTGTTTTATTGAGTTTCGTGACACCTTTGGCAAAAATTGTGTTCACCTTTGTTTGTCAATAAACATGTAACTTGAAAATATGGAGGAAAAAGTTTTGACTGTTAAAAATGGTCTAAAAAATGTCTCTGGCTTAAAACTTTTATACAATAATGAAATTTGAGGTTTTCAACAATTTTCCAGAAGATTAAAATCGTTCTGGAAGATGTAAAAATGTTTTTAGAACATCTTTACATTTACTAGAAGTTTCCATAATGTAAAGGTTCAATGACCAAATACAAGGTAAATAATACATTCTTCATAAATAAACAAAATGTGATGTAAAGTACAGAGAAAGAGTAGTCGTTATTGATTTACACTCAATCAGGCATAATAAAGCTGATAAGACAATGTCATCCGGTATAAATGGTTGGGCGTTTAAAAATGATTTGATGTCTTGGAAAAGTAATGGCACAATAACGGACAATAACAATGGCATTGTTATTTATTTGAAAAATTTAGCTTCCTTTCTTGGAAATTAGTGGTGACCACAAAAAGTAAATATCCGTAGTGTGACGAGACTGAAAAACATAGTCTGTTTGCCCTGAAAATGATGAAAACCAAAAAAATTTGAAATTTGCAAACTAGCGGTAAAATAGAACACCGACAAGAATCCCGGACTACCTCCTGAGAAAAAGCAGAAGCACCAGAAAACCCTGGAAGGCTCCTCGTGAAAAAAGTCCTATCAAAGTGAGGTTTTGCCTATTCGGAGGGATGTTTCAGGGTAGTGATCATATCCTGATTCATAGGAACTGTGATTATAAGCTGCCTCATTGCTTGGGGCATTTTCCGAAGCAGTCCATCAATCGGAAAACTTTTAGTTAACAAAAATGGTAAAATTTTGTATGCGACTTTGAAATGTTATATATTAAATTCCTACACAAAAAATTCAAAACCAACGGCAAATGTGAAAAAAAATAAAATCTATACGAAAATGAGGTTTCTATAAAATACGACAAAGATCCAACGTTCAAAGATTATAAAATGCCGACGCAAAATTAATTAAGCTGCCGGTTAGACTCTGTGTCTAACCGGTGAGAAAGAAAGAACAAAGTCTTGACGGAAACGAATAAAGTGTGGGTATTCACAAAGAAAGTGTTGTGACCATGAAAACAAACGACAATTAGTTGCTAATGACTATAGCCTAGGGCGTGATTGTTCGAAATCAGACAGAAAGTGTAAAAACATATGCTCCAAAAAGCATAAAAAGACAGAAATGAAACTGGGAACAGAATGGGCGAAAAATGACTGGATCTATTTTTGAGAGGAAGGAGAAAGAATTTTTAAAGAATTGAAAGTTAGAATCTTTTTTGATTTTTCAATAGATAGCAATGAAATGTTCAGAAAAGTGTTGAAAAAGAAAAACATGGATAAATTAAAACAAAACATTTTTTGAGAAACTTTTGAATTTAGTAATATTTTTGCCATTTTTCATAAAGTAACCTTTTCAAAGTTAAAACAATAGGATTTAACTTTGCGGCCTGGGAAATTTTTAGATCGAATTTGAAACGAAAAAATGTTTAACCGATAACTTTTGAAAAATATGAAAAATCGGCGTTAACAGTTATATTTTCAATGATTTAATAACACAAATTCTATTTTGGAACATTCTCAAAGACAAAAATGTGATTCTGATCGAAGTAGTAGTAAGTAAATCTCTCAAGAATTTCAAGAATTCCCTAAAATCAGACAGCCTTTACATTTTAAACATATTTTGGGCTAAAAGCATGAGGCTGGAGATAAAAGCGGAAGCGGTGAATAATGACTGACAGCTTTTTGGGGGCGATAACGAGAGGGGAAAATTGATTCGTCAAACTCTGCGAAAAAATGAATGAGAGTTGAAAATTGATCGGTCACAAGAACGGTTAATTTTGCTCAATGCAAATTTATGAATAGAAATTACAATAAAAATAAGACAATAAAATTGGTATGATACATTGCTTTAAAAAATAATAAAACATTCCAATAAATGAAATGTTTCAAAAAAAATATTATTGGAAAAATCCAAATGATTTAAAAAGTACATCATTAAAAAAATTAGGCGCGTTTAGAAAAAATTAATGCCTAATCACGGAAGTTAATTCCCAAAAGAACAAAAATAATGCAACTTATACAACGGAACAATGCAACAGTTCAAAATAAACTAACAAAGGAAAAGCGGCAAAGGAAAGTAAGTTATGTGTTTGATCGAGAAAGAAAGGCCCGCTAATTGAGAGAGGTGCGGGCTGAGGGCATAGCCTGAAGGAAAAATGTTTCGAAATCATCCGAGAAATAGAGAGGTGGAATGGGTGGGATTATGAATTTAATATGAGCTTTCTTTATTTGGAAGCGAGACAGAAAGCCGATTTAAGCTCTTATGCAAGGTGTTCTTTAAAGTGTTCGAAATTGGTACGAAAGTTTTAAACACTAAATCTCATAAATGGCAACATTCTTAAACGTCACCCAAAAATAAAAATAAAAAAAAAGAAACATCTGATATAACTGTTCTTGAAGCTCTCATTAATTCCAGCTTTCATGATCTTCTGAAGTTTTCGTGAGAAATCAGAATTTGATCATTGATCATTTCTGGAAGAGGTAATATGTGTAAGAGAAGACAATTATTTTTCGCATGAGAACTGATGTTTTTTAATCAAAATGGTGTTTCTAGAAAAGTGCCCCAGTCCTACATATTTTTGAAATAATCCCTAGAAAAGTGCACTTTAAAAAACGGTATAAAAATACGGTTTAAAATATGTTTCAGCAGCACATTTCAGACAATACTCAACTTGAAATAATTTCGATAAATCATTTATTTCATACGGACAACAAAAGTTACATTTTCTTCATCAAATCGTCAAATGGCTGTAACGACTCTGAAGGAGTTGTGGTGGTAATATAAAAACTATCGTTCGCACTTTCGACATTTGTCAAATTTTGGCACAAAGGCTCTCTGGTTTCATCGTCCAGCAGCACCAGTTCATCGATCCCGATATAAGCGTTCGGCGGAAGATTTTCCACCTCGAAAGCCAGCTAAAGTTCAAAGTTCAGAATACTTATTTTTCTTCCTGGGTTCCGCAAAATTGTCTAGATTTTTCAAAAGTGAAAATAGTCATAAAACTTTGTGATAATGTTCAAAAACTTCAGGTAATAAGTGTATAGAAAACTCACGTCACGGATTTCAAACTAACAGTAAAACGGAATTCGATTTGTGTGGTCTTTTGTTGCGTAACTCAGTGCGAATTTCCTCAACCTACTTAAGCAGCGATGGGATAAGTTCAAGACCACACAAAATATGTGTGGGTACAAGACCACACATATCGATCGCCATTTTTGCACCGTTTTTAAATCACTGTACACAAAAGTCTCACATATGAGTAGGTGTCGGCCACAAGTCTCCTCACTTCTCTGAACCAGCGCCGAGATTCAATCACCAGTTTCGGAGCCGGAAATTTTTATAGTGATTAAAAATCAGTTAATGATTTCAACACGGTAACATACCTCGAATAGAATCTCCTCCTTCTCGCCATGGGCCCTTTTCACCAACATTCTCAAGTTTGTTTTCCTGGCCACTTTGTGATATGCGAACATCAGATAGGCGTTTTTCATGAGAGTGAATGATCGAGTCGAGAACCGCGCTACAGATTTTGGTCCTACGACGAATACGAAGGTGCCTTCTAAGAAATTTTTCGATTATTTTATGGCAGCGATCACTTTTTTGCTATATAAAAATTACTTTTTTGTGTAAAAATGGCCTATTTTGTATCAAAACTGAAAATTTTATATCCGGAAAAAAATCCTAGAAAATTCGTTAAGTTCAAAGTTGTCACCCAGTATGGTAACATGAGATCAATAACCATGATCCCGGATCTTTTAACTTTAAAGGTCACAACGGTCCAATTTTCTGGCCTTCGGATTTGATCGTATAAATCCATTATTCTTAGGAGAACTAAACTAAACTCCACCTTTGTTGTAAGGCAACTGGGAAGCGTCACCTCTAATACCTGTCAAAGGATTGCCGACTGGTTTTCGAGAAAGTTGCCATTCCGAGTGCTTTTGAAGTACATATTCTGGAATGCGAAGGTAAAGTGTTGGAATTTTTGATTATAATGCCTTCACGACTTCAAAGGTAACCATTTATGGACAATGGTCTTGATACATTAAATAATAGATGGTTCAATTATTTTACCTGCGCAATGGTCGTCGAAACTACAATTCAGTGCATAGCACGCCTCCATGTTCATATGATCCAGGAGCTTCTGTGGATGCTTTTGCGGTTTATTCTCATCTTTTACAGGAGAATATTGGCGAGAGTCTAGTCTATAGGCCTCTTGCATACCTGGACCAACTCTATTGAGATAATTGGGAGATGCGTAGGTTGGCGAATGATTCATGGACGGGTAGAGGTGATGATGGAATTGCTCCATTTGTTGGGGCCAATTCTGAAAATGAGATTGTGGATTTTTCTAGAAGTTATATGAAATCACTTTTTAGCCCAAAATTTTCACATAACAGCAAGGACCACCCAAGTCGATTTTCTTTTGGAATTTACCGAAATGTTCCAAATATACCTGGATAGCCTGTGCCGGCTCCGTTGCTTGCGGCTTTGCTCCGCCCATAGCCAAAAGTTGAGCCATTTGCTGTCCCAATTGAATGGCTCCGTTTGGCAACACTCCTCCTTGAACCATGGATGGGGTCGTGGCACTGCTGCTCACAGCAGCTGGCGTTAATTTTCTGGTGGATTGGCCAAGTTGAAGCAAAGGGAACATATGATTCCATTGCTGTTCGGGGGACATGAAAAACGGTCGACCTTCTGGATTTAGTTGGCTGGACTGAAATTTGGGATTGTGATCACAGTGAGCATTACTGATCTCTGGTCATTGGCTGGTTGCATTGAAAAGATAGAGCTCAATTCGAGCTGGCGCAGAGAAACAGTTTCTTTCAAAACTTTTTAGACCCCGGCACATGTGATAATGCTGCACAGAGCCCACAGAGTTTATATTCGTCAAATGTATATTTCTCATCCAGAAAGAACAACACAACGGTATACAAAAAATAATATTGAAAAATAGTATCTTTCGAGAAATTTCAAAATGTGTTCAATATTTTCTCAAAATTTATTATTCTTGTGACATTATTAATGAAAAATGTAAAATTCTCTCATAAATTTACCTGCATTTGGTCCAATCCCAGCGACGACATCGGCGCCTCCTTTAAACTCTCCTCTTTTTGTTTGGGATCCTCAATTCTGTGGTTTCCCACAATAATTGGCCCGGTCAAAGACCACGGCAGAGGAGTTGGAACGGCGGTGGTTGTTTCTAATGAACTTAAGGTCATTGTACTCCTTTTGGAGCCTGTGGTTGACTCGATCGGCACTTCTTGATCGTTGTTCAAGAATACGTGGGCGTGGTTTGGTTGAGGTAAGGGAGCAGGTTGAATTGGGCCGAAGGGCTGTGGCAAAAGTGGAGTGTGGCTGGGAAGAATCTGGAAAAGGCATTATTCTGTATAAGGACAGTTTTTTCACTTCGTTCATTATTTTAAACAATAAACAGATTTAAAAAAATTTAATACGCCCTCAAAATTTTTATAAGACGTTTATAAAATCAACATTTTATAATTTTTTTTGTAAAAAATAGTTTTTGGTGAAAATTTTGCATAGAGTTCAAATTTTCGACTAGTTTTGATCAAAGTGATCATTTTTTTGTCAATTATTTCGCCTAGAGATGTATGGAAATTTTCCTCGTGATAATCAGCCATAAAACTATTGACCACTTCCTTTTATTTCTTCCTTTCGCTTTTGGTTGTATGAATGTTCATAAGCCCAAAGCATTTGTGACCTGTTTCGAGAGCGTTGCTGCCATTGCATCCTGGCCATCTTCAGAATTCCGACAGAAATTTCCCTCGTATTCAATGTTATCGATAATCGCAAATCCGCCCTGAAGATTCGCTGTGTGAAATACAAAGTTCTCAGCTCTCAAATATATCTGGAAAGCCTGCCCATTCAAATCCGGCAAAGAGACCCGAGCAGGACCAGGATCGCCGTTTTCCACTGGCGGAGCACAATAGTCGTAGTCGGGATAGAGCTTGAGGACATTTTTGATGCATACAAAAATTCGTACTTCCGGACTGGTCCAGTAACTGAAAAAGGGACTAACTGTATTTTTAGTTATTACAGTTTGAATTTTCCCCCAAAATAATCTCTGGATTTTAAAAAATAAGCTTAAAATTTAAAGTTTTCTAAGTTTAAAACTATAAATTCAGAAATGGAATGAATTTTTAGTATTCAGACAGAATTCTAGCGGGAATTCAAAATTTTAACGCAAATTTTTAAAGTGTATCAGTGCAGTTGCACAATATTTATAACATTTTGTAAAATGTGACTAACGCAAATCGTAGCTCGGCGGTTCCCGACTGACATTCTATTATATCACTGACGAGTACAGCTTTGGATGTGGGAAATTCAATCTTATCAGTGGCCGCTATCCCATAGTATCCATCTAAACTCGAAGTTTATAAGAAGTTCTAAAACAGAAAATTCTAGAAATTTGAAATATATGCAGTCAGACATCGATGTAAGCGAAATTTTGGTCGCTCCCGTGCAATACACTTATATCTACGTCCGACTGTGGTGACAGTGACATTCTGTGATCTTTTACGTTTTTGTTTCCCACAAACCTGGTGCGACGTGAGTTCCTGTAGCCAGCCGAAGTCGCGCTTCGTCCAAAAATCCAGCGCCCTGATACCAATCCAACTCATCCACTAAGAGGCCTTCCATGTTTCGCCACCGGCATTTGTCGTCGAAATCAGCGCAATAGAGCTCATAAGGCTCCGGAACGACCACTCGACCACCAATGGAATTCGCCTTTTCTGTTAAATTTGAAATGAAATACACAGAAAAAATTGGCATGGGGCATTTGCTGCATATTTATTATATGCTTATTTGGTAATGACAACAATGGGGAGACAATGAAAAAATCAGCTGTCTATCGTCATCCATAAATGTATCTCTGAATCTATTTTAGAAACCACATATAGACAAAAATAGTTTTGTTGACTTTAGTTTTTGGATTGTTTGTCAAATTGTGTTCTTCGAGAATTTTTGAATATTCTAAGTGTGCTAAAAATTACCAATTTGTATGGGAGATCCTCCAGCTGCCTGCGTCTGTTCTCCAAATACCCGAGCAGTTGTGCTGGGCGACATTCGCACCACAGATCCAGGATTGGCCTGAGTTGGATCGGCCGGTAGTGGAGGAGCGCAGCACTCTAAAAGGACAAGGTGAATGAAAAATGAGATGTTATCATAATTTTTGCAAATTTGTTTTTCTAACACGATCATCGATAAAAATAGTGTGAAAAAGGTTTATTGTTCGAAACCGTGTGAATTTCAATTTCACTGAAGTTGCGATCGTGGTAAAAGTATGATACCTGTCGTTATCGCATTACACAATATGGCCACAAAGACTAGAATCTGAGACTCGCCGAGATATAATATCCATACGCTAGAATTATGGGGTAATTTCATCAAGACATATGCAGCCAGGTAATTCACAGATGTGACAGGTACAATTAAACAAAGGACAATCAATCCTTCCGGCTAATGCTAATAGGCTTCTATCAGAATTGGAATATTTTTTCTAAGCTCTACAACTCTCCTCCAAATTGCTTGGATTTTGCTATTGGCTCTCTATTCCATTCTCTTCGCTGTTCTCGCATTCCTCTCTTATCTCCTTGAAAATGGAAATCTTCTAGTTCTATAAAGAGGGTTTTGGAAATAATGCAAACAAATATGCCTATGCTTCCGCGCATGAAAAGTATTGAGGATACTCCGAGATCTGTGCTCCCAAAGTGCGATGAGCTCTCAAGTTGAAGTTTCCTGAACGCGAGTACATAAGCGTATCAGATGGAGAATTTTGTCTTAGAACACTTTCATTTTCAGTGTTTACATTTTCGCTCATCTCAATACACCTGAGGCATACGCTCCGAGTAAACACAGGTGAAGACGCAGTTTTGTTCTCCAATACATTAAAATGGGTCAAGAACTTTCATATGGAAATTCGATTAAAATACCGCAAAAATTAAGGATGCTAATACTTGCGCCAATTATTTTACTGGCGAGAAAATAAAAATACTACACCTAACACTTTTTAACATTACATGTCCGGCATGTGAACGAACAAGTTTTCATTGGATGTTCTGAATTGAATGCGGCAGAATAAAAATATTCATCCCAATAAACCGCACTAAAGTTACAGGTTGAGGACTATCGCAGACCGAGAATCTCTCAGAGAAGCATGACAATGGGCAAAACATTTTTTCTTATCCGAGTTTCTGCCCCAGCATTCGTGGCAGTTACAAATTGTTGACCATTCTCAAAGAAGAAATATTTGCTATGTATACATTTATTATTGCTAAATTAATATGTTGCTAAATGTTTCTTCGTATATTTGATCAGAAAAATAAAAAGTACAATACCGCAACACTTTATCGCGTTACATGAATAATTAGATCACAAGATCGATCATATTTTCATTTGATGAAACTAATCTGCATTTAGGTAGATACATTTTTATCGCTCTAAAGTTATAGGTTGAAGGCTAAAGCAGACCTTTCGCATTGAAAGAGAACACTTTCTGTTCTATCAATGTCTAATTTGTTCTTTTGCAGTCTCTCTTTAATTGGCTAGTCACTATTTCTGCACTCTCTATTTCTGTGTCGAAATTACACTGATTTGGCATAGCACCCTTTTTTTGTCATTCATTTCGTCATTTTTTTGTGATTTTTAAAATAACCTCAGTAAGTATAAAAAATATATATTTGTAACAAATTTAATTTTTAATTACAATTTTGAAAGCTATACTCAACGTACTGAAAGTCACATTCTATTACTCGTACCAGGTTAACGGTTAGTATGAAGTTTATAAATTTAACTCATCTTTCTTTGAACAACTATTGTGCAAAAGAATTACCCCACCTCTACGTTGTTTGACATTACTTACATGTAGTTTGTCTTTAAAGCAAATCTCTTCTGGGCGATAAATGTTTGAAATTTAAAAAAGTTAACGGAAAGCAATTTTCTGGGACAAACACTTATAGGACACCAGATAGGCAAAGTTTTTTTGTATTTCATTTATTTAGAACGAGAGTGACAGCGCTGCTTTTCACAGTGACTCTGTTTTGTATTTCTTTTCTGTTTAAAGAACAGCGTCTTTCACAGTGCCTCGTTGTGTACAATTACTATCCGAAATAAAAACATTACCCACTTTCACATTTTATGAATTACATGTTGACGATGGATGACGTGATTACCATTTAGTTAGAAAATTTAACTTTAATGAGGACTATTTGTAATTATACCGAAAGTGTGCATAAAGTTAAAGAAAAAGAATTTTTCAAGAAAAGTTTGTAGGACATTTTTTGAAAATTATGGGGATTGAGAATGAGACAGACAAGGATGTGTACAATTACTCTTTCGCAGTCATTCTCCCACTATTTTGACTGTATTTCCAGTAGACTATCTTTCTCTGTCATCTTTCCAATTATTGTACACTGCACACATACTTACGCTCAATTTCCCGTAGACTATTACTTCTCTGTCATCATTCCAATAATTGTACACCACACACCATCACTCTTTCCTTCCCCATTCGCTATGAATGAACGCTCCTGCCTTTCTTCTTTGGTTTAAAACCCAAGTTTAAGGTACTTGGATGTTCTGCCCAAGCAATTGAGGCTGACATAAATTTTGGAAGGCACTGTTCTCTTGAATGGTGCGGATACTGATAAAATGTCTTGGTACAATTATTGTAACAAATAAAAATATTTTGCCTCTTTCTTTGCCATAAAATTTCAATAAAATACACCCGCTCCACACTTTATTACTTAAACATTTTAACACAGCTGCATCCAAATTTTATTTTGTACGGTGATATTTGTAACTATAAATAAAATTAAAGGTTAACAATTCTATGGAAACATAAATTTATAGGACAGAGGTTGATCAGACTAACAAAGACGGAGTGTATTTCTTTCGGGGTACAAAATCCCAGTCTGAGACCCCTTAAAAAGCCGATTTTTGTGCGGTTGTACAATATCCGGTTGTACAATTGACCTGTTGTACATTAGGCTGTTGTACTATTCCGTTTTATTTATTTTTCCCTACAAGGGACAGTGCAATGTATAGGCCAGAGTTGCCTTTCATAGTGCAATATGATTTAGCATGTTAACCAATTATTTTTGAATAATTATTCCATAAAATAAAAATATAAACCATCTTCACAATTTTCGACATTACGTGAAATGGTCCGAATTATGATTTTTTATTATTGAATTTATCTTGCTGATGAACATTTGTATTTATACACAAAGTTATAGGTTAAATTAAAGTTGAATACAATATTTAAATTATAAAACAAAAGTTAAGCAAGATTAACCTTATTGAAAAACACTTCCTCAAAAAGAAAAAATGACAACTTTTCCTATAGAAATGAACTCATTTTTCTTCGAAAAATTATTGCGTATCGTAAAAGTATTACACCACTTTATTTGACATTTATTTTGATGATGAATATTTGTCGTTTGATATAACGTCAAAGAAAAAGTAATTCTCTGGAAAAATAAAGTTCACCAAACAAACTAATTTGCGTTATAAATGCGTCATTTTTGAAAGAAAAAACAATTTTTACAAAAACGCTTCTTTGAACTGGTCTATAAACGAACTCAATATTTTAGAAAGAATTTAGAATTTCCATCATATGATCAATTATTAGTTCTATTCAAACAAGAATCTCTAGAAGATAGAAGGCTAAAAGCCGACCTAAAAATGTTCCACGACATAATTCATGAGAAAATTTCCATCAGACATAACAACTCTTTTTACTTTGAGAAAACTATTACTAGGGGTGATTTATATAAGATAAAAACAAATAAATGTTCTACTAACGTCCGGGCCCATTCTTTCTTTATCCGTACTGCTAGGCAATACAGTAAATTACCAACTCATATTCGGAAAACATCCCCCAACGAATTTCACAATTTAATTAGTACAAAAGAAATCCAAGAAATCTTCCCCCCTAAATGAACTTGGCTTGTCATACACCATCATTATTGAGATATGTTGTCTTCGCTTGATATGATTACTTGTTCTTTATCACTTGTTGCATTATGACATTTAAATTATTGACTTTATTGTATATATACCCATCGCTCCAAGATGAGCAAATAAAATAAAATTAAATTAAAATATAAACCCTCAACATGTTTTTACATTTTATGTTTGCGTTCTTCTTCGCTCCTGCCTTTCTTATTTTTTTAAAACTAAAGTTTAAGGTACATATACAGCGAATATTGATATAGTAAAAGTGGACAAAAAAGAGTAAAAAAAAGTTAACATTAAAGTTAACGTTAAACTGTTAACATTTCAGCCAAATGTTTTGCATATTTGTTCCCCAAAATATAAACCACCTTCACGCTTTTTGATATTACGTGCAATGGTGTTGCAAGAGCATAATTATTTCACAGCTAGGTTTCTCTTGGTGATGAATATTTGTATTTATACACAAAGTTATAGATGGCAATGGGAGCTCAAAGTTACAGGACGCGGGGTCACAAGAGACAATACATAGGCAGAAATATACAGAAACACACACTTGGGTTGTGTTTCTTCTAAAAATAATCCGTTGAAAGTGCATATAAAAATGTTTGGATGTTTGATTTTGGTGATACGAATTGGTATTCTCAAATAATGTCGCGAATTGTTTGTTATCAAGTTTTACTTTTGTACAATTAATCAAAAACAAAAATACTACACCATCCACTAGTTTTTGACATTACTTAAACACCATGGCGCCGCTCTCAAGATTAAAGTTTCATTTGATGATATGCTTCTGCAATTAACGCAGCAGAATACAAATACTCAACCCAATAAACCGCTCTAAAATTATAAGTTGTGGATGCATTTGGATGTCTGCCCAAACAGTTGTGACGGAACCGCTTTGCCCCTCGCCAGCCCGGGCCCTAACCTGGGCTGCATCAAGATCAACTGGTACCAAGATCAACTGCGACACATATATTCATAAAGATGATTATTATTAGCCAATCATTAGTTGTCCCGCAAAATAAAATATGCTCCACCATCAGAATTTATGATAATACTTGTCGTTTTTCAACGATATAGCAAACATAAAATTTTCATTTTATGATAAATATTTGTAATTAGAGACAAAGTTAAAAGAAAGCAACACTCTGGAAGAAAGTTGTAGGATGGGGAGCCATCAGACAGACAGAGATGTGCATACTAAACGATGGTAGATTAATACTGAAAGAGAGCGGTTAGTTTCCAGCCCCAAAAAATCAAGCAAGTGAGCCTTTTTCTGCAAATGCAAAAAATTCACCATCCCCACACTTTTCGGCATTACATGCATGGAATCATGTTGTTGTCAATTATCCCCTAACTAGTACCGCAGCGAAATTTCATGGTAAATTATTGTAGCAAATAAAAATATTTTACCACTGTCACACTTTATGATATTACGTGCAGACGGCAATCGCTGGTATTCAAACTTCCTTTTTACAATAAATATTTATAATTTTACTTAACCCATCATTTCCGAACCGTTAGAGACCCTCCTATGCCGAACAGGGTTGTGCCGAGTCGACGAAAAGTTCGAGTCGAGTTTCGAGTCGAGTCGGCCGAAAATTCTTTGAGTCGAGTTTCGAGTTTCGAGTCGACGAAAAAGTCGAGTTTCGAGTTCCGAGTTTCGAGTCATTTTCAAGTCAAATTTCCTGATGATTCAAAAAGTCAAAATTTTCGGTTTTTAAAGCAATTTTTTGCTAAAATTTGCTGTTAATTGTTATTTATTAGTACTACTATTCAATTTATGTCTAAAAAGTGGTGGTTTTTGGCTATTTTTGAGCTATTCTTGGCAATTTTTCAGCTATTTTTGAGCTAATTTTTGTTATTTTGAACAAAAAATGTCCCAAATTTTGATTATTTCATCTCTGAAATTGGTACTAATTTTTGGAAATAGTTATTAACTTCATAGCCTAATTTTGGCCTAAAACGCAAAAATAGCATAATGTTGCAATAAATTTAGCCGAGAAAAATTGTGATTGATAAAGAGCAATTTTTCAAAATTTCGAGGAGATAATCGGCTTCGGAGATCCGTGCTTATTGCTCGAGCGGTTGAAAATTATTATATCAGATTCTTCAGAACCAAGTGGAGATGCATTGAATTTTAGAGTCTTCCGCTGGCAAAATATGTGAAATTTTCAATAAAGATTGTAATTTTTGAAAAAAATTCGCCTGCATTTTTGACAGTTTCCGCATTAATTAATCAGTTGAAAATTCGGGAAAAAAACAGCGCCGCAGGCAAAATTTTTTGAAAAATAACTCTGTTTGCCGAAAATTGACATTAAAATTTTGTATATTCTCGAAAATTATCAACAAAAATTTGCGAAATTTTCAATAAATATTCAAAAAATTCAGTGTTATAATTAATTTGAATGATAAATTTTAGTCAATTTTAAAGAAACAGTCAATTTTTTCAAAATTTTTGCCTGCGGCGCTTTTTTCGGGTTATTTAAAAAATTTATTTTTCCGCGAATTTTTTCATATTTCTGGGTAAGTAGACCAATAAACAAATGGCAAAAAAAGCGCCGCAGGCGGAAATTTTATAAAAAATTGGAAAAAACGTCAAAAATTGACCAAAATTTATCATTGAAATAAATTCTAACATTGAAATTATTGAATATTTATTGAAAATTTAATAAATTTTCGGCCCAAGGTTGGCGATAAACAATGAGACATAATACAAAGTGGGAGAAAAAAATAGCGCCGCAGGCGAAAATTTTTTGAAATATTAAGCCCGTTTGCCAAAAATACCGCTTAAAATACATTGAAAATTTACAAAAATGTGTCCAAAATTTCGAGTTTCGAGTCGAGTCGGCCGAAATTCTTCGAGTCGAGTTTCGAGTTTCGAGTCGGCGAAAAAGTCGAGTTTCGAGTTACGAGTTTCGAGTCACTCGGCACAACCCTGATGCCGAAGCGATTTTTCGTTTTTGGGGTTTTTTGGGGTATGCGCGCGCGCCGCCGTATGTGCGCGCGCGCGCATAATCCGGGCGCGCGAGATGCGCGCGCGCGTTCGGCAGGTCTCTGGCTAAAGTCTTGCGCACGCGGCGCGCGTCAGGCGCGCGCCTCGCGCGCGCGCAGGGCGCTCGAAGCGCGCGTGCCCCAAAAAACAGTGGGTGCACTTCGAGCGTCCCGCGCGCGCGCAAGGCGCGCGCCGGGCGCGCGCGCGAAGCGTGCGAGGCTAGGGGGTGCCTAGGGGGTACCCCAGGCGCGTTTTGCGCGCCGCGCGCGCGGCTGAGGCGCGCGCGGGGACCCTCCTATGCCAAAGCGATTTTTCGTTTTTGGGGTATGCCCGACGCGCGCCCCCGTATGAGCGCGCGCGCGCATAATCCGGGCGCGCAAGGTGCGCGCGCGCCTTGGGTATGTCTCTGGCAAGAGTCCTGCGCGCGCGGCGCGCGTCATGCGCGCGACGCGCGCCTGCGCGGGGCGCTCGAAGCGCGCGTGCCCCGAGTGAACTTTGAGCGCCCCGCGCGCGCGCGAGGCGCGCGCCGGGCGCGCGTGCGAAGCGTGCGAGGCTAGGGGGTGCCTAGGGGGTACCCTAGGCGCGTTTTGCGCGCCGGGCGCGCGCACGAGGCGCGCGCCCCGGGCGGTTTGCTTGAAGGTAGTAAAAGTGCACCAACTTTGCGCGCGCGCCAGGCGCGCGCCTCGCGCGCGCGCGGGGCGCGCGAGGCGCGTGGGCCTCGGGCGCCACCCTGGCTTGCGCCTCGCACGCCTGGTGCGCGCCTCATGTGCGCGCCGGGCGCGCGCAAAATTCGATGCGTATCGAAAACGATACACTAGGAACGAATGGGGTCACCATTTGCGTATCGTTTTTGCATACACTAGGCAATAATGGGTTAATGATAATTGAGAATATTTCAATAAAATTATGCTTCAAGTCTTACTAAATCAAATGTTGATTCTTTGTTTTAGTTGTAGTTCCCAACATACTAAAATATGCACTTTGACTTCCAACTCAAACACAAAAAGTTTCTTTATTGTCCCACGCTTCCGGTTCATGAGATCAATTATTCAAGCAGACAAATGAGTTGACAATGGGTTTGTAGCTTCTTAAGGATTCCAAACCCACCTCCTTCTTCCTGCTTAAGTGTCAGGAAAGTGTGTACACAGACGTTTTAAGGAAAGTATTTGTCACAAATATTTTTGCACCTTAATATCTTCTTGAATGTACTCTTAATTTGCGTTTTTCCAAAATTTCCTCAAAGTATTAAAATTTTATTCCTGACCAACTTTTGTGCTTTGATGCGAAAATTTTTAAGTCCCTCTATGGCCAGTATAAAAGAGTAAAATCAAGAAGCGTAAAATACAGAATGACGCACGCACTTTTGTCTACAGTTTTAATAATTTTCGTTGTGAAAGCCCATAATTGTTTCGGAATGCGTTTTGGTATTTTTACCGTTATTTTTGCCAAAATCGATTTTATATTTATATTCTCACGAATTTTTATAACTTCTCATAATCTCGAATTCCTAATTCACATTTTCATCTCAAAATCCTCATAATCAAATTCCATGCCCTTAGAGCCTATCCACAAGTGGCCAGCTTTTCTCATTTTGCACATTCTTCCCAATCAATAACGATACCTCATAAAACTCTCCTTTTATATCTCTATTCCATTTCCACTCCATGGCTTCATTTATGCCTCGAGCTCAGTGCCATTCGCTCCTGTCCAATTTAATGAGAAACACACTTCCCCGTTGCCTTACTCTTTTCGTTTCGCCGCTCATCAAATAAATTCCCAGCGGTCCCCTAGACGGGGACAGCTGGATTTCTGTTTCAGGCAATCGTTTTCGGAGAAACTCATGCCCTCCTGGCCAGCTCGGAAGGCCGCAGCCTGGACCAACAGGCTGCAGTGCCGCTAGCCCGTGACCAGCAAACAAAAACAACACTGCAAAGAGTGTCTTGGCACGAGCCGCTTTACTCTCTCCGGGATAACGGTGTTGAGCTCTGAGCGGCCATTTCCTTTTCCTTTCATTCATTCCACGGCTCGTTTGGCTTTTTCTCTTATGAATGCAAAGAAACAGTTATCCAATTGTCTTTGTGGACTATCGTGATTTTTCATGGATTTTATGGATTTTTAGGAGAGCGATTTGGATTTTCTAAAGCAATTTTAGAATTTTGCTGAATTTTTTACTGACTGAATTTTTTATTTGAAATTAGATCCTGTCACCATTAGTCTAAATATTTTCTAGAACATTATTCCACAGTCTTTTATGTTCGTAAAATTTTAAAGAAGCTCAGTTTGATATAAACATTTTTGCTTACATTCGAATTGTTTGACCTTCATCTTTCTGGATTTTTCCAGATCTGGATCAAGTTTATCCAGATTTTTCTGCCATTTTGTCTTTTCCCCTATCTTTTCTTTATAAGACTAAGGTAAGACCAAGAAATGCCATTGGGACAGTCTCTCAGTGTTTAACCGAAAGCGAGAATTGTTTTTAAAGGAAAATGCCCCAGGCGCGTTATGGCAGGCTCTTGGCTCGCTTGGTTTTTATTTGTCTACCAGTTATCACATTTTTATTCATGGAACGACGCAATTATCGCGTGATGTGTGGGCTTTATGATACGTATTTTCTGAATTTTTCAGTCTGTTGTTATTTTACAGAATGTACGAAGGCAATGCTGAATATTTAGAAAATCTTTAGAATGTTCTAGAAGATCCCTCAGAGTTGAATAATTCATGAGAAAATATTGATTTTGAAATTTTTGTCAGAAATGCAAATTTCAAAATATATATCCATGTCACACATCGTTCGATTGTACTCACCGAGACTAATGTCATGCTTTCTTACTAGAACGTGGCGTTATGAATATCCTTCATTGTTCAAAGTTAACTAATCAATGATCATGTGCTCTGATGCATTAAATTTCAAAGTCATACGATTCTGAGCTAAGTTTTTGAGCGCGGATTTTTTTTAATTTCTGCGTCTCTGCGTGTACTGGCATTATATAATTTTTGTTTTTAGTAGCATTCAAATTCTCTGCATTTTCTTACTATCCATCATAGCGTCGATTCAAATTTTATGCGTCTTTTTATTGTTCTAAAAATTTGTTTCTTACACTTTCTTCCATATTTCCTTATAGTTAGATCTTTTCAATAAAAGATCTTTTCTTTTCCCCGCATTTTGCGTTCTTTAGACAAAACAAACATACCAAGAAACCTCTACTTCGTCCTAAATATTTTGGTGGCGAACATTGGCATGCATCTCCTTCCACAATTTGTCAAACGAAACTGTGCCCACCATCTCATTTGGCTTTTATGGATTCAGACGGCGGGTGGCACAATTATCGCCTCTCTGTGTGGGTTCACAAGCTGCTCAGGCGGCTTCCAAGTTCCGCCTTAAGCAATTCTTACCCTACTCATCAGACTCAGCTACTGATCTAATTTTTGTCCGTTAGTACATGGGGTAACAGGACGAAGCAAAAGAAAAATCTACTTGGGTGGTCCTTCGATCCGAGCTGTTCGAATAGCTCTCTTTCTCTTTGATCTATCAAGTTAGGTATGGGGTCATTGCAAACGTACGCTGGGCTCAATTTTACAAACATGTGATTTTTGTCGTTTCCGGCCCAAAATTCGGATTCTGTGCAAAAAACTGCGAAAATCCCGTAGATAAGGATAAATTATATTTTTTGGAGCTTTTGAAAATATGTGCCCTTTTAACCATTTTTGGAGGACAAACTTGCTCAGCCTCATCCGGCGAACATTTGGTTTTTATGTATTCAGGCGGCGGCACAATTATCGCGTGTCTGTGTGGGCTAAGCCTCAGGACTGCTAGCTAAGACTGTTAGCCGTCTCAGGTCCGCAAAGACAGGCCAGTTAGAGCCCAACCTGCTGAGAAATGGCACATCTCATAACATGAACAAGTTTCAGTTGCTAGGCGTAGGATTATTTTCTTGCATGCAACTTCGCAGAATCAATCCCCCCAAGCGTGATTCATTAATGAGGCTTAATGGAGTAAGAGGTCTAAGCTTAGTGTTCGTTAATATGTTCGGCATGCCGGTGAAAAGTCTTGACGTGATGGAAATAATGTTTTTGATTAAAATCTGGCTTATCTTATTATATGGCTTCCGAATTCCCATTTCACAATCATTTCCGGATAATTTTGCAAGAAAAAATCTAACTAGGAAATCCTTAATCCTGTTATGGGCTAAATTAGCTAACCCTACTACTACTACTATTACTAACCCGTTAGTCTCTCTAATTCTCTATTCTGTGTAGATGTTTAACCCTTCTGTTTTAAACTCTTCCAAGTGATAGCTGAAACAATGGAATAGTGGAGTTTGGCCAGAGCCTGCGGCATTCCTTTATTCTCGGCGCATGTTTGCTTGTTTTTGTCGAGAATATCCGTTTCGTACCCTAAAAACACTTCCAGGAACTATGTTGCGTAACATAATAGTAATGTTCCGAGAGCATTTGGCCAGTTCTCGGCCAATGTTAACATAAACAAATATAAGAATAACAAAGACCGATGTGCTTTCAAGTGCCCAAAATCCAGACCAATGCTTCCTTCCGAGATTTTCGCGTCACCTTCAAGAGAGGGCAAACATATGCACTCGGGAAGTCCCCAGAGAGACAAATTAAACAAAGTTTGGTCTGCAGGTATTTTTTAATCTTCTTTGATTTTTGGTCATTTTGAACGGTCGAAATGAAGTGATTTATTTAGGGTCAATATTTGGTTTTTATTTAAGTATGTATTAAAGTTTTTGACTTGCGAAAGTCAGAGGTAATTTTATAGCCAACTGTGAAATTACCGTAGGGGATAATAATTGAGATCCCAATAGAACCAACGATCAGGTATTGGCCCAACAGTCCCTGGAATGTGTCGATAGAAAGTTTTGATGAAAAAATCTGGAAACACCCCCCCCCCATTTCCGAATACCCCGGAAAGAAACGCTAGGTAAATTCTCCTGAAACAATGTGGTAACAGGCCTAGTGGACCCTGTCAATGGAGAAATTCTATTCCCAAGGCCAAGCTTTTTCAACGATGCGATTTCTCTGAAACCATTTATTTTCTAAAAGGGCAGGTGGAATAGTATTTACTGTTATGTCAATCGGATTACATTCTTTCCTTCAAGCTTCAATTTATATGTAAGGTCTTTTCCAAAAAGCTCTATGCGTTATATTTTTGTGATGATTCGATTCGCAAATGTTTATAATTTGTTTGCTTTAAACCTTGGCACATATGTGAAAAAAATATTTTACGAGACAAACATTTTATTACACAGACTATGAAAATGTGTCTATTTCGGACAAGGCTGCATGCGAAATGCTGTTAGCTAAATGCTAACAGGTAAGAGAAAGTCGATGGCTGCAAAACTATAGGCGGATTTCATGAGACTGATAGAATTAGTTTCAAAAATGGGATTCAGTTTCATTAAATTCCCGAATTTAGTTTCGGCGTACCAAAATTTGTTACTTGATACCTCAAATTTCATTTTACAGTGAAACCAAAAATACAATCGCTTACACAATCTGAAACCTGTGAACAACACCTGTAATCGCTATGAGCAATTGCTCAGTCATTACCGGCAAGTCATGTTTAAGCCATTGTTATGAAGACGGCTTATGAAAGTATTGCTATATAATCCTATATAATCACGTGTCATTATCCTGTGACCATCATTATCCCTCTAAACTTAAATAATAACAATGTTTCATAGAGAATCTTGAACCTTAGTCATGAGCAGGATTGACTTATGAATGGCCATAAGCGAAATATTTTTATAGGATATAAAAGCAAATTCTTTGATAGACCAAACGAGTAGGAGAAAATTCTAAGAAATTTGGAAGAAATCCCAAAAATGCCCAAGATTTACTTTGACACTCATTTTTCAACGATTTTTTCAAGGATAAGAGGTGATTTGGTCCATCTCCCCAATCAAGTCCATATATCTGAATTAATTACAGATCTTGACAAAAATCACGACTATATAACTTTTGAATTGAACTTTGAAATGATTTTACCTCCTGATATTCTGTTCTGTAGTTTCACCTAATTTGGCCATATACTGTTACAAATAAACACAACTGCTTTATAGTATCTGCCAGAGTGTCGTGCATTCAAACTATAGTATATCTCTTAATCCGCACATATCCAGCGTGGGAGTGAAAGGCGTCCAAAAATTTACTGCCCAAATTTTCCAACGGTTCTTTGCACCCACTCGAATCCTAATTGGACGTTTGCAAGTACCGTTATAATAATAAACCTGCCCTTATACTTTGTTGCTTTCCAAACTACAAAATTTTTTGTCTGTAAAACAAATTTTTCATCAAATTCTGTGATTCAGACTCAATTATAAATTTGATAGGTAATTTTAATAACAAAGATCGTATCCAATTGAGACCAAAAAACTGGTAGACGAATTTTTATATAAACTTTTATTGGAGGAAATCAGAAAAATTGCAGATTGTTTTTAACCGTATCTTTCTCATGGGATGACAAGCACTTTTATTTTAAAAAATCTAGAAAAAAATCAAAAATACACACAAAATGTTAGAAGAAAAGGCTAACATTTTGAGAATTGGAATCCGAGAAAAAAAATTCTCGCAAATCAGACATTAGAAATATATCGAGTATATTAGCACCCTTAAACTAATTTCTTCATTTACCGTCTTCTCTAATAGAGCTCCAGAGGCTTAATTATTTCAATATTCCTCTATAGTGGGTCTCTCTCACTTATAGAGTCTCTCTCACTTATACACATTATTTCTCTTTTTGTAGGGGGTCTATTATAAGGGGGCCAATTATAGGGGAGGGGGATCCATTAGAGAAAATACGGTAATCACAATTTTTAAAAATTTTTTCATGCAATATTCCACTTTTCCCTTTACCTCCATCACTGTCATTATACAGTTATAATGCTCACCCTAAATTATTGTTGCTCGAAAACTCCCTGTTTTCCACAAAAAACCAACAAACTGTTTTAATTGCCAACATCTGCTATGGATTGGCTCAATACTTGCCCTGGCTTTTTCTGAGCCATTAATCAATAAAATATAAAGCAATCCATTTTATTTCATTTCCAGAAAAAATCTTCCTGGAAGAATCGCTATGAAAAGAAAAGTAGTGACCACCCTGCTCCGTTAGTCATTCCCTTGCATTTGTGCAATTGTCCCTCTGGCCATCGAAACTGGTCATCGAGAACCAAACCCATTCTCGCTTGGTTCCCATTCTCGCTTTGTAACAAAGACCAAAACCGTTAGCAACTGGACAAGTGTTATTAAATTTTAACATTTGCGAACATATGTCGGCCCTTGCAGAGCTTATTGCATTAAGCTTATTGGCTTAGGCTTCAAATTATTACGTTATGTCTGTACAGTTAATCCAGGTGATATTTCCAGGTATATATTGTGATTTAATTATGGAGTAACGGGATCATAGGACGGCGCCAGAAGAAATTTTCTAACTGTTTCTAGAAGCCAGATCTTTTATTTAAACATACCAAACAAGCCAGTCCAGGATTTGAATCATGTGGGAACAGGAGCCGGAAACTGCATGTAACTATTTTCAGGATACGGAGAACTTTGTCAAATACCTAAAAAAGTTTAATTTAAGAAATGCAAAAGTTAAAAAAAGAGTTTATACGACATTCCTCAAGTTTCTGAGAAAAGTATTGACAAAGGTTCATGTGAACCAATGAGCCTTTAGCTTTGACTCTTGAATGAGAGAATAACAAAAATTTCGTGAGAAAATTCCCTGAAGGCCTGAAGAATTATTACGGCAAGCATTGCAAAAGCAATTTCCGGGAACATTGTAATAAGATTTGGACTTATGTGAGAGTATATTTGATCTTAATAACTTCCTCTAAGGATGAGGGACCACCAGGATTACAGAACTACCGTTATAACTGATAAGCAATGTTGCAAAACGCAGCTAGGAAACAGTTTCCAAAATTTCCATAAATTTACCGCTAAAACTATTTCATGCTTCTCCTCAAATTTGCTAAATCTCAGCCCTGAACACACTGCCATCGGGCGTCTCCGACACTGAAGTGATCATTTCTTCAAGTGGAAACCCCAGCGGGGGTATATCAATCCTTGGCGCAGGTTCTTCCGCCGCGCACACAGAACGGGTCCTCTTACGAAACAAACTCCCTGGATCTTTCCAGGCGTCAAGACTTCTCAAAAAGTCGACGGGAAAATGCCGCAGGCGGACTCCCCTGACGATGATTCAGGTAAGAGGACTTCTTAACTGGTATCCGAGATCATTTATACTCTGATTTGCTTTGAGATTTGCAGCCCTAAAACACAATTTTTCTGCTATGCCCTGAAGGCATGGGCTAATTTTCTGAAAGTCTAGGACGTATGGCTGCCTAAATTTGCGTCAAATCCATGTTTAGCGCCCCAATCCATGAAAAATCAAATTTGATGACTGATAAGTGAAAGACATAACGCCAAATTGGCGCTAAAGCGACCACTTGAATTATATAACGGTTTGAGTAAAATATCGCAACAATTCAGGTGGTCCTCTTCGGCCTCATCCTCCTTATAGTCATTCTATGTTGCATAATTGGCGAGACGTGGTGGTCGTCAAACTTTCCCCAAACTTCAGAGGACGATGACGACCCATTTGAGTTCAGTCTCGGAAAAGGTCACGTGACTAAGAGCAAACCTGCTCCAGCAAAGGTGAGTTAAATATCTCCATAACACGTAAATATTTGGAATATTTTAGCTGGGGTATGTTCCGCACACAGCCGACGAAAGAAAATACCATGAGCGGCTGGTCCAGGATGTGAACACAAATTCCAATGCCAAATGGAAGGTGAATCTTGAATAACATTGTTGTCTTCTCAAGGGTGAAATCTGCAATTACCTGGCTCTTTTTTGTTTCACATTTTTGTAGGAAAAAAGTAGATATAAATATTATCCAATTTTTGCTTTAAAATTTCAATATTTGTCAAATTTGCCCGGAGGAAATATAAAGTTTTCAATTTCTTTTTCTTGTTTTTTTTTGCTTTCTTAACCTGTGAAATTTAGGCCACATACAACAAATTCGCTTCCCGAGCCACAGATCCTCAAATGGTCGACAAAGAATCGCTCAGACTTGCCCTCACCAAAAATATCGAAACTCACGAATGGTCCAAATCTCAAATGTTCGCCGACACTGAACAACAGCTCAGGTACTATTTTCACCTGGAGAAGTCTTTGGCAAAATTTGACAGAGATTTGAGTTTTCTTTGGGAGAGAGACCAGAGAAATGCACTCTTACCATCAATGAAATCAAGAACTAAATTTCAGATACCTGAGCTCCCTCCGAAACCTGTCACTGCCGAAACAATTCGACTCTCGCCAACAATGGCCCGACTGTGAATCCATACACCGAGTTGTGAACCAAGGTGGATGTGGGTCGTGCTGGGCTATGAGTGCGACGTCGGTGATGTCGGACAGAATTTGCATAGCGACCAATGGGACCAGACAACCTCATGTTTCGGCCCAGGATTTGATCGAATGCTGTCCACATTGCGGAGGGTAAGGTTTGGACATATTTTTAACCTGATTTTGATATTTTGTTGTTTTGTTGTAATTTGAAGTCTCTTTTATGAAATTTGACAAAAATTTAGCAATGTGATCAAAACATTTTAATTTTTAAACTTCAGATGTCGTGGAACGGTTTGGGCTCTTTTCTCGTTTGTTCACTGGAAAGAGCACGGAGTTGTTACAGGTATATTTTCTAACCGATCTACTTTCTGATTTGCTAAACTTTTCCCGATTTAGGTTCCGACTATGGCAGCTTCGAAGGATGCAAGCCGTACGAAAAAGTGCCTAATTG
Organism: Ditylenchus destructor; assembly: GCA_022814885.1. Classification (NCBI taxonomy): domain Eukaryota; kingdom Metazoa; phylum Nematoda; class Chromadorea; order Rhabditida; family Anguinidae; genus Ditylenchus; species Ditylenchus destructor. Next base: position 286,689 of record JAKKPZ010000047.1, on the reverse strand, counting down.
CGGAAGTCCTTGTTCCATAGAAACTTACAGTGCAAAACAACCGGTCCTGGATGTTTGTTGGTCTGTGTGTCATCCGCTTTACGATAAGACATATCAGGAGGATTTGAATAAAGGTAATTGTTTGTTTAGGTAATCATAAATATTGCTTCAAACTGAACTCTTCAAATTGAACACTTTCATTTAAATTGTAGTTTTGACAAATGCAACATTAAAAATGTTGCCATTGTCTAAAGTGCAACATCAAATTTGAAAAATTAGCAATAACGAAGTAATTTTTTAGCCAAGAAAGTCTACTGGGTCAAGCCAAACCTGCTGAACAACGTTATTTATTCCAAGACGATGAATCAAATCGACGACTTGCTCAAGAAAACGAACGGTATTTTGGCCTGCTTACCTGTATAACACATTTATCTGATAAATTTTTAGTGGACTATGACGTTATAATCAAGCGAGAGCTCATGATAAACGGTCCCATGGTCGCTTGCTTCGTTGTTCACGACGAATTTCAACACTATAAATCGGGTTAGTTTAACTTTTACATTGCTTATAATATTATCAGGTGTTTACAGGTATATATGAGTCAAATACGTCACCGAACACGAAAGAGTTATATGGACATTGCGCCAAACTAATCGGCTGGGGTGAAGAAAACGGCGCGGCGTACTGGTCCTACATGAACACCTGGGGCAGATCCTGGGGAGAAAACGGTGAGTCACATTTTTATAACAGTCTATCTAGAGGTATAGGTTGAATTCGCATTTGAGAAACCACATGAGTAACATAACTTTGTCTATTGAATCTAGAAGTAGTAACAAGTAACTTTTAGGTTTCTTCCGGGTCGCTATCAAAGAAATACCTGAAGAAGCAGCGGCAGGAATTCCATCGCTATAAGAGAGATTTTTTTTCTATATTGACGTATGAAATATGAAGAAACCAAATCTTTAGGAAAATGATATTTACGCATCTATTTATAAATATTTCACATCTTTCCGGTACTATTTCTCCAAATGTCTGATCACACTATTTCGCCGAATATGTGACTCTTTTCCTAGTCCACAATTCAAGCTATTTCAAATATTATTTCCTGATCTTGATATTCGAAAAATGCATATATGTACAAAACTTTTAAATTTTTTCAATTTGTCGCCCAGCAAAGAGTAATATGAGCTCACATCAAAATAACAAATGAAATTCTAATGAACTCAAATTCAATGTATATTGTTATATGACAAAAAATTGTGAATAAAATATTTTACAAATGCAATATAACACAAGCCCGACATCCACAACCCGCTTTTCCGGGATTTTATCAAAAAATGGGAAGACGGCATTCTCGTAAGCAGGAAATGGTTGGCAAGAATCAAAGTCCGAGTTCTTGGTTCTGCCCGGCTGTAGCGTCTTCAGTGATATCCTTTTGGATATCAAATGGACAAGTTGTTGGTCCTTCCGGTCTGCGCCCTTTGGCATTGACCCAGACTAGTGTTTCTTCTGATATTCTACCCTTCGATACTGTTTATCTGGCAAGCCTCAATACCAACTCGAAAGAGAGGACGCCAGCTCCCATCCCCACTCCTCAGCAGCCTTCCCCAATGGCATTCTCGGCGGATGGTTTATATAATAGACTACGATATTTTTTAGCCGCCTGTCGCGGCTAAGAATAGCGGACGGGTTATGAAATAACGGCCATTTATGGTAGGTTCTCTGTTTCGGTGGTTCCTGCTCTTACTGTTTTCATTTTCTGTCAAATGGCTCTTGTTATAGAAATAGGTAAATATCAGGTTATTTCCGAGTCGGTATCAAAGAAAAAATACCTGAAAAAGCCGCGGCAGGAATTCCTAATTGAGATTCTCATCACTTTCCCTCTTTTTTCGGATGTCTGATTCACATTTCCACTATTTCCCCAAATGTGGTCTTCCTAATCCGCAATTTCAGATCTTTTCCACTACTATTTTCCTCATCTTGTTACAAGAAATATGCATATATGTACAAAATTATCAAACTTTCTTTCAATAACTATCGCCCATCAATGATAACAAATGAAATTATAATAAAAATCAAATGCAATGTATATTGATAAATGACAAAAATTGTGAATAAAACATTTTACAACTGCAATGCAACACAACGCCAATATTCTCAACCCGCTTTACTGGCATTTTGTCACCCAGCTGCGCTAAGACTTGGAAGTTCCGATTTCTTGGTCCTCTTCGATGTCACTGTACTTATCGAGAAAGCTGCGTCTGCGCTCTATCTTCACGGGAGTAGAAGGCGCATTTCGCGAAGATTGGCGAGAAGCCATCATGGTACGCTGTTTGACGTTAATCTGGAAATAAAAGCGTAGATTATGAGAGATTAAATGTAGGTAATAGTTTATTTTTGTGCAACTCATTTTTAGGACGTTTCCATTTGCTATACCATTGATGTGCAATGACACAAATAGGTATATTAAAAAAACTGGTGCATAATCGCTTTCGAAAAGTGCAAACATTGATGAAAATGTTATTTCGAACAATTTTGTCAAAACTTATCGCAACATTAAATTCAGAACAATATATATTACTGTAAAAGGTTAACGGAATCAATAACATTTCCTATCTCTTCGTTTGTACAAATACGTAGTTTAATAAGTGCACATAAAAGAAAATTGGGCCAAGGAAGTGATTAATCAATTATAATGTCACACCTCCAATCATAACATGAGTTTATAGATCCCGGACTTATTTTAAGAAAGCTTTACCTACATGGTGTAATATAAGTTGAAACAAATTTCAGTGATGCTAATTGTCGGTTTATTAATGTCGGTGACCAAATTAATATTTGAATTGACGCCATTCATTTTAGCCCCTTTAGAAGGGGCAACCTCAAATCTGATAATGCTAACCCCTCTTAAAATACGATTTTAGAGGGGGTTAGAAATATCAGATTTGAGCTAGCCCTTCTAAAGAGGGCAAAACAGAACGCCAAACATTCAAATATTAATTTTGGACCGACATTAATAAACCGACAAACAGATACAATTAAAATTACCTTATTACTATTTTAATGCTCACAATATAAATAATCTAGACAAATCTATACGTCAAATTATCCTAGTAAACTAGTTCCTATTAATTCAATCCAGGCTAAGCACCCTAAAAATATCGCTTACATGGTCTGAAGCAGTATGGTTCGGCGGAGAACAGTCCATGGATTGAGATTGACGCGGCGATTCATCCGAGCTCGCGGAAGGCTTTCTCTGGATGCTTGCGATATCGGAAACGGGAACATGTCCAAATTTGAACGAGTCTTTTCTTGGAAAAGTAGAAGGCGCACTAAAAATAACGTGTTAAATTTTCAAAGTCAATGGCTATTCGGAGGGCTAGAAAGGCTATTCAGAAATTCATGCAAGCTCATCGTTTTTATTCATGCGTAACATACCCAGGATTTAGTCAATGCCTGGATAGTTAAAACATATTTAGAGATCGGTATTTCAGTTTCATGAAATACCAACCTGAAATTTCTCTCAGTCGGATCTAGCACACAACATTGAACTATTTTTCCATCTCTATAGGTCTTTGTCCCGGTTTACGGGCCCAAATTCTACTTTATATTCTATTCCATTTTTTACAATCGGGAATTTAGTATTAGAATCCCCCAACATTTTGTAAAGGCCAACTGGGCTTTCCAAATTCCTTCTAGTGTCTTTTAATCTGTAAGTTATCAGAAGACTATTAGCAAACCTATTCGGAAATTACTTAGTTAACGGTTTTCCTTCTTAGCCTCCTTATACATAAATTTTTAGATAGCTAAGTTTTAGATAGGTAGTTATTTATGGATACTACTACATGGGGTGAAATGAATCCAATGCGTTCACAATAGTCTAAAGTCTAGACCACAAATTCAACATAACCAGGATTTTGACTTTTTGAGAATAACTTTTTATAAATTTCTGAGACGATTTGCTCTCAGAACTTTATTTAAGGCTGATAGATGTTATAATTACTAAGACTATTAGTAAAACAAATGCTAAAAGAAATTTCAGGAGAGAAGGAATTGGAATATTTTCGTGTGTAACATACGTTTAGAGTTTACACAAATTAAGTTTTACACAAGAATGAGTACGGTATATGCTATTATTTCGCTATAGATTACGTGTATAGCACGCTATTGCTATAAGCCCGTTCTAAAATTTTCTAACCTATAAGTATTAATAGCTTTATGCAAACTTATCCGGGTTTCCAAAATAGTTATCATGCTATAATAGATAGAATAGATACAGTTTTCATCCTAATGCTCACACGAGTTTCCGACTACCCTTTTATTCGATGAAACTTATCCCAAACTTACACAAATTTAACTCCTGGTTCCGGATCCGGCACTTTTCCGCAGCCACTTTCGGACATATTTTGCGTTTGGGAAGAAACGAGCAGACGATTTTGTTCAAGCCTAAAAATCACGAGGTTTAGAAAAGAACGTCTTAACATTACGGAACAATGAAGTGAATGACACTGAAAACTGAAGCCTTCCTGTATACTAACACGCAATGCCAATTCAAATGTAAAGAGCGCGCGAATTCAATTGAAGTTTTCAAATCAAAACTGAGAGTTGAAATTGACAGCAAATTAACGTTTACGAAATTGCACAAAAGTGAATTTCTATTAGGAAATTGCTGTGCGCAACCGGAAATAAAAATGATGAATCATATGTTTTTTGCATAATTATGATTGTTGGGAACGAAAATACAGGCTAAACAATAGAAAATTTTTAATTCGTTCCGAATGTTTAATACAACGAAAATTTACATATTTGTGGGAAAAGGTTTCTTTCGGAGATAAGTTTTACTATTGGATCCGTATGTACTCAGAATGATCCTGAGCTACAGGATTGTGGCAGGATCCATGATTCTGATCCTCAGCGATTTTCTTAACTCTTTAAGATGGTTGTTATTGGGATCGAATAGTACAAATATTATCACACTTCTAACGAAATTTATAATGGATTGTTTGATAATTTCGCGTCTATGTTTTCTAATTGTAGTAAAAATTTTTTTAAATTGCAACAATTTCCACAATCTCGCACAAAACACTTTTAATCAAATCGTTAAAATTTAGTGTCAAGATTTTCGATTAATAAAATTCTAATTTAGTCTTGGTGCAATTTAGTGTTGATCATTTATTAATAGCCGAGATTAAAAAGCCATAAGTGTAGCAAAAGTAGAAGGAAGTAGCTTTCAAAAGGTATTTCATACAGCCGTTTTTAGACGCACTATTATAATTTCCGCCGAAGTCTTCGGCATTTATCCGCTTAAGAGATCTTGAGGATTAACGGAAATAAACTTTGGATTCGTTGGACTCGACGCTGACATGGGCAACTATATAAAAAGCAAACCGCTTTTTCGACCCAACATTTTTCGGCGCCGGAAATTCCGAATTTTTTTTGCTTTTTGTTCCATTTTGCTGTTATCATACTTTTTCAGGACTTTAATTCACTTTTGTTCGATACTAACAAGTAATGTTTTATCCTTCACATTTGGCCTTTGGTTACTATGGCCATAAACAAAAATGTAATTTGACTTTGATCAAACACAAACTAAAAATTCCAAAACTTGAAACGTATTTCATTTTCGAGATTCAAAAGCAGTGATCAACAAAATTGATAAACAAATAACAAATTTCATAACCACAAAATCGTTACGGGATAGAGTTTCAATTTTGTTTATTTTGAAACTAAACCGATCACGAGAACAACGAATGCCGCCTGTGGCGAAGGGCATATAACGGTGAACCCACAGCAGTAATTTTATTTGCCGTCAGAGTTGGACTAAGCTTTTTAGACTAAACTTTCCGTTATACCATAGTAAAAAATTCTCCGTTCTGTCCGATCCAATAATTATGCCCCAGGAGTCAAATTATTTCAAAAAATGCTTAAAATAGCTAGCCTCCTATGGCATAACAGGAGAGCGATAAAAGTGCAAATTTCGACGCAGTTGCATCTTTGTGAAGGGCATTGCTAATCTAATACATTTGCTTTTTTATTTCTGTTTCCATTTTAGGATATGAAAGTCCTTGCTGCGCTTTTCCTTATTGCATTATTCACTTTGCCAGCCGACGCCGAACTTTCATATGCGCAATGCGCAGCTGCTTGTAAGGCGGGAGTCCGAGCAATGGAAAGTTTTTGCCGACTAATTCCTCAACCGGCTGTGAGAAGTGCATGTTGGTCGGCGTCGACGATGTTGCGAACCGGGAAGGGCTTGCAACCGTGCATCAACTTTTGTCTGGCTTCTTTTAAGTTTGGAAAGTAAGTGAATTATATCAGTGAGAAAAAATATTTTATTGAAACGTTCGGCGTTTTTCATAAATGAATATTTCAACTGAGAAGCACAATTTTTTCTTTATAATCTTGATAAATGCCCCTGGCGGTAAAAACCGAAACTTTTTGCTACAAATATTGATATATATTATCCGATTAGCAATACGAATTTTTTAGTTTCAAACTTTCATTCCATCCTGGAATATGTACAGTCTTAAAAACTCAATTTAGGTGAAACTATCGGCGCGGTTTGAGAGATGAAATATGCGAAGAATTTGATGAATTCATCAAACGAAAAAACGCACTATAATTGTCGTGTCATGAATAAAATAAATTCTCATGAATGTCATATTGGATGTCACAATTTGGAACAATAAGTTGCGGTTTTTACCGCCAAGGGCATTTATCAAGATAACAAAGAAAAATTTATCGCAATTGAATATTGTGTAAAGTTTTTAGTCGGGATACTCTATATATATTCTACATATTTAATTACTGTGAAAATCTAATTTTCAAAGGTTCTGTTCGAAAAACCTCGTGAGCCTTTTTGAGTGAGAAAATTTTACAAGTCGGGGCACATAACTTAGCAGTATGCAAATAACGGTAATGCAATAATCATCGCCCACATTTCCTTTAGTACATTTTTATTCACCGGACAAATCTAGCAGGATCCTAGAGTTCTTAGCGTCTTTGATAATTTGATTAATTGTCTAACTCTTACCATTTACTGTTAATCTATTCAAGCTACCTCGAAGGAGGTAGACGAGTCAAATAAATTAGTTTTTAGAAAATTATTGAGCGTCTGATATTCAACTTTTTATATTTTCTATCTACTTTAATCTCTTATAGTGCAAGAAAAGAGTAAGAAAGCCTGCGGCGTTCGCCGCAGGGGGTGTTGGATTTCTCGAAGCCATAAATCCCAGAACTCGCACATGTTGCCGGTGTGACCGATACCAATCGTCTTCTCTCGCTGAGAAGAAGCGATCGAGCTATCACACGCCCGGAAACGAGCGGCGACACGAAACTTGCTCTTTTACGTGACCCACGTAACTCATGTTTTCAAGTATGTCACCCTCAAATCTGACATTGATAAACCCACAAAATCATGGGTTTTTGGGGTACTCGCGAAGTTGGGATCCGGGAGATTCTATTCATTGTCTTGTCTTTCGCGCTATAGGTTAAAGTGGACTAACCTGGTTTTGTGCGTGCGTGCGTCCGCCTCCGTATCTCGCATAATACTGAATCCTGAGATGTGTTTTTTTCGTTACAGACTAAATGGACCCTGGGAGCACTGAGAGCAGGTTATTTTCGGGCCGATATAGGTCGGATGCGCAGAAAGGGCGTTCGGCATGATTGAAAATGGTCTTTTGGGCCGTATGAAACGTTAGGTCAATTCAAGATACCTAGATCACACTTCAAAAAATTAACTAAAAAATTCACTAAAATCACGCTATAGATCCTACTACACTATTGACCCGGATCTATAGTATGGAGTCTGTAGTATGTTAGCTATGCTATCTTAATGAAATAAGCACTGTTATAATTCGATTTTGAAAAATATGGTTTCGGTAAGGCAACTTTCAGATAACCATGCTTGAGGTGAATTAAATAACCATTTATGGAAAAATTTAATTTAAACGCTGTTGCAGTTTTTGCACTTTTATGCTGCTGCAACAATATGTTACAGTGCAGTTTTCACAATTTTGTATGATATTGTCATATAAAATTTAAAGGTAAGCTAAGTTTCCGTTATTCCGAATAATGGAAACTAGCGGCTTGGGACTCCCTACGGGAGTCCGATTAAAAATTTTGTCTACATGTATGTTCCCTTATATGTTCTATGTTGCCTCACATTCCAAGGGGGAAGGTCGGGCGCTCCGCGCCCGATCACAGGACTGGATCGCCGCCTCCGGTGCCTCGCAATATTTATGGGAGAAATGCACCCGCCAAAAATTCGGGACGGACTGACAATAATTATGGTACCTTTTAGCTAAATTTTGACCTCAAATTCGGATTCCCCGCAAAAAGTTACCCTAATTAGGTACCTTTGAAAAATAAGCACCCCTAAGAATGCACTTCCCAAAAATCCCAGGTGACGTACTCACAGCTTTAACTTACTTTAAGGATATAAAATTAGTGAACATTAATAGCAGTGTTCGGTTTCTTTCTAACGTTATTTGATTGTTCCGCTACAATACACTGATTAGCAAATAAAGGTGTTAATGATCTTTTGAATTGTAATTACTGTGTTCTCTTCAAAAACGCGTGCAATAAACTGAAAAAAAATAAGAAATAAATTTGAAATAAGCGGAAAACCTTACCACCCCGAGCAGATTTCGATTTTTACCTTCTGACAAAACTGCATATGCGTTTCTTGTATTCATTAAAAAGTACAATTTTTCTGTTTATGGTAGGAATGTGGAAAATTTCGTATGAAAAGCTTTAGGGCAGATAGAACTAACTAGATAGAAATTGAGAAGTTGAAATCTGATTCTACTTTGTACCGCGGTGACAATTGAAAGCTTGTCTTTGCCAAAATTTTTTGTAGGGACGCAATAAAGGTTTTATAAAAAGCGAAATATTAATGGGCAGGATCTGAGTTTCGTAGTTTTCTTTTTTAACGTGGCATACATTCAGAACAGCTTATGGTGGATATATGATTAGATGTGTGGGAGGAGTTAACATCTGATAATTTTGTTCATCCGAAAACATTCTTATATTATTCAACATTGCTTCATTTTACCTCAAATTATTTAGTACGCGAAAATAATGGCTGACTACACGAACGTCGTGGAATTGATTTCCCGTATTTTCGGCAACATTCTCTATGCCATCGCATTTTACCGCATATTTCGGATTCTCAAACGCGTGTATATTGCTTATCGCTATCATCAACAGCGTGGAACTTCTACAATTTCTGTCCCGCTAATCATTTTCTTCGTATGCTGGATGTGTGAGATTATTACTGTCATTCCAAATTGTGCTTGTATTTTGTGGGCCTGGCAGCCGTCTGGAGGTATGTGGAATTTTTAATAGTCCACAACTTCAAGTGTGAATAAATATGGTTTAATTAGGAAATCTTCGATATCATATCCGATACCAAGTTGAGTAAAGTCGGGCTCTTCAAATAACATAGGAAAACAGAAGAAACAGTTAGAATAAGACTAGAAAGTGATCCGCGAAAATCTTTGGAAATAATCCTGGAAGAATTTATGTCAAGGTTTCAAATTATGACAGTGTAATACTTTAGTTTACATGCGCGAGCCATCGTTTATCTTCTGGATGGGTATATGGAACATGTTGTCCATTGCTGCTTTACCTGTGTCCGTTTTCTTTCTAACGCTTGATCGAATTTTGATTATTTCGTATCCGCTAAGAAAAATTGATCGCCAAAGAAAAATATTAGTGATCTTTTGTATTGCAACTATTGCGTTCTCAGTGCTTATTAATTTGTATGGATGCCTTCAAGAATTACCTCTGCCACAAGAAATCAGTAAGTAATCTGATAGTAATTATAGGAATTAGATGCTCTCTTAGCGGGACAATTAAATCTCTGGGCTCTGACCAGTAATTTTTCCGTGTTTGGTAAAAAATTCAACCACTCAACTGAACCTTTTAATCCCTGTAATAAATCACATAAATTACAGAATGTCGAGTCTTCGCTTGTCTTTTCAAGAAGACAGGGCAAGCAATTTTCACTGTAACCAGGATGGCCGGCGGGTTCATCAATTTTATTGCCGGAGCCTACTTTTTCTACAAATTATGGCGCGTAACGCAGGCTAACAAAGAAGCGAACCGAGCAGTTTATCACACAGCTTCGGAAAATGCCAATAACAAATCGTCGAATAATAAGGTAAAGGTAAAACTGTTGTTAAGTCTTTGAAATGTATTGAATTATTCTTAGGTATGGTAAAATTCCGAAAATTTACAAAGCACCACCAAAAAAAAGAAAAAAAATACTCCCACACTGAAAACCATTAGAAAAATCGATAATATATGGTATTGTGAAAATTTTTTAGGTTGTATCAATAACTTTTTTAAACTTTTCCCACGCTGAAAAGACACTTAATCTGACTCATATTTGGTGATTGATTTTACAGTAGTAGTTCCAAATTGGGCTTGCCTATAGAACATTTTAGAGATGGAACCTATTTCAAAAGTGAATTTTCAGCTGAATCGAATGGCCGTTCTCATAATCGCCATGGAGCTGATTCTCAATTTTGTGCCACAACTTGTTTCACTCATAGCAAACACGGTCAAATTCTATTTATTCCTTGCTTGAAATTATATTAATTTTACCAATAATCATAATTTCAGATGTTTTCCATACGAATTAGTCAATACGTCGGGCCGTATAACGTATATTTGACGTCTATCGAAGTATTCGTATTGTCAGTTATGTATTCCAGGATTCTATGCAAACCAACTATAAAAAATTCACTTACCAGTGTGAATCCAAGAAACTCATAGCGTCTTTTTATTGAAAGATTATATAGTGTACTAACTTTGATGCCCAACATTTAGTTTCAATTGTTTAGAGCTTGTTTTAATCTAGCATAGTACAATAAGTAAAACATTGTTATGTTACATAATAAATTTTTATACATATCTTATTGTTTATAAAGCCGCGTATCCATACGCTCCACCTGGAGCTCCGTGTCAAATTTACGTTTCCTCTTTTCCTCTTTTCATATTACTTTTTTTCCTTCAGAGAATAATATTTCTCCTCTACCAATGCGACTTAGAAAAAGACTGTCTAGAATCTGTTAAGGAATCTGTTTATAGAATCTTCCTCTAACCGTTCGACTTTGAGACGCTTGATGCGCTCAACAAAGCCTATTGGACGCCTACGGACATACTTTCGAGATTTTTTGTACTAGCGAGTAACGGAAACAACCGGAGAAAAACTGATTGGTTGTACATACAAACGTTTACATTCATAGAATTGCGTCTGATGGAGCAAAATTATACTTTCGCTAAATCCTTTGCCAAAATGAAACATGAATTTATGCAAATTCACAGTTGAGTGACGCTTGAACGCGACGCACTTGTTTGTATCGGTTTTTCTTCGGTCTTTCTTAGAATCATACTTTTCACAGCATTGTATTATCACGTATTCAGAAACTAAGAGGACTTGGTGGTGTTACAAAACTTAATTGGAAAACGTTTTTTGTATTTGTTAGCTTTAGTTGGGACAAAAAATTTGTATTGGTGGACAATATTCTAAGAAATGTTTGGGCAAAATGAGGAAGCTTACTTCCCGGGTACAAATTTTGAAACTACATACTAGACTCATTCGGAGTGAAGGTTTGGAGTACCGCTTATACCAGACATTTCCTCCCCCTCAAATGTATGTTCCCAAGGTTGCCCTATTGTAGCCATGTTCTAGATCATGTCTCATTAGGAGCGCACAAGTTAATTTTTGGACTTTGTGTCCACGGGGTATGTCAATAGTTTCGACAATTATTATTTTAGCCAATATTTATATGAGCCAGCGGATATGTAGCTTTTACCCTTCCGATAAGCCATATTTATATTTTCAGAAATATTACTCCTACAGTATAACCCCAAAAGCACTCCCTGAAAAAATACTTCACATTTTATGAGTCTAGGTCTAAGTCGAAGACGATGGTATGATTGGGGGGAGTTACGATTGGGGGGGACAGTTGGGGGGGATCACTTGGGGGGGGTTAGGATTGGGGGAGTCACGATTGGGGGGAGTGAGGCGTGGGGGGGTTTGGGTAAACCCCCCCAATCCTAACTCCCCCAATCCTAACTCCCCCCAATCCTAACTCCCCCCAATCGTAACTCCCCCCAATCCTAACTCCCCCCAACTGGTATTGCCATAGTAATTTTGAATAATCCATAAAAATTACCTAAAATTACCAGAAAAGTACCTTATAAGATAATTTTTCGCGTAGAATTTAACTCTAATTCTCACAATTGCTACTGCCATATTGTTTTAATTCCAATTTTCGGTTATTTTTCCACTAGAGTCACCAGTGAAACACCTTTCCTGGAAAAAATATAGTGATTGACCAGATTTACGATTTTTCCTGAATCAGTGTTAGGTTGCATCTGCGGTTGAATTAAATGGTCTGTTACTGCTCCAGGAAAAGTTTTTTATGCATCCGCGATGATTTATGTCCGAGACCATGCTTAAGTCAAAGTTGACTGTATTGCATTTTTACCAAATTGTGATGTGCTTGACGGTGAAAGACAATGAAATAGATCGGACACTCCACATTAGAAGATGAAAATCGTGAAAAGGGAACTTCACAGCCTAAGACTGCACTAAAGCTTAAGCCTAAGATTAAGTCAGTATTGGGCGTGCCCAGCGGGGCCACAAGCCTAAATGCTTGTTTGGCGCCTTTTAAGGATTGTTCGGGAGCTTAAGCCTAAGATTAAGTCCTCGGTTGGCCGTAGATTGTTCGAGCCGCAAGCCCAAATCCTTGTTTGGCGCCTTATAAGGGTTGTTTTAGCCTAAAATAGAAGAAATCTTCTACTGATTTTTTCCCAAGTTACACTAGCGTCAACCGCTTGCACGTGGACAGCACAAATCTGGGAGAGAAATAGCATCTTGAGTCAAATTCCTTGAGAAGACAAACAAAACTGGATACTTAATCCTTGTTGTTACGAAAAAACATAAAAATCAGCGGAAAGGATATTTTTCCCTTCTCGCTTGCAGTCATCAAAAGTGGTTGATTACACGAAAAAGCAACAAAAAACAGTCACATAATGGAAAAATAACCGAAAATTTGAATTCTACGCGAAAAATTACCTTATAAGGTACTTTTCTGGTAATTTTAGGTAATTTTTATGGATTATTCAAAATTACTATGGCAATACCAGTTGGGGGGAGTTACAATTGGGGGGAGTTAGGATTGGGGGGAGTTACGATTGGGGGAGTGAAGATTGGGGGGAGCTAGGGTTGGGGGTTTTGGGTAAAACCCCCCAATCCTAACTCCCCCCAATCCTAACTCCCCCCAATACTAACTCTCCCCCCAACTGTCCCCCCCCCAATCGTAACTCCCCCCAATCATACTTTTCCCAAGTCGAAGCCTAAAGTATGCCCTTATAAGGGTTGTTCAGCATAATACCTAAAAATTGGTCAAAAATTAATATGAACTACGAATTCGGCGAAAAATGACCCAGGAAAGCTTTTTAACCTTTTTATACGATTTTCTGAAAATGGGGGGGGGGGCAAAATGACAGATTCTCACATTTTATATCATTTCAGTCAAATTCTTCCATTCGAAAATAATTTTTTAGTACGAAACACTTTCTTCATTTTGCTTCAAATTGTTTAGAATACACAAATACTAAATGGCTGATTACACGAACGTCGTGGAATTGATTTCTCGCATTGCCGGCAACATTCTCTATGCCATCAGTTTTTACCGTATTTTTCGGATTCTCCAGCATGTTTATATTATCTATCGCTATCATCAACAGCGCGGAACTTCCACGATTTCTGTTCCGCTAATAATTTTCTTCGTATGCTGGATGTGTGAGATTATTACTGTCATTCCAAATTGTGCCAGTATTTTGTGGGCCTGGCAGCCGTCCGGAGGTATGTGGAATTTTTAATAGGCCACATCATAAGGTAGTGTGGCATTTAACTCCACATGTTTCTGCTGAAACAAGTCCATACTTTAGATTATATGCGCGAGCCATCGTTTTTCTTCTGGATGGGCATATGGAACATGTTGTCCATTGCCGCGTTACCTGTGTCCGTCTTCTTTCTAACTCTCGACCGAATTTTGATTATTTCGTATCCGCTAAGAAAAATTGATCGCCAAAGAAAAATATTAGTGATCTTTTGTATTGCAACCATTGCATTCTCAGTGCTTATTAATTTGTATGGATGCCTTCAAGAATTACCTCTGCCACAAGAAATCAGTAAGTCGTGTGATAGTAGCTCATAAGTAATTCTTTATAAATGACTTAAATTTCAGAATGTCGAGTTTTCTCCTGTCTTTTCAAAAGAACAAGGCAAGCAATTTTCACTGTAACCAGGATGGCCGGCGGGTTCATCAATTTTATTGCCGGAGCCTTCTTTTTCTACAAATTATGGCGCGTAACGCAGGCTAACAAAGAAGCGAATCGAGCGGTTTATCACACAGCTTCGGAAAATGGCAATAACAAATCCTCGAATAATAAGGTAAAGGTAAAATTATTGTTAAATCTTCGAAAATATCATAATTCTTGTTGGGGTACGGAAAATTCTCCCAGAAGAACTCCATCAGAAAAACCGCATAGGGAAACGGAAAATTTTAGTCTTCTGTATCATTATTATCATCTGTAGTCGCTACATCACAATATTCTCGAAAATAACCCTGGAGTTAAAATGCCAGCCGCTCACTGAATAAGAATAAGTTTGACCATATCCACTGGATCTTTTCCAGGATGTGTCTTTAGAACGGACTATTTTAGAGGGGAACATTTTAAAGATCCAAGAGTGTACTTTAGCAGAATAGAATGGCCGTTCTCATTATCGCCATGGAATTGCTTCTGAACTTCGTGCCACAACTTGTCTCATTGGTAGCAACAGAGGTCCGGTTTCATTCATTTCGAGTATTAAATTGATCAGATTGATTGATGATCCGATTATTTCAGATGTTTTCCATAACGCTTAGTCAATACGTCGGGCCGTATAATGTCTATTTGACAGCTATCGAAGTATTTGTATTGTCAGTGATGTACTCCAGGATTCTATACAAGTCGATAAGTAAAGATTCACTTACAAGTGCGAATCCATGAATTTGTTAGCGGCTTTTATAATGAAAGCTGACATAGGATAAACATATATATGATGCCAGAAACCTCTCTTTGGTTAATTGTTTAACTCTTGGTGGTAAATTATTCAAACAAGTTAGAGGATTCACAATAAACTAGTTTCTTGATAATTTTTGAGAATTTGATTCTACACTGTTTATGTTTTACATAGGGCTGTGCAATCCTAACCTTTCCTAACCCATGAAAAGAGAGGTTAGGATCCTAACCCATGGTTAGGATCCTAACCTTCTGGGTTAGGATGCTAACCTCCCTTGTATTTAAAAGGTTAGGATTGGGGTTACGATTGGGGCGGTTAGGAAAGGTTAGGATTGCGCAGCCCTAGTTTTACACCATATTTTAATTGTGCAACGACAGGGCGGTCATTCGTTGTCTTATGCAAGATTGCAAAGAGAAACGATGAGTCATATCAATCGACAATTTTAGTTGAATAAAGTATAAAAGTGATATGTCTCATGAATTTCCACATTTAGGACCAGGTCAGACACAAAAGAGCAAGAAAATTATCTGTAAAAACATCAAAAAATTTAGCTAAATGCTAACGTAATTGTCATAAAGCCGTATTTGGCCCAATTTTCTTGGCTGAATACACTAGAAACTGCAAATTGGATATCGCATGCCTTACAGCTAATTCTGCACAATAATTCCCTTAAAGAGAATTTATTGCTTTTGCGGAATAATGTTATTTGATTTTTTATGACCATAATTAGATTTGCCTTTCCATCTGAAACAAAATTGTTTCAAATGAAAAGCATTCATAAACCCGGAATAAAAATCACTTCCCATTGGAGTTATCAGAGGGAATGCGGCGTTTATAAAAGCCTTTATTAGACGGAAATATGTACTTTTCCGTATAACAATTCATGTACATGGATTGACCCCTCTAGTACATTTGTGTCTAGTAACAGTCATGCATTTTTCTTTTATTTTTTCTGCCCTTTAGTCTTGGTTTTTTGCCTGCACCCGATTTTTTCAACTACTCCTTTTCCTTCTTCCCTCCTGCTATATGATCGTTGACCATAAATGCATCATGATTGCGGTTTTTAAATTTACTATCGGGCCCGTCTAAGATTCAACACTACTCTATCGGAATATTTTCGTTTGTAGCATTTCATGCTTATATCTTTTCAACAAAATATTCAAACAATTTTGATAATTCTAAAAATGCAATTAATTAAATCACCCACAAGAATAATCTAATTTGTCAGTATGGAAATTTTTGGGTATTCAGAAGATTGCAGCACAAATTTATTTGTAAACACATTCAAACTACATGAAATCGATGATCGGTGTGCTATATAATTACAGGTATTCTGAGAAAAGGTAGTCTAATCGAGAACGGCAAGGGTACAAGGAATGCGAAAACGTGACATTCTTGAATCTGGCGTAATAACTGTCCTACCTAATAAATTTTACGATTTTTCTCAGGTTAGTTCTTCTACGTAATAGTTCTAGAAGTTATATGCTATAAGCACTTATATTCCGATCCAGAAGATAAACACTAAGTAAAACCCAGTCACGTGATAATGTCCTCAGTCTAGCACATAATTTTGACAAATGTCCGAAGCCATGTGGACTATAGGGCATGCCACAATTATTTTCTCGTCCTATATTTTTCTTAGGATGTTAGGAAAAATATATGTGTGACGTAGGTACGTGTTTTCGTAAGACGAAGAAAAACAAAAATCCACCCATGCATTTAATTCAATTACCGTTAAACAATTCTTAAATGGATTTTCTTCTGGATTCCATTGAAATATATATAACTGAGTTAATATATTCCAATGAGTCATAAGAGAATTATTGGAGGTCGTTATTGGAGACCAATATTTTAGACCTCGTTAAGTATATTTTCGCAAATGCAGCTAGCCAAAAATTTCGGGCCCAACCAGGAAGTAAACCTTGGGCAATCTGATTGCCTGTAACTGCTCTATTGAGCTACAGGGTCCTACGGTTCTGCTCCACTGTCTTGTTCCAGACTCATTTCCTGGTTGGGACCGAAAGTTTTACCTAATTACATTTGGGAAAACGTAAAAGAATTAGATAATAGGGAAACTCTCGCCCAACAGAACGTTAGTTTATTTAAAAACTGATTCAAAATTCTAGATGAACTACAACAATTGTCTCGACCTGATCGAGAAATCAGCTGCCATCATATTCTTTTCCATCGCTTTCGCTCTCATAATCCGCATCCTGAGCACAATGTACCACAGCTATGCGAGCAACACGCCTGGATTTAAGGCATATCATTTGCCCGTCTGTCTTATAATTTATTTTCTGTGTTGGGCTCTGCAAATTATTACCTCGATTCCATACTTTACTTATTTTATTGTATCATGGACTCCGAATGGAGGTATGCGACTTTTTAGGGATGCGACTTTTTGGTATGTGGACTTTTTAGGAAAGGAAATAAAATTATAGGTAACAAATTTGAATCGCCGCCAAACTAATTTTTCCATAGTTTGAGGTCCAATCACTCCAAATGAAGAGAAATTCACATTAATAAAAATTTGTCTCATTTCTAGCGAACTACGACGACGGAGTCAAGATTTTCTGGACATCGATATGGACCCAGTGTGGAATGACCACAATTCCAATCGCCGTTTTGTGTCTAACCGTGGATAGAATCATGTGCATCTCCTTCCCAGCCCAATACCTCAAACGTCAAAACCTCACAATTTTTCTGACAGTTACGGCGATTTCTGTCGTTTTAATAGGCAACTTATGGGATGTTTTCCGAGAATTGCCTGTAAAAAGTAATACAGGTGAGAGTCTATTGATTTTAATTTCTTCAAACATGGTAAAATTATTCAGGATGCAGAGTTTATGTTTGTGTCTTTAAAACGACCAATATGGAAGTTTACACGTACACAAAAATGATCGGTGGATTATTGAACTGTTCCACAGGCCTCTATTTCTTCTTCAAGCTGTGGAATGTCAACAAGCACAACCTGGTCGACCAAAATAGCACTCAAATGAGTTCTTCGAATAAAAAGGTACTCGTAAAAAGGTACCCGTAATCTAGAATGCCAAATATGAATTCAGTAGTAGGGATCACTCTTGTGGTGATAATCAATTTCTCCAAACCTGCTTTGCAAATAGTCTAAGAGGGTAGATCTTTGCAAATTTGAGTCGCTTGTGAAATTTTTGGGCAGCCTGCCCAATTTTTCATACATTTCCTAAATTTCCCTGGGATAGTTACCTATAATCCTCGAGATTGACAGGATGTCACCAAGCTAACGTTTGGTGAAGAATAAGTCACTTTCTTGAGATTGTTCTCCATTAATAAACAATCAGCCCACTGCAAACCGCAATAAATATCTTGTCTTAGACAATTATTTCATAAAAATGGTTCAGGTGAACAGAATCGCGATGCTTGTAATATTGGGCGAGTTCTCCTTAAACTTTCTCCCTCAGTTTTGTGCCTTGCTACTACAAAAGGTATTCTATTAAAGATGTTGCCATTGGCAATACCATCGTTTCGTTTCAGGTTTCCGGAGTGATGGTCGGTCAATATATTGGTCCATACAATATCTTTTGTGCTTCCATTGACGCGTTCTTGGCGTCATTGATTTATTCTAAAACCTTGAGGTCGCTAAAGAAGACGGGTGTCGCGACCACCGTTCACGTTACCCAACATTTTAATTTAATGAAAGCGGGACAAAGTTTTCAAACTGAAAGTACAAAATAGTTATTGCAAAAAATATTTATATTTCAACAATGCTACTCAATTGATAAATTTTTATAATAAATCACTGTGGTTCAAAATATCGCAAATGAACAAATCTGTAAAAAGCATCTCTTCGCTCATTTCACAAGCAAGGATGGGCTCAGCTTTTTAAAGATAAAATCAAATTTCACCCAATAAATTTTTAAATAATCCAAGCGCTGTTTAACTTTACGGATTGAATGACTGCTCGACGCAGAAGGAAAATAAAAAGACCACATAAGTTGATTGCTCTTTTTAAAACTTTGTAACATTGCTGAGACAATTTTATGGCACACAGGAGGGTATTGATGGAGGATTGGAGTGTACTCCTTTGCGAGAAAACGACCTAAAGCACCCATCAACAAATTCTGGTCTCTGGTAGTCGTCCAGAGATCAAACAAGAGATCCTGGAATAGTGATAAAAGACAGAGTTTGTGGCCTTGACAAGTGAGTTGGAATGTCAATCAAACCACATATAAAATTAATCGTACAACATAATAAGATTTTCAAATTACCGCAAAAAAATACTGTTGCAAAACTGTTCCCTTCAAAAATTTATAATGGAATAAATCTAGCAGTGATTATCTCTTAGTACCATATCGAACACTGCGGTTTAGGTAAGAGTGGATATAACTGTGCACGCCGCCGCTCTCGCGGCGTCCCCCCCCCACCCGTCAGTATGCCGCATTTTACAAAATTTTGTCTAAAAAATTTTGTCAATATTTTGCTAAATTTTTTGAAAATCTGTATCAGCACATCCGTACGAACATTTTAAGCTATCACTGCCCGGAAATGACCGTTGAAAGTGGTCTAAACGTCAGTGGACATCATCAGACGGACAGACAACGGTTTCTTAGTAAAGTAACATATTAAGAGTAAGCTTTATACCTAATTTTCGAAATTTAGGATCATTGAGACTGCGTCTTTGCAAAAAATGGACTGCCAAAAACGTCAAATGTAAGTGATTTTTAATGATTTCCAGATATTTTTCATCACATGGCGTCGGTTAGTTGGCATTGACCAACTAACCCAACTCGAAATCCTTATTTCCCGATATGTAACAAAAAAGTGAAAGGAATATAATTCAAAAAATCTTGAAGAAATAATTTGAGAGCTTTTTTCCGGTCACCGAGCGAAATATGACTGATTTCTATCATTTTTGAAAACTAATCAAACTAAAAGATCGCACTAAAAATTAAAATTAATCATATAAATATTAAGTACAAATCCCTGTTATGTTTGCAGATCGCTTTCGACAGAAACAATCGCCGACGTCCTTCGCTATTTGTCACGCAAAAATCTAGCACAACACATTTACTTCGTCAATCGCTACATTTGGCAAATTGCAACCTCACATAAACTTGTTCCCAATATGCTCTCATTCATGATTATATATATTGACACAATGGCTAAGGATGGACAAGTGCATTACAGCTTTGATGACATACAAGAATATGTGAAGGATTTCAATCCGGACACAAAACGCGGCTATGGAAACTTGATTCGTGTCGTTAAGTCCAATTATTCTGTATACCAGGTTCCTGTGTCATATTTTGTCGAGAAGATGCCAGCTCCAAAATTTGTTCACTTTTGCGATGTACGTGTAAGACACTGTGAAGATGAAGCTCTTATTGATTTTTTGCGCGATGCAAACGAATCCTTCATTGGATGTGACTTGACAATTGAATATCTTGATGGTAAGTAACTTTTAAAATGATAATTATAAAAGTTTATAATTATGTTTTTATTTAATCAGTTTCATTTATAATAATAATAATAATCCCTCATTTAAAATTCAAATAAGACTTCTTTTGAAGTAGAATTTTCCTTACATTTATCTATTTTAGACCCTATCGCCAATGATACGCAGAAGAAACTAACATATTTGCTTGCGAACGCTTTTATTAAACCTGCACAGATTTCGCTGGAATTAAATTGCGACTCTGGCCTACTTCATCAAATAATGCAAACTGAGGGAATTTTAAATTGCAGCAAGTTGAAATTTTGTGTTCCAAACTACACTCAAGAATTTCACTGTTCACTATTGAATTGGCTTCAAAATTATGGACATGAGGAAAGTAATCCGGTGGCTCAACGTGGAATAATAATATATAAATATTTACTTCTGTTCGAATATCCAAGTAAAATGGTTTTGCAGATGGCAGAGCATCTCAAGCAGGTTAGAATTTTTATAAGAACATAACATTGTACAGGGTTGAATCTGGCACATTATTTCATAATGATGACTACTTAGCGCCCTAGCAGCATCCTCCTCTCCGCCCCCTTCCCAGCCGATAAAAAACGCCCTGGGGTTTTCGGCCACGGTGAATCCGAATCCGGGGTCAAAAAATGTGGGCATACCGTAGAAATTTGGAAAAAGTATATTTGAAGATATATCCTATTTTGACGTTCCAGATTCACGTTGGAGCCGAGTTGTCGTCACTCTGCGGGCCCTCGAAGCCCTCGTAGTGAAAACATAAATTAGTTGTCTCTTTTCGCGTGAAATTCAAATGTGCCGAAGGAAAGTTATTACCAAATCAAAGCAGGGAATCTGAGCTTCGATTTGGTATATAAATTTCCTTGAACACATTTGAATTTGGCATCAATTATGTCATCCAATTTTAAATTACAGATTTTTCAAGATAACAACGCACCTTCATTGGCGTTTGTAATTACTTTCGGCTCCAAAGGAGATTATGTACCATATTTGGGAGGTGAACATGAATTTGATTTGACCAAAACTTCTACCGGCGAAAAGCTTTCTTTCTTCAAATCAATAGGGCAAAATCGTTTTTATCGACTTTGGTGCCGCAGAGTAATCAACAAAACTACGGATTATGTGAACGAATACCAATATAAACGAGCATATGGCGGATGCATATATTGATAGCTTCAACTTTCTGTTTGCAGCTTTTTTTCAATTGTGTTTGTGAATATTTTATTTTTGGGTCATAAATTTTATTCAGTATATGTTTCGAGAAAACGCATAGTGAAATTATATACAAAATAGTTATTTTACAAAAGAATTGCATGTAATTCTAAGTAAGCCAATATAAACGTGGATGGACACTCGTATAAAGCAGGGCTGGGAGATCGGATCGGATCGGATCGGAAATATCGGGTTTTTTGAGGATCGGATCGGATCGGTTTTTTTGGCCTTTTTGGACCGATCCAAGCACCCCTAAGAATGCACTCGGCCACGAATTCAAATTTTAAATTCCCGCCGGCCGTGCCCGATAGGGCGCGGCCGGGAAAAATTTTAGAAAATTTTAATGAACCACCATTCCAAAATTACAAAATTTTCGCCTGCGGCGCTATTTGGTTACCGTTTCTCCTTCAAGAATTTTGAATATTTTTATATGAAAATCGCGAAAAATCGAATAATTTTTGTACCAAACAGGGAAATATTGAAAAATTTTCGCCTGCGGCGCTGTTTTTTCGTTCTTTCTCCATTGGTTTTCGACAGTGATTGTCGTTTTTAGAAACTAACAGTACTAATTTTGAGCTTAAAACGCCAAAAATTGAAGGTTTTTATATGAAATTCGCCAAAAAATTGAAAAATTTTCGCCTGCGGCGCTATTTATTCCTGTTATTTTAAAATTAGGTAAAAGTAGTACAATTGTACAAATTCATAAAAAAAACATAAATTTTGGCATATTTTATCAAAAAATTGCAAATTTGACCCACTTTTGGGCATAAATAGCAAACTTAGATGATTTGGGAAAAATTTTGAAAAACAGCCAAATTTGGTGAAAAATTTTGGATCGGATCGGATCGGATCGGATCGGAAATATCGGGTTTTTTGGGGATCGGATCGGATCGGATCGGGTTGGCGGTCACCAGGTATCGGATCGGATCGGATCGGACCCGCGATCAAAGTTCCCAGCCCTGGTATAAAGCTCACATTAACGTATATTCACCTAGTTATAAGTTTCCTCGCAATTTTTATTTGAATGACTTGATATATTACACTTTATTTTTGCAATTTTCTTTTCACTCATGTTTGTGAATATGTTATACCGGATCATATATTTTATTCGGTATATTTCAAGGAAATGGAAGATAAAATTATTTAAACAAAACATTACATGTAACTGTGATGTAAATTTGATTGAACGTAAATATTTTCTATAGAGAAAGTGTAAAACTATGCATTACAGATGTACTAGTCGACTGACTTACAAAACGGTTTGATCGCTAAAAAGACGAGCATTTCCTCGAGTATTTAAATTATAAAAAACCTTCGGGAACAATTTTTATTAACCGTTTATTTTGTCCAAAATAAATATAACACAAACATTCGCCGAAATTATCCATAATAATATCCATAGTTATAAGGATAGTAATATGAACTGTATCCATAGGATGGATAGTATCCATATGAATTGTATCCATAATATCGGCGGCCTCCACCGGCCGCAACAAATCCACCTCCATATCCTGGTCTATATCCTCTGGCTACGACATAGGCTAAATTCCTCAAAGTTATGTGACATAAATTGATTACAGAAACCGTTTAACTCATTTTTAAATAAATGGCTTGGCCAGCCCATAACAAGCCAATTCTAGAAAAGCCACTTTTTTGAATGTGCTGAATAATTTAACTTCATAAAATTTTAACATTTTTCTCTCACTAAAAACTTTTATCCAAAACAAAACATACTCTTTTGCATTAAAAAATTACGAGCCACATTTCTCGGCTGGATGTTACAATTCCTAAATGGACCCTAATTGTGTAAACAATACTTACCATTTGTCACTGTAGCGAACAATAAAATCAGCGGCAGCGAAATAAGACCACCCCAAAATTTCGCCATTAAAAAACTGTAAGGCTAGAAGAATCACCACCAAAAGACTTGATTATAGACGCAAGATTTCCTTATTACTAACTGAACTTTCTTCTGTATTTATATCTTCGATATCTCCATTTTTAAGCGAAGATGTGTCTGTTATTGTGACCAAAGTGCATAGGGGAGATCAAGTATCTTGACGCGAGACAAACTCCGAACATCGTAGAGATGAAAACTATTCACAAGACTAGTAATTATCTGGTTTGTGCCCTATTGTCGTTTAACGAATTCGTTCGGGATTCGTAATCCTGGTGTTTGCGCTTATTGAACGTCTGAATTTGCGCTATCTTTTTCTGAATCGCCATCCCGGCTGACTTGCCAGTAACAACTCATAATGAATTTTTAGATTGTAAAATCTGACTTGGCTTTGAAAATTGCTGAAAGTTGCACTAAATTCTCTTTTTATGTATGAATATGTTTCAAATTATTTTCCAGAATGACCAAGTGTTCGGTAAAAACAGCTGTATGTCTATTAAAATCTTGTAAAACCTTGTGCTCAAATCTTCTAGATCCAAACGAATTGGCCAAAAATCAGTGATCAGATTGAGCATTACGCCTAAAAAAACCGTTGCCTTGGCACAAACTCCAAACACAAAAAAAGATGCGAAACTCCAAAAATGCGAAATTCCAAAGATTCGAAACTCCAAAGATTCGAAACTCCAAAAACAAAAAGATGCGAAGGAAAAGGTCAAAAAATGACAAGGAAACAAATAGTTCCCTGTCGTCATTAGACGAATTTGTTCCAAATTTGTTTCCATAATGAATCAATTGCAATTAATAAAGAAAAGAAACATTAATCAACTTTTATGAAGGAAATTGTTCTGAACTGTACAGGAAATTACAAATTCAAGAGTTTGGGAAATAAGCTAAAGAAAAACATTAAGAATATTCAGTCAATTTTATTCAAATTTACACAAAAGTAAAATTAACCTATTTGTGCCACAATATGCGAGTACCTGTATTTGTTTAAAGTCGAATGAGTTTATAAGTTTAAGTGTTAAAAAAATTTTCGGCTTCTGTCTATTTTTCATCTTTTGAAAATGCCGCTTCCGACCTTTATGCATCCCTTCTTTAGCCAACCAAAAGCTGTTTAATGTGACTTAATAATTGATACATTAATTTTGATGCATGAATGTCTGAAATGGAAAAATTATATAAACACAATTTATTATTGCGTTCTGGCCAAAGTGGGTGTGCCAATTTTTCATATAACGCATATTATTGATAGGAGTCCTTTTTGCGATGCATGAATCATTAGGAAAACAATCTGGCTTGCCAACGAAATTTTCTTGGTCTCTTTTCCTTTTGAAAAAATGATGTCGCTATCTCACATTTGTTCCATAACTTTCCTCAGAAATAAGTTATTTTGAAATTTTTATCATAAACTTTTAAATTTGTTTATTTTCTTAGATTTTCTACAAATATTCCACATCATGCCGAGAACCAGAAGCAGCGGCCCAGCTCTAAAGCCGGAGGAAATACTAAAGAAATCACCCATGAAGGCTAAGAACAAAAGAACAAACCTTGCTAATCAATTTCAGGTACAAAAAGTTCCTGTTCGTGCAGCCGAAGCTCAACGACCTAACGCTAATTTGAATGTAAGCGACAGAAAAGCGGAAGTCGTGTTTAGTTTTGACACTACAACTTCGATGTATCCCTGTCTAACCCAGGTACGACGTAAGATCAAGGAATGCGTGGAGAGATTATTTCGCGAAATTGGTCAGGAGCATTTGAGGTAACATTTCATATTTTACGGAAAGTGGAGTGGAAAAATCTGTCACTGTAATGTATTTGCCCGTTCGTCCGCCTAAATATATGTACTCTACTATAGTTTCCGTGCTAAAATTTGAATTTCGCATCATGAATGAATTTTTTTAGAAGTTTCAGCCATTTTCTTGTGATTTTTCTGTTCTTTTATAATAATTCTTTTAAAGTTGGACTTTTTGTGGGTCAGAAGAGCCAGTTGTGCGACATTAAACACACTGACGCGCTGTTTGAACTCAGCAAGGAGTCATACGCCCTTCTATCATCATTCCCACTCAATTGGTAAGCTCCCCTTACTAATTGGCCTGCACATCGCTCTCAGCCAGCGCCTATACATGCTCCTTGGCCTCATTCGATCATATGTTGGAGGAATGGCAGGTAGTCAGAAACGCACACTATTTCGTCTTTCCTTTCAATTTTCCATTCGCTCTCCCAACGCCACAAATTCTCTATCCTTGCTTCCTGTCAGGCTGTAGAGACGTCAGACACTGGGACATTTTGCTTTTTTTCTTTCCTTTCAATATTCTTTTTGGAAAAAAAGTTCTGTAAAACAAGGATAATTTGCCACCTGGCAATTTCCCTATGATCACGTTTCCGAATCAACTTCCAAATTTTGTTTGTGGGTCAGAAGAGCCAGCCGTGCTACTTTCACGGAGCTGCGCGGATTTAATTCACTGCGTATCATCCGCCTTTCTCTCATCATTCCCACTATCAATTGGTAAGTTCAAACCTACTAACCGCTGCTCCGTTTGTTCCTTTACATATCTCTTCTCTGCGAAAGCATTACGTGATATGTTGTCGGACTAGCAGAGAGTCAGAGTCATACACTTTTCCTTCCATTCCGATTACCAATTTTCTCTGCATTGCTAGTGATTGGTTGGCTGCTCTCTATGCAATATCGCGTTTCTTTTTTCTCTAACTGTCGTTCCATTTTCCTTTCCTCGCAGAGTATTCTTTGGTGTCTTATTTAGCTTTTGACACCCATTCATGTTTTGAAATTACAGATCGGTTTGATGTTTTCTTCCATTTGTTTAGCTTCGTTACAGTTCAGAAAATTTTGTGAAAAAAGAAGTATCTTCGTAGCAAAAAAATCACCCCGATTTCTGTAATAGCCTAAGTCTCATATTAATCTAAGTATCTCTAGCGAAAAACTATTTTTTAGAGAATTTTGTTTAGAATTGGTGTAATTGCCCACGGCGACTACGACACACACTCTTATGTGATCAAACAAATGCCTATGACCACCAATGTGGATATGATTGTGGATTTTGTTAGCTCAGTCGATGGAAATGAACGTTAGTTTTTCATGTTTGATTTTGTCAAAACGTTTATGACATATTTTTGTCAAAAGCACACTTTCAATTTGTGGGGTCTTTGAAATTTGTTTTGAAACCGTTGTTTTTAGTATTAGTTGTGAACTTTGTCTTTCAGGTGGTCGCACCTTTCCAGAATGCTACGAATTGGTACTGAGCGAAACACAAAAATTCGCCTGGCTGGATGGGTGGTCCCATGTGTTAGTGCTAATCGGTGACGATAGACCTCATGAGCGTGACGAAAATCCACATGGCCTGGATTGGAGAGAAGAACTTGTAAAGTTGAAAAATATGGGAATTGTTGTCCATGGAGTGCAAGCACTGAACTTAAGATATGCCTCGGATTTCTATGCGGAATGCGCGAAAGTTACTGGAGGAGTGGTAAGATTTTGCAATGTGTCATAGAATTTCGCGACATAAACTAGTTGCATTTGGAACAAAGCTTCGAATTTTGGTTAATTTGACTCAAAAATTTCGCGTTTTTCACGATTTTATTGCATAATTGCAAAAAAGTGACAGAAATCGCGATTTTTGACAAAATGTGTACTATTTTCCCTCTAAAAATACAACCACCCTCTAAAATTCGGTACCACAGAAAAGGTAGAGAAAAAATACTATGTAAAAAGAGAAGCTAGAGAATAATCAAAAAATTAGAAAAACTGCTAAAAATTACACCCCAGGTTGATAAATATGACCCGGGAAGTTTTTTAGAAGGAATACTGTGATTGGTCATCTTTCATTTTAGCATATGCCATTGGACCAGTTCAGCGCTGTGGTTGACCTCGTGATGGCCGTTTGCTACCGCGAAGCTCGGCCAAACCAGCTTGAGGCATATGAGCGAGAAATCCAGGCTCAACTAGGTCGATACAGTCGCAGTTTGCGTACAATGTTTGACCGAATGCTCGGCCGTGATCCAAGCACATCCATGCCCCCAGGGGATATGAATGCGGTTCCTCCTGGAAGATTCCAGGTATCTTTTTTCTCCAGGTTCCTCAGGTTTTGAATTGCCGCTGATAAGTGCTGATGAATATAACTGCACTGCATTTTATTGAATCCTCTGAGGTACCATACCTTTGGTTTTAGGTTCTCGAGGTCGATACCGCGATTTCCATCAAAGATTTTGTTGAGGCTCAAGGTGTGAATTTCCAAAAAGGACGCGGATTTTATGAATTTATCAAACAGGAAACCATCCAGCAATACAAGGAGATCATTCTGATGGATAAAAACACTGGAGATATGTTTGAGGGTCCATATGCGCGAACTTTGCTGGGCCTTCCCACCGACGCTGACGCCAAGGCCAATATCGCGCCTCAGTCCGCGACAATCAAACCAGGAAATCTTCAATATTTTGTATTTATTCAGTCCACCTCATATAACAGGAAGCTGAGTCCAGGATCGAGATTTTTGTATGAAGTTTAGGGCCGGTAATGAATGAATTGTTTTGCACTATTATTTTTATGTTTAGCCGAAATATAAAAAATGCGAATTGTGAATTTTTAAATGAAAAACTTCTCCCACCAAATCCGTTGGCGATCATTTCCACTTATCTTCTTTTATTTACCAATGGGCATTTAATAATGCCTTCAGGACCTTGCATTGTGACCAAAAAAAAGTTAATCGGCCGAAGAAAAACTTTTAGTGGAAGATTTGCCCGTTTAAAATTGTGTGAGCGAAAGCTAAGACTGTATATAAACGTTCCATGTTTTCAAAAGTAGAAGTAGGGTCATTTCAGACAACTCAGGCTTGAAAGACTTGTCCCATTTTACATTGTAAAACATTGCGGCATATTCAATTCCCGAAGAACAACTTTATTCCACCATAATCGAGATCGTTTCACAAACAAAAAATCCTGGATAAATATGCGGAATACTTAGTATTGAACTTTTGGTTAAATGAGTTTCCAATTCCATTTTTCAAGGGACGATGGTGCAGGGTGGATTTGGAGTCTCCGCAGGCATTACATGGACAGGATGGCGAGTCGGCTTGATGATGTATAGTTCAGAGATTAGTTGAATGAACTTCAATGCCAGCATCGCAATCAGCATCACACCTGAAAATGACATTTTGAAATTTCAGTGTAAAGATATTTGATTTCAATTTAAAAAAATAATTACGTCGCTGCTAGTGCAAAATTATAGCTGCAATGCAATTTTAATAGTCCAAAATTGGATCACAATTGAAAAACTGAAATTTTTATGATCTATAATTTTGATCATTATTTCCGGAAAAATGCTGAGAAATGCTCCAAACAAAAAAATGGCTGTAAAGTACACAAAATAATTTCACCCACCAATAATCACAAGCAACATTTCGATCTCGGTCAAAGTCTTTTCGGCCTTGGGCAGCATTTGTTCCATGTGCATTAATTGTCGTCTTTTCTCATGCTGTATGGCACGGGCCTCCTTGAGGATTTGGAAGGACTGCTGTGTGATCTCTGAACTCCCATCTCCTGCTGGATGAGCAGCACCGGTAGAGTAGGACGCATTGGCGAGTGTGCTGCTATTGATCATTTTCGGTGCCTGAAATTTGACAGTACAGGAAGGTCAAATTTTTTTGTCTCTTTTGAAATAAAAAATCTAAAAATGAGCAATTTTGAAAGGCGAGCAATCTTTAGGATTTTTTGTTCGGTTTTTAAGTAAATTTATGATATAAAATTGTTTTATTCTCAAAGGATTATTTCAGAAATTTGTTACTGTAAGTCGGAATTGAAATATTTCCTTCCTGTGCCTTGGCAATCGATCATATTGACCATTTCAAAAGGGCAAAAACATGACAATCCTTTAATTCCATATAAATGTGAACGAATAAATGCAAACTTCAGAGACATTATTAATGAGCAAGAGATAACGGTAAAAACAGCATAGTGGCCAAAAACGCCATACAAGTAAATTTTCTACGAGAACACATACTGCTATTTTTAGGTTGAAATAGAGCATAGGTGCGTATGCACACTCCACTGCGGTATACCACTGGCTTTCAATCAATACCCGCATCGGTCTGTCTGTTTCTTTCTCTCGTTTTTCTCTCCTGACATTGTGTGATATTTTCTTGAAGCGTACCTTTGAATCGATTGTGCGTCTTTCACATTTTTGTCAAGTCAGAATTTCATTTTAGGCTAACAACTGAGGGTACTTTCCGGTTATCGGGCAGCAAAAGTCAATATTTTAAAATTTTTATTATAACAGCAGAAAATCATTCATCATCACTAGACACGTCATTATCATCTTCGAAATCACCGGTTTCATTCATTTTATCATAATATGTTAATTCTCGAACAGCTTTTCCAGGAGGCCAGTATTCTTTGATCGCCTTAAGAATTTCTTCGAAAACATCTGCATCATTTTTGATTAAGCGAACAAGCTCGAATAGTTTCATCTTTTCTAAAAACAAAGGAGTATTAATAAATTTTTAAGCAAAAATGGAGAATGAATTTTTGCTCAAAAAGCGGACTCCTTTGTTTTCAAAAAGCGATGAATAATGTTTTCTTTGTCTTCTTATCTGATCTAGACGTCTGAGAACGATTTATGGTGTTATAATAAAAATTTGAAAATTTTGACTTTTGCTGCCCGATAACCGGAAAGTACCCAACTGAGCTCTAGGCATCTCCCCCTGGTAGATTCTCCCTAACCCTACCATGTCTTCCCCCTCTAGAATTTCGAAAGTTTCAAACGGTTTGTCAATCGTAAAAAGATTTCCTTTATATTTGATGCCTCCTAAAATATGTAATTTTGTGATTGGCTAGTATGCATAGAGTGACAGCTCCAGCTAATACAATTCACAGACATATAAACGATTTCAAATAACCGCGGAAATCTCAACCGCGAAAAGAATCTTCAAATGTTGCTTTTTGAGTACAAAAGAAATTATACCCAAACAAATTCGAGTCCAAACATAATTTAACTTAATCATCGTCATTTTTGAACGTTGAAGCTGTCGATTCGCTGAAAATGGAACGAAGAAATCGTCAAATGTAAGAATTATAATGTTTGTTCTTTGCACTAATTTCTGAGTTTTTTGCAAGAAACATATTTCTTATTTGAGCATTATAGCTTCTAATTGCAAATACTTATAATACGTAAAAAATATTCTCTACCATATGATCATTTAATAGAGTGTTTGTAAAAACTTTACATATAAGCTGCAGATCACTTCCAACTGACACAACAGCCAACATCCTTCGTCATCTCTCTCGCAAGAAGCTATCTCAAGATCTTTACCTGGTCAATCGTAACATTTGGCAAATTGCAACTTCAAGTCATCTTGTACCCAATGTGCACTCGATCAAGTATTTGTACATTAACACACGTGATAAGCTGCGGTATTATAACGTTGATAATATACGAGCACACGTGAGCGACTTCGACCCCGAAATTAACTCTGGATATGGAAACCTGATTGGCATCCACAATAATTCAAAGTACTACGAATTTCCCGTCTCATATTTTGTCCAGAAAATACCAATTCCGGAACCATTTGTTCGATTTGGCAAATATGTACACATACAACATTGCGAGGATGAAGCTCTTATCAGATTTTTACGAGAGGCAAAAGAATCATTTCTTGGATGTGCGATGACAATTCATTTTCACAGTGGTAAGTAGTTTTTAAGATGACAATCAAATATTTTTTTCAAATAATATTTGATAAATTAATCCACGAGGGATTAATCAATGCAGGATCATTTCTCAATAGTGTTTTAGATATCGCCAGCGACGACGAACAGAATAAACTCGCATATTTATTCGAGAACGCTTTCATTGAACCTGCAGAAATTAATCAAGAATCTCGCAGTGCACTACTGAATTGGCTCCAAAACGATTATCGCGAGGACAATAAAAAGGTACATCGTGAAAGCAAACACTTAGTATTGATACACTATCAAAGAAAGATGATTTTGGATATGGTACAACACCTGAAAATGGTAAATATTTTCTTATAAATTTTTATAAGATAAATGTATTTTTTATCTAAAATATTTGAGATCGATTTCTTACAAAAAGATAAAAATGAATTTCAAAATGTTTTTCTTTCAGGCATTCGAAGATGAAAATTCGCCTCCGACAGCGTTCTTGATCACTTTTTTTGGCTCCGATGCAGGTGCTTGTGGGCCGTGTTTGGAAGGAGACCACAGCTTCTACTTGACCAAAACTTCTACCAATGAAAAGCTGTCTTTCATCAAGCAAAATCGAAATAATTATCTTTATCGACTCTGGCGCCGCAAAGTGATTAGCGATATTTCGGATTTTGAGACGGAAGATCAATATAAACGAACAACAATATACCAAAGTCGATAATTTACATCATTGTCGCAATCTGAATATTTCTATTTTGAAAATTTCTATTTTGCAATTTTCTTTTGAGAATATTTAATTTTTGTGTAACTAGATATTTAAATATAAACATTTGAACTATCATGCCGCGTAAATATTTTGTGTAGAAAAGTGACAAACCGAAGCAAATTCTGGGAAGTAACCGAAAATTTTGTTATGATAGTTTGATAACTGACACTCTATTGAACGATCATCTTACCATCATTCCCTGCAATATTTCCTCGTGTTCTTCATTTTTCGAAATATTTTTTGTATTAAAATGTTTAGGGGCATAATATCCACCAAGATTGGTAGCAGATAGCATTTTGATAAAGAAAAAGAAAACACATTTTCTGATATTTCCCTTTTGTTTGACTCGGATGCACCTCTATCAGCTGATTTTACTTTACCAAAAGCTTTACCAAACGTTTTTCTGTCTGCTGTTTCCATAACCGATGCCTTTTTCCTGGCAAACGAATTATACGCTCTTATAAATACAGCTGTATAAATGTGTACTACTCATAAATGGAAGAATGAACACAATGGCGGGTAATGAAAATGTAATGTGTTATGAGTTTATATTTTTTTCGCACAAACTAATTAATACGCATTTTTCCTAGCCCCGAGAAAATTTTTTCTGTCTCAGTTCATCAAAAAAGTAAAAAGTTCTCAAGTTGTCTGTTTTTCGTTTACTCCCCCATGTTCCATTTCCAGAAATCCGCTTATATGCACAAAGTAAATGCGTCAGTATGAATGTATACCATCTCATATATAAAAAGAGAAAATCGCATGTAATGATTAAATAACGTGTTGTGTGTTTATATTTTTCCCCAAAACCAAATAAATGAAAATGTTAGCGAACCCATTTTTGTGTTAATGTATTATCTATAAACTATAATCGATAAAGTTTATATATGTTCGTTAATCATAGACTAACAGCGGAAAATAAATAACAACTTTGTTCAGTCAGCTGGACATGCCAAACTTTGTCAATGATACAAATGATTAATAATTGAATAAACTTAAATAGAAGATACGGTTTCAGGTGGCTGAGCACAGTATGCTATAAATTCTCCTCATATTCTGGTCTTGCGGACCCAGTAGACGATCCGCCGGCAGATTGGTGCAAAGCCAAATGCAAATTCAGGCCTAAAGAAGTAAAGTTACTAATTTTTTCGGAACATTTAGCTTTAATCTCTTACTCAATTGGCTTCCCGATATATCAGCCAGAGACATATCTGAAACTTGAATTATTAAACTTTAAAAATTGTTTCGCAACAAATAGCTTACCAATACTCGAATTGTCGTCTTCGAAGGTTTTATTCCTGCGCCGAGTCAAAGCGTCAGATGCTTTATTAATCGGATTACTGTAGTAGTCATCTGGCGGTTTGGTGGCACTAAAATAGCAAATTTAGATACTGAATTGGAAAAGTGCAGATGAGTGCAAACTAAGCAAAGTTCAAAATTTTTGTTATGGTGGCCGAGAGAAGAGATACAACGAATTTCTAACAGTCTAACTGTTCTGGAACCCAGCAAATGTTAGTATATGTACTGATTTCTATATCATTCTCTCTCTACTTGGTTCTGTGGCGACTAGAAGTCAGAGATGCGTTATCTCTCTAATAAAGTCACCACATTTGCCAAAATGATACACTGACATTTTTAACTACAGAAAATTTGCAGGTCTAAATTTATCACCTGAGTAGTTCCACAAAGTCTTCTTGATCTTCGTCCCCCATAATCAGTGGCGGCTTGCTCGCCGTCCACATGTCATCCTCGGATGAATCATATTCCAAAAGGGATTCAATGAACCTGGTTTGGGCAAGGCGATTCTCCCTCTCTTCGTCACTCAAGGGCTCATTGGGGGAGCGTTTTTCAATGTTCTTGCCGTTCTGGAAACACTTTATTCACTAATCATTTGATACTTCTAGATTCTACTATACCTTATCATTGAACCAATCTGCGTCTCCATTTTCCATTATATGCACTGGAGGTGGCATCCCATAATCCTCCCCTTCCATATCCTGGCTGATCTTCCTCCTGGCACTCGCTATTATGTCATCCAATGTCACTGTGGAAGTTGCACTTTGCGGACTAATGGGACTAGTGCCGTTTTGCAAGTTGTGCTGAGCGACGATGCTTGCGGCATTTGGACTGAGCGCGTTGTGCGACGATGTTGAGGAAGAAGGTGATGGGCCTGGATTGGGCGTCGTGGCCTTGCTCGGGGTGATTATGTGAATCGTCGTAAGCGGTTGGGGTAGATCTGTAAATAACATCTCAATTATCTTAAACGAATTTCTGACAGTAAATTTTATTCGAGCGCGAAATAGGATAACGTGATTTTTTCTTCTGTTATAGTGTTTTTATTTATTTGTGACTCACTTTTGATAGACAGTTGAGATGAGTTCAAGCATTGTTTCGTTGTCGAGCTGGCTAGGCTGTCCAGAGAATTCAGACGTTGAAAGTTAGCTAAAAGTGCGATATTATTCATATTTAGAACATACAACGTTTTTTTGTTTTTTCCAGTAAAATTCCAAACTGCCTTATAAATTCTTTAAGAATCAAAAATTTTCTAATGACCGATTCTATTTAGGTTCCAAAGTTTTCCAAACTATCTCCTGCTCATCAATACCTTACACTATAAAAGTACTTACTTCTCCTGCTTCGGATTGACTGCCGTCTGCTGCTGCTTTTCTGATTGGAATGAAGGTCGCCATTATGGATTAGGATACCCTTCAGCCCATTCACAATCGTTTTGACCGATTTGGTGTGGAATTTGCCGCAGCGCCGATCACAAATTGTCTTGGGGCAATAGATATTAATCTCCAATAATTTCATTTGGCGATACATCCTGGAATATGCCCTGAGAAAATTGACCTGACTAGAACAAAACCTGAAAAGAATGTTGTAAAGGATTTGTTTCCAATTTTTTTCCTGCCAAAATTAAAATTTGAAGTTTGCGTGAGCAAAAAGCACTTAAAATCAGCGGAAATCGAATTATTTATTTTTTCAAGTAAAATCATATTTTGTCAATAAAAATGAAATTCAAATAAATATATTGGCGGGAATTCTAAAGTAATTTCACGGAATCAGGATTTAGAATTCAGCACGGAAGAGCAAATATAATCATTTTCCGTAACAACATCTCGTGTGGTTCTATAACAAGATATTGAATGGAAAAATAAGTTTCGTTTTTACCGTACCATTCCGAGCCGAGTTTTCAGTTTTTACCTTGTGATAAAATTCTGCATTTGCCTTTCTTGTATTCATTAAAAAATACAATTCTTCTGCTTTTTGTAGGAACATGTGAATTCCATATGAAAAATTTAAGGAGAAACTCTTACGTAACGTTAGTTATGGCATTTTTGTATTGAACTTTTGGTTTTTAGGTATAAATTGGAGATTCTCGTTTTGAGAAAGCTGGCTTTATACTTTGTATTTTTGTGACAAACAAAGCTTGGCTTTGACAATTTTTTGCATCGATGCGGTAAAGGTATTGCGAAAACGGAACGTTAATTAGGAGAACCTAAATTTTTAGGTTTTCTTTTCAAAAACAATTCGAACGTGTCGAGGAACAGGCCTATACTCTGAACAGGTTATGGTGGAATCAGGTGAGCAGAGAAAGAGTTAGCATCTGATTACTTCGTTGGATGACATTAATATAAAATCATATGAAAAATATTTAACGTGGAAAACTGTGGATAAATATAAAACAAAAAAGTAGAAGTAAATGATTGGAATTAACGAAACTTTAAATAATTTCTCCGTTAAAGGCTAAATTTAGCCTAGCTAAGTGCATATGGCAGCTTTAGCTCATATACCGTGTTCCTATAATAAGGGCATGCCTATTTATTTTTCAGAGAACACTTTGCAAAAACTCGTTCGGATTCAAACCACTTTTCGGGAAAGTGCTTGTTTTGGGTAAAACTATAGAGTTTTTACAGAATAAAGACAAGAATAGTTAGACAATAAAGTTAAGAAGTAGCTTTAAAATTCATAGGAAATTTACAAACCGAGGATGCCTTGTAATTCGAAGAAAACATGTATGCTGGTTCAAATGGAACTCAATGCTTCCATTATGAGAAAACCAATTTTTTTGACATTCTGAATTTCGACGGCAAACGAAATTAGGCAATTAATCAACGAAATAAGAAAACATCAACAATATAAAATTGGCCCGAAGAATGTCGAAGTACACATATTTTGAAATGTTCTCAAAATAGCGCGTTTCAGATTGAACATCTTTTATGTATTACGCAAGTCTTCAATTAGTAGCAAGAATTGCACCGCATTATCCCCAAGGCACTCGGAGATTGTACGCTTATTGTAGGATTGGATGTCTCACGACGCGCGATGCGTCACACTATTTTATTATGTAACCAAGCATATCTTCTCTATAACAAAGATATGGGAGACGCCACTACAATCCAAAACTTTACCCGGAATCGGAGATTCAGACAGCGCAAATAATTTTCAGAATTGGGAAATTTTGCATATTTTTGGCCCTTAAAAATTATAAAAACAAAAAATAAGAATTTTTAAAATTTTGTTGTAAAATGCCTAAATTACTTAAAGCAGACTAAAAATTAGAAACAAACTGTGTATGGAAACGCCTTAGCAAATCTCTGATTTTATTCAAACCCCGCGCAAACTTCTCTAATTTCTCTCTAAGTCTTTTTCTTTCTCTTACATTCACTTCATTAAATTGAGGAAGAATTTATATAAATAAACCAGAAAAAAGATTTTCGACAGCGTTTCCATATGCACTTTATTATTTTAAAATCCTGTTCTACGAAAAATCTTCTAGTAAGTCCGGTTTGCTTGAAAACCATAGCAATTTCCTATGAATAGCTAATGTCACCACTCTGTGACCTCACCGTCGGAGAATCCATTAAACAAATTATTCGACGTACTGCCTAAGCACACAACTTTTAATATATTGCCAAGTGGTTGCACTAAACAAAGATTCATGACTTACATATCCCGGATTGTATCGATAATACCACAGACGGATATCTTGGAAAATGTCAGTTACGAAATAAATTCAAGGAAGTAGAGACTATACAGTTACAGGATCAATGTACAGCAACATGGGGGGGGGACTTATCAGGTAACGTTTCCTGCGAGAGTTCCCGAAGGTAAGTTGTCAAATTTTGCATACCATCCAAACATGGAGATCAATTGAGAGATATGAAACATGCTCTCTAACCACATCGCGCTAAGGTATGATAATAGCATGGTGTTCATAGAAAACAGAGATATTATATATTCGGATAACCGATCGCTGATAATTTCCCTGACGGAAATACCTGCCCTTTTGTTGAAGGGAAGACATGTCCTTTTTTATTTCTCGCCTATTTCGCTCGCGCAGGTAGTGGAACAGACAACTCAAACTTTGGTGCACTGTAATTAGGGTGCAGCAAGCTGGATGAAAATTAATTATAGTTCCAGTGTTGCCAAAATTTCATTTGTTGCCATTATAACTGATTTCTCAGGTGTTTTTGGGGCATAATTAGAGATGGTCTTGAGGCTCTCATAGGTAGGCATTGTTATAAACGGTCCTATATAACTTTCCATAACCATACACTTGCCTCCAGGCTTTCTGTAATGATACCTCCAAAAACACCTGAGAAGTCCGCAGGTACGAGAGGAGGGAATGTAATGTCGACAACGCTCACTCTCTCAAACAATAATTAAATCTAAATTTACATCCGAGAGCTACAAACTAAAAGTACTTCCACACAAAGACCAATTCCTGCTTATGGCGAGGAAAGGATAATAAATTTTTTGTTTCGCCGGAATCGCGGATTATTGCCAATTTTTCCTGAGACACGGGATTGTATGGCGACGGAATAGCATTAACTAAATTATTAGCGGCGTATTGCTAAGATGCTTAGAAGACCCTTATGAATAATTCAGAGGCGAATGCCAGGACCTGTGGTGCTGGACATACCGGCGTAAATTAAAAGCTTAGGATAAATCGCAGTGCGCAAGTGTAGCCGTCTTGGCTGAAAGCACCCGAGGCAAACGTTTTAGGAAGAATTCCTGTTAAGGATTTGCTTACGAGAGCAAATCTATGGCGGATTAGGAATTGGATGGGTCTAATCCAGGAAACGATGCGCAGAAATATGTAGCGCGTATTTAAAAATGATGATAAATATCATGAGAGTGAACATTTTTAAAATATTTTGCCAAGTATTGGACATTTATGTAACTTGGGGTGAATGCCCTTGGATATTAAAAGGGCATTCTCCAAGAGAGAAGGGAAAATAAATTGGTTCGAAAATTTGGTCAGAGAAAAGAGAGAGATAATGATGAAACGAGAGAAAAGAAGATGAAAAGCCAACAAAGAAAAAACGAAAATTCGAAAACGTTGAACCCAGAACGTGGACCTCCAAAATGTTTAGGTTACCGTGACAATTGACACCCCAAATTTTCGCACTGGTGGAACACTGTCATTAAGCTGAGTAGTTATACAGAAATTTGCTGAAAGTTGCAAGATTTGTTTTTCAAAAGGCAACATTTACCTTGAGAAAATATACAAATGAACGTTCAGAACATAAAATTTTATAAAATTTTCAGCAAAATTTTGATTAAATATTTTCATGGGTTCAAAAATTAATTTCCTCGTCTAATTTTTGGTCCTTGAAAAGTCAAGGAGTCCCCGCGGCCAATTAAAACCGTGTGATTCCAATAGACAATATTAAAAGGCATAATGATCAAGTGCATATTAGTGAGGTGAGACAAACTTTTTTGCAGCTTCGTGCAAGGAACTGATTTAGCACGAGGTCACAAGTAATAATAATTGCTAGTTTACCGAAAATAGTTTTATAATTTCCATAAATAGTGCCTGTGGGTACTAAAGCGGTACATTTTTCTTGGGACTTGGTCGTCACATTTCACCTTTGGCACACCTGGTGTATTTTGAGCGCCAATTAGGTTTGCATAAAAGATGTATGACATCCACTCTTACCTAAACCGCAGTGTCCGTGTCACGTCCGCCCTGTCTCCAAAAAATTTTATTTGCCTCAGATCGGTCTAAAATTAGGTCTACCCCCGTTTTAGGGTAGGTTTAGTGGGTGAAATTTTTTTCAGACACCCCTGCTCATAAAAAAAGTGGCTTTTTTGGCCAAAAAATGTCATTTTTCATGTTTGCTGCTAAACTGGAAAAGTGAAAGCAAAACAAATTCAATGTCAGATTAGGTCTAGAAGGCACAGGGAAGAACAAAACTCTCAGAACTTCTTGGAAATCTCGCAGGAAAGGAAGAAAAAAGCTTATAATTTATGTCAAGTTATTGGAATTAGTTAAGTTTTAAAATTTTGAATTGGACGAGAGTAAGTTTTTTTTGCCGACATCCATTCGAAGATCGCAACAGTCATGTCACCTTCGTCACAAAATACAAAAGCAAATTAACTGGTGTCTCGGCCAAAACCGGATATCATTTACCGAATACATTTACAGAATAACAAAGAAAAATGTGAAAACGAAGATTTTCCTAGTTTTTAATGATGGACGAATATATTTTAAGTATTGTATTTGCTCAGCTGGCCGAAGCGTTTTTAATGAGCATCGATTTGTACTGTTTTTATGAAAAGAAATGGAATGTTCCGAAGCTGAATACAAAATATTGGCTGACAAAACATTAGCTTACGATATTGACATCCGACTAAGTTATTGATCCGTGTCAGGGACAAGATTCCTATCGGGGATTTCTTAGTTCGTGGGATTCGTTAGAGAGCCTTTATAGAAATTTTTCGGCGTTTTATCTTAACAAATTTGTCGAAATATAGGCCAAAACCTCGTTAAAATACCATGACATTTGCTAACCAAACAACAAAAAATAATGCCACGTGTGATGCCACGTCTCGTTTTTATGGAACGAGAAAATATTGTTTTCGTTTGCACATTGGACCGAGACATTTTAATGAGCGCAAATGTGCAAAACGACGCTTGTTTGAAAACAACACGGGAAAACAAACTGGAATTTAAAGCAATAGTAAGGTCTAACGTTGCGAAAGAGCATCGGAATGCATAAGAAAGGTGACGATGCGCTTAAATAGATCTGAGGTGAAGCGTTAGATTTGCATTTACACAAAACCTTGTTTTGTGATGTCATTGCAAAGAGCGGATTTAGAAATCCAATTCTCAAATTAAACGTCAAACATCATTGTTGGTAAACACAAAAAGATACAGTATGCGATAAAGCTATAACTCCACTTGAATTTTTGGCGTTTTGCAAAAGTTTGAAAGGATGTTGTGAAAGTGATATATAGTGTTAGACCACCTATTATAACCAGGTAAAAATCCGGAAGACCATTCTGAGTTAAAAAAATTTTCCTTGAACAGTTGATTTTGACAGTGAACATTATAGCTTTGAGGTATACCGTATTTCGATTAATTCCTTTGCCAACCAGGAAACGAATTTACTTTTAATATCACCAAAGTACAATAAAACAGCAATTTTCAATAAGATTAATCTACAACAAGTGAAAGGGCGATAAAATCGCATGTCTAAAATATACGTATAAGGTCACTGAAAGAAAAAGTAAAGGTCAAGCGGGCAGAGTGCAAGAAAAGGCGAACCTAAGACAATTGTCGCAGGATGTGGTGAAAATTTCTAATTGTCTGAATTTTTATTTGAGTTTTTTTCACATATTTCAAACAAACTTTTTGGTTTTCTTGCAGATATGGCAACTTTTAAGAGTTTGCATTTTTAGTTTGCAATTTTAGCAAAATATCGAGATTAAAGACCAATTAACAAACTAAGAATGAAGCTAAAAGCCAAAAATGTGACGTACCGTAAATCCTCCAATAAGTCCCCCCCTCAATTAAGTCCCCCCTCAAATAAGTCCCCCCTCAAACAGAATGCCAAA
Organism: Ditylenchus destructor; assembly: GCA_022814885.1. Classification (NCBI taxonomy): domain Eukaryota; kingdom Metazoa; phylum Nematoda; class Chromadorea; order Rhabditida; family Anguinidae; genus Ditylenchus; species Ditylenchus destructor. The sequence goes on along the minus strand of JAKKPZ010000047.1, from coordinate 245,786 downwards.
CGTACTTGCGGGAAAAAAACTCTCGCCCGAAAAAAACTAAGTGCATATTTTTCCAAGCGTTTTTACATAAATTTCAACACGTGACGATCTGTCAACAGAAATATTCTGTAAACACAAAGACGTGAAAAGGTGAGAGGAAAAATCGATACTTTTTCTTCTTAAGAGCCCTAAAATCATGCGCCCTTAATTAAAACAAAGCGGCGAATTAATAAAGATTTGTTACAAAGCGAGCGTTGTTTGGCCGGTGGGCAAATTAGATGGGAAGCCGGCAATCCCCCTTTAATCCACGTAAATTTCCCGTCTCTATTCAATCTCGAACCCCAAAGGCTTCGGGATTTCCAGAACTGGTCTCGTGTTTTGGTTTGTCATTAGGATATAAATACATTTTAATATAATGTGGAAATCCCAAAGGTAAATAACAAGCAAAATATTGAGGGGCTTGAAAACAGGTCTTAAAAATGTCTGAAGTCAAACCGCTCGTTTTAAGAATTCTTCGTTTAAAAATCCGAGGACCTAGAAATCATTCAACTCAATCTGTGTAGAATTTTTATGCAAAATAAAAATATTACACCACCTCCGCATTTCTTGATATTACATGTACACGGTTTCGAATTTACGTTCCAGTTTTAGTGAAAATTCTTTCGATAATATACTTTCCATGTGTAAACAGTTTTATGAAAGCAATTATCTGAGACTTTAAAGTTATTGAATGGAAAGTTGCCAGGCAGACAAAGATGCGTTGTATTTCGCTTACGTAAACATAGAAGTTGAAAAGAAGCTAAGAAAAAAAAACTCGAAAAAAAATGCACTATTTCTAGTAGACTATTTTTCTCTGCCTCCATTCCAATAATTGTACACCACACACCATCACTCTTTCCTTCCCCATTCGCTATGAATGAACGCTCCTGCCTTTCTTCTTTGGTTTAAAACCCAAGTTTAAGGTACTTGGATGTTCTGCCCAAGCAATTGAGGCTGACATAAATTTTGGAAGGCACTGTTCTCTTGAATGGTGCGAATATTTGTATGATAAAAGTTGATTGTGGATATGGATTAGAATGTCAGCCAAGTATTTTGTATATTTATTCCGCAAAGGGTTTTAAAGAATTTCCATCATATGATCAATTATTAGTTCTATTCAAACAAGAATCTTTAGAAGATAGAAGGCTAAAAGCCGACCTAGACTATTACTTCTCTGTCATCCTTCCAATAATTGTACACCGCACACCATCACTCTTTCCTTCCCCATTCGCTATGAATGAACGCTCCTGCCTTTCTTCTTTGGTTTAAAACCCAAGTTTAAGGTACTTGGATGTTCTGCCCAAGCAATTGAGGCTGACATAAATTTTGGAAGGCACTGTTCCCTTGAATGGTGCGAATATTTGTGTAGTGCGTTGTATGTTCAAAAATTATGGGAATTGAGAATGAGACAGACAAGGATGTGTACAATTACTCTTTCGCAGTCATTCTCCCACTATTTTGACTGTATTTCCGGTAGACTATCTTTCTCTGTCATCTTTCCAATTATTGTACACTGCACACATACTTACGCTCAATTTCCCGTAGACTATTACTTCTCTGTCATCTTTCAAATAATCGAGCACCACACACCATCACTCTTTCCTTCCCCATTCGCTATGAATGAACGCTCCTGCCTTTCTTCTTTGGTTTAAAACCCAAGTTTAAGGTACTTGGATGTTCTGCCCAAGCAATTGAGGCTGACATAAATTTTGGAAGGCACTGTTCTCTTGAATGGTGCGAATATTGATAAACAATTTCTTGGTAAATTTATTGCGCTAAATAAAAATATTTTACCACTTCCACACTTTATGACATTACATGTAGTCCGCCGCTTCGTTACTAATTTTCTTTTTACGATAAATATTTATAATTTTACTTAAAGCTAAAGAACGACGATTCCCTGGCAACATAAATTTATAGGACATTGGATCACCAGACTAAAAAAAGACGTATTATGATTAATTTTGATACAAAGCATGGATATTCTCAAAGCATATTTGGTTCAAGAAAATTGTAATCAAAGCTGAACTCTCCGAAAGTCGTATAATTTTTAGATAAATTCGTTTAAGTTAAATTATGCTCTGTTGAAAGGTGCGAATATTGGTCTTGTAAAAGTGGATAGCGCATTATTATGGGCGAAAATGTTCTGTAACTGCCGAAGAATTGCTGAGTTGTGTCCCACAACGCTTAGGCGCTACCGTAATTTTGGCGGAAATTTGAACGTTATTTATAGAAGGGAGACTCTAGGAGGGGTATCTAAGATAGCGAATATGTTTGTCGCAAATTTGCATAAATTGTTTGTTCACGAGCCGCAGGCATTTATTCAGCGAAGGTCGGTCGCAAAAAGTGAGAATATCAACCAGTATGTCAATGGGCAGGGCTTTAAAGTTAATTATTTGTACTTTCTTTGCTATAGAAACATACAAATCAGCACTTGCTTTTTTGCGAAACAATCTTGGCAAAACAAACTTACATATGCGCATTCTTTTTCCGTCTTTGATGTTCTAAGCTCATTGATCGACGCTTCTGCCGAATACATTCCAAATTTAGTGCCCGCCTACAAAAAATTTGTTTATCGAAAATGTTCTTCAAAATACACTACTTTAATCCGCAAGCGAATAGAATTTCTACGGTCAAGTTTACAAAAACTAAAATGTATAATTTGTTCAACGAAATATGCTTCAAAATAATAAAAAGCCGAATTCAGCTAAAAAGTAGACACATTTTAACTTTTTTTAATTCAGACATTTTTGCAATTTGTTTCCAGTTTCAAAATTTTTTATACATTTTGATTGGAAATATTTCGTCCGGAGTATGTTTAGCCTAAATTTTTTTAATTTAGCCAGTTTCAATTTTCAAAAACTCATTGTTTGTCCAAGCAACTTACATTCCTCGGCTTGATAAGCGGAATATAGTAATAATTTTCAACACAATCTAGATGGAACTTTATGAAATTAATAAAAGCTTAACATTTGAAGAATGTTAGTATTTATCCAATATTGAATGCTTGACCACTCGACCAATGCCAAATGTCACACTCTTTATGACTTCAAGGCAACTGCTGTCAAGCAGGGGGCATTATTGATTTTCTCGTCTCTATTAAAGTCAATGGATATGTTGGCGAGAGTGTTAGTTATGGCCAACAAACCTAATTGAAATGAAGCGAAAGATAATGAATGTGTTTTAACTTAAAGTAACAAACCGTACGGTGTTTTGTGCAATTTAAAATACTAAGCCAAAATAAGGAGAAAAAGTAAAATGATAGAATTCCAGAATGCCTTCAGCATCGATCAGAAACTTTTTCAGAACTTTTCCAAAAAACTAAACATTTTGCAATTAATCGGAAATCTTTCGTTCCATGAAAATTTACCATTCTCTCAATCTCGTTAAACATTCGTCAATTCCAGAATAATCTATCCAAGGCTTTGCTGCAAACATGACCTTTTATAAAAATTTGATTTTTTGTTTACCAGACATGTACAGAATATCCGAGCATACACTGATTTGGGAACACGGACTTTTTTCCGGAAATTAGCGCAAACGATCCAGTTAATCTTGACGCAGCCGGGTTTTGACTCGGGTCCGCTACGGGTCAGGAAACACGGGCCGGTACTCGCCCGGGTCTGCAAATTTCGGAAAACAATTGGGGGAAAACTAGCTGAAAACGAGCAAATGACCTGAAACATTTTCTAGGAGTCTTGACCTGTTGCTTTGATAGCTGAGTCCCTGAAAATTGACCTTTTCACATAAAGACTGTAACTGTGCGTAACTATGTATAAACAACCAATTGTTACCAGAAGCAAGGTCCGACATTTTCGATGTACTAGGATTCTTCCTCTTCAACTTTTAGCTACTTACTCATTTTTGTTTGCATTCTTTGAAGGTAAAGCTGGCCAACTCAAAACATCACACATCGAGATCAAATTATATATGAGTAACCTTTGAGATATGAAGCTTATAACTTTGTTCAAACTATGACTAAGTTTGAAGTAGATCAGCACCAAGTTGGTGGGAGTTATTTCCATGTGAACAAACAAAGTGACCGAGGTCGAATGATTCCTGTAAAAGTATATATTTTATTATATTTATGAATTCTTATAATAGAAGAAAAAATTTATGACTTCATTAGTATAAAAATTATGTAATTTGGCCTAGAAACTGGTATTCATAGCATAAGATAGAAACTTACAAAAATTAAATATTCTTTTTTCGATAATTCTTTAGGTGATTTATTTATTTTCCTAATTTGTCGACAATCGAATAATTTTTGAACTGTGTGATTGTTTTAGGACATTTTGACGTCGATTGCTTAATTCAGAAGTCAAGTTAATATTAATGACTGCGTTTGTATGTAGAAAGATGTTAACAAATTTTTTACTGTTATCCAACCTATTCATGCTAATCCAAAGCGAAGGTAAGTCATATTTTTCACGCCATATTTAAAGTTGATTTTTTAGATTCGACAACAACGTCTACGACCACAACAACCTCAACAACCACGCCTCCGACCTCGAGTACGACCTCTAGTACGACCTCTAGCACGACCTCTAGTACGACATCTAGCACGACCACTCCATCATCTACAACAAGTAGCACAACGCCAAGTACCACAACAAGTACTACCACACCTAGCACAACAACTTCATCTACCACAGAAAGTACAACGACCTCTAGTACCACAACGCCAAGCACGACCACATCTAGTACCACGACATCTTCTACACCTTCAACAACTTCGACTTCTAGCACGACCACTCAATCAACTACAACTAGTAGTACAACGGCAAGTACCACAACAAGTTCTACCATGCCTAGCACAACAACTTCATCTACCACAGAAAGTACAACGACCTCTAGTACCACAACGCCAAGCACGACCACATCTAGTACCACGACATCTTCTACACCTTCAACAACTTCGACTTCTAGCACGACCACTCAATCAACTACAACTAGTAGTACAACGGCAAGTACCACAACAAGTTCTACCATGCCTAGCACAACAACTTCATCTACCACAGAAAGTACAACGACCTCTAGTAGCACAACACCAAGCACCACTAGTTCCACGACATCTTCATCAACGACACCTAGTACCACGACAACTTCATCTACGACAGCCAGTACCACGACATCATCTACGACACCCAGCACCACAACTCTTAGTACCACAACACTTTCTACTACGACGCCTAATGCAGTTCCTCCAAATTTGGCAGTATGTAAACTACATTGTGTGAAATGTAATGTTAGATGTAATGTGCAGGTAAGTGCATTGGCTCATGTAGGTACTTGACCAAATTGTTTTTAGCTGTGAAATTGTGAAACAATCACATATACTCATAGTTGCAGAAAACTCCAACGGTTTTGTAAATCTTTGGAGTCGGTTGAGAATAGAAAGGATGTATCGCATGCAGTAGATTTAGTAATGTCTACTCTGATCAAAAATACATTTTATTGTTTAAAAGTGATTATTTAAACATTTGAATCATACAAAACTATTCAGGAAGCTATGTTCGTTCGATACTATTGCATCAAAGAATGTCTTTGGCTCTACACACATCCTGCCCAAATATATCCCCCGTCATCAGTATTGCCATTATCGCCCACAGGAAGCATTTCGTCTCCGCTCTCGATTTCCCCGTCGTTGACAATGAGCGCCACTCAGCTTCAGTGCAGTGGGACCACTCCACCATCTGGACTGAATCTCCAAGGATGTCAGTCACATTGCATTCCCGCACAAACGGACATGGCGGTACTATTACTGTTTCAAACATGCCAAAGCCAAAGCCAATACTAGTAAATATGAGTTTTATTAGAAATTATTGCATTTAGGAAGCAATTTTTGTGAAGGAAAAATGTGCTAATGAATGCCATTGGTTTTACGGATGTTCGGGACAGGCTGCTCAGGGCCAACCAGCCTGCGGCGATCATATCCTTGGAAAAATTTCTTCAGAAGCGACTGCTCTGTAAGACACTATTGACTTGAAATTTCACCCAAAATGGCCCGAAAATGCGATGCCAAATTTACGCTCATTTGAATTGAGATTCTTGCGAAACATTTTTTCCGTGCAATGATAACACAATCTAACATTTTAGCTGCCGTACAATGACATCATTCTGCACCAATAGTGCATACAGCTCTGCATACATAAAGGTTCGATGTGGAAGAACTTGCGGATTATGCTAGACTATAGTTTATTGTGACGCATCTTAATAGTGCTTATGTAATTTATTTTCGTTCTTGTACTTATTTGTCACTATTCCACTTCAAGAATTTTAAGAATTCCACGACTTCACATAATGTACTTGGTGTATTTGAAACAGTAAATTTGTCAAATAATCAGATGTACGCAAAGAAATATTTTAAAATGGTAGAAAAATTTTCAGGAGACTTATTAACAATTTAACGACTCTACCTTCTGTCTACGATGAAGACCCCAATTGGTATGTGCAGGTAAAGTATCGTTGAAAGATCTTAGGGATCAAATATTAAAAGTAAATATTGGTTTTAAACTAACTATTTTCTGGAAAACGGGTAAAACGGACAAATTCTGGAAACTCTGGGTACCCTGACGTCCTTTGCTGCCTTGGTAGCTGAGTTCCTAAAAATTCAATTTTTGACGTAAATATTGATTTTGCTTTCTGCTCATTTTCTTTATTCAAACTACGAATATTGAAATGCATGTCTAGTCCAAATGACATTTGCTAGAAGCGTTATGAAATTCGCCAACTATACTGAAATTGGACGAAGAAGAAAAATCAAACGTACGTACATACTACATACTGCAGACTCGTCTATTTTGTGCGAAATGGGTCCTTCAACGTCAACGCTCCTCACATATCATGCTGTCAATAACCTATGTCATTGGTCATACTGAGTAGTGATACGACAGAGGAAAGAGCTGAGGGAAGTGTACAAAAAATAGACACAAATATTTTTAGAGAACAGAAAAGTTGGGAAACAGTCGTGAAAAAGCACTAAGAAATCTCGTGACATTCACGGGAAAAATGACGTAAATGGTAATGAAGAAGCGGCGACATGAACACAGGGACATCAACAAGCAGAGCTGAATTCAATCAGGAGACCAAACCAAAGAAAGAAAAACAATGAGCAAGCGAAGATACATCATGAGACCGTACATAGCAGCCATTTTGATTCTTGTTTTTCCACAATACAACGAAATTATTTTGTCATCATAAAACGATCAATAAATATAAATGTTGAATGACAAACGTCTATCAAAATTGTTGAAGGTTTTTAATAAATAGTTCCCTGAATTCACTTAGGAACCATTTCTGTTTGAAAACCATTGAAGTATTCCAGTCAAATTATTCTTAACGATGAGCCTTTTACTAGCCGATCTTCGATTGATTTCAATTACGTTGGTAGTGCTCCTATGCTTCTGTACATTCCCTGCAATAGTTGGACCAAGCGGTAATTTAAACATAAAAACAAATATTATTTTTGGCACTCACTCAAAAATAAGCGAGTTCATATACAGTGAAAATTATTGAAAAAGTTTAATAATTTCTCACAAATTTGTTGGAATTTAGTGGCAATATTAAAACATGTGTATTTTTGGTAAAAAATAAGTTGGCAAAATTATATGTGGAAAATACTTTGTAATTAAAACGAAAAATTTTGGATTCATTTGACAAAAAACGTCACAAAAAATCTTAGAAAATAATTGAATAAACTTTTTCGTCTTTACCGTTGTTATGGATACTATATTTGAAACAAGAAATTTGTTTAAAACTGTTCCTGAAGAAACGTTTAAAAAATAGTAGAAAATTTTTCCAGGAGATTTATTAACCATTTAGCAATCCTGCCGCCTCCCTACGGTGAAAACCCCAATTATGCGTTTGCCCGTAAAGTATCGCTGAAAGATGTTACGGATGATGAACTAAAAGCGTACATGTATTTAAACCCTAATGATCGACATACAGAACTGTTACGTTTCTATCCACGTGGCTACAACCTCAGATCCGGGGACCGAGATCCCTTTGATATGGAGGCACAACGTAGAGGATATTCGATATATAAGACGCAATATGGAACACACGTTTTCTGATGACCCGGTTTCAATCACCAATTTATTGAAAGATGGTTTGTGTTTGAGAGACATTGTGTTGTAATTCCATGTGTTGCATTTCCAAATTGTTTATTGGAATTACTTGTACTTTCATTTGCATCTTTATACTATAAAACCAGTAAAAGCAAAAGAAGTTCTTTCAAAATTCCATCTTCTGCATTACATTTCAGCAATTTAGTGTATTACTATATTATCTAAGAATAATTTTAGTAAAAAATAAGAACTCATGAAAAGAAGTTATGGCAGAATATAAAAATATTTTTATAACATGGCAAGGTTTCTGGATTCTCAAAATACTCACCAAAGCTATGCAAAACTATATTGAAAGGCCAAATTGATTAATATCAAAGACAAAAGAAAATCTGGTTACCAAATGAGATTAAAATCATGATGTTCATTTATTCTCATTGATCTATTTACAGACACTTGTATGTATACCTATAATATTTATCAAATGATCATGATACACGAATGTTAAAAGGGTGTATCCATTGTTTATGCCTATTATATCTGACAATGAAATTATTGAAATTGAAAAATGATTGAAATTGAAATGTTTCAAAGTTTTATACATTAATTATCAAAGTCATCACTGTTACTACAGTCGCTAGAATCACTCGAGTCGTTATCAAAAGAGGAATGCGAGTGAACCGTATTAGGAGTTTCACCGGAGAACGAAGAAGAATTCGACTCATCAAGAGTTTCACCGGCGGCTAATGTGTACAAATGTGCCGAGCGTTTATTGCCCTCAGCAATCAGATATTGGTTTTTTCGATTGCTGAGAAAAGAATAAATAGATAAAATTTTCTCAGAATCCCATTTGTCTTCCATGCTGACCCAAGTAAAATCAAAGTTTAAAGCATTCACAGCGGATAAAAATTTCTAAAATTATACGGTGAAGGACAATTTTACAGGTATTGATTTGCAGAACTAATATATTATTTTCAATTCTATATTTTTCCATGAATTTGAAACGTTTGATCCATGTTTGCTCTGCTCACCATTTTTGTGATTAACGAATATTTTGTAAAAGTCAAGTTTTTAACCTCTTTATATTTAACAAGATTTATCCCTTTTATGGGTTTTACTTTCTATATAGAAGTATAGCCAAAAATACATTTGGCAACTAAAATCACAGTATAAATAGCGAGTCACGATATTTACAGGTTTTCATATAGCAACAATTTCAACGGAAAACCTCAAAGCCTTTAAATCCTTTAATAGTTCTCACAGCTTATTAACTTTATATGCGTTAAGAACGCAAAGAGAGAAAATAATTAGGATTAAAAACAAATTTCAGAGAAAAATGATTTTCAAACGGTCATCTTTAAGAATCAATTAATAACTCTACGAAAAAGAATACGCCCCACAAGCATGAGTTCAGGAACACCGGCACAACGGAGTAATCTTCAAGAATCAAATTCGCCTGATGCGCCAATTCAAACTCACATCACATAGCATAAATGTTAACAGTTCCATACAAAATATTTTAGCACAAAAATACTATGAACAGAAATAACTGTGATAAATATGCAGTGTATATATATAAACTCTGTACTAAAAGCGGTTTCGGACGCAACATGTAAACGGATGTGGGCGATTTTCAATGAGTGGAATGCTGGCCATATTCAGCGGCTTCCCCGGCACCTTGCTGAATTCGAACTGGTTGAATAGGTTCGCGGCGAAAAGGAAAAGCTCAAGTCTGGCGAGACCTTCACCCAAGCAAGAGCGCTTCCCGGCACTGAAATATATAAAGTTATATTTTTAAGTTGAACTAATTTCATATCATAAATCCCGAAATATGAGTTTTTGCAATGCCTAAAGTATATATGCCCTCAGGATGCATACTAATTAAAAGCACAAAATTTTAAGTGTAATTGTAATGTAAATTTCATTTACTTTGAGTATTATTCTAAAATTATCCATACTGTCTACTATTATTGAGAATCGTTTGATGACCCGCATTGTCATATCGCTACAAGGCGCCAAAATAAGCGTTTGAATATTAAATTATTGTTTGAGGAGCACAAAGGGAGAAGGAAGGGGGTTTGAGTCAATATGATGAAACCCCTCCAAAGTAAATCGACCCCGCTGAATCCAAATCCGGGACTGCTAATCGACTATTAATTCAATCGTTTTAACAGTTACTCAGTCGGATAATCTTACATGTATCTCAATTCCTGGACATACCTGAATGGAATAAGCTCACTCTTCGCCACAAACTTTCCTTCTGCATCCAAGAAACGTTCCGGTCTGAACTCTTTCGGCATCGCAAACACGTTCGGATCATAAAGGATTGTTGTCAACTGAGGCAATATGGCCGTATTCGCCGGAAGTGTATATCCGCGGACGTGCACTTCCTCAGTGAGACGATGCAGTAGGTTTATGACCAACAAGTTGCAGTATCGTTGTGTCTCGGCCACCATCGCATTCACATAGTGGAGAGACTGTTTGTCATCCTGAGTAATAACGCGATCTTCGCCGATAAGGCGATCCAACTCGGCGTGCATTTTGGATTGTATTTCAGGATATGCCATAGAGTAGAGCAAAAGCCATTCCAGAGTGGACGTAGTGGTTTCCTGGCCAGCAAGCCAAAGGTCGAATATGGCGCCAAACAATTGCTTGTCTCTAAATTTAAATTTATTTGAATACACTGTCTTTTGTAATAAAAATTGGCACAAGTTCACAAATTTCTAAAACCCACGTAAAATTATGGTCCTTTTCGCCAGCGGCTTCTCTCTTAGCTTGCTCTTTAAGGAAAGCTTCAACAAAATCAGTCGGCTCTTGAGCTTCGTCATACATAACGGTTTTCTTTCGCTTGTCAAGTTGTCGCTGCAGAAGGAAGTTCATTCTTTGAGCATTTCTCATAAAAGTTTTGTAAAAGCCGGAAAGACCGGGCAAGTGTTTCAAAAATTCTGACTGTTTTCCTGTAAACATTCGGAACAGCGGACTTTGGATGCTGAGTCGGAATGCTCGGATGGCGCTCTTGATTTCGTGGAATTCCTCGAGGCCGTGCTCGTTGAAGCTATAGCCGAAAACTAAGCGGTTAATTATGCTTCCCACTGCACGCTCCAACAGGCGAGGGACATCCACTTCGGTGGCTGTCTTATCAATGACATGATTGTCCTTGAGTTCGTCCACTAGCCAAGACACCTGAATTATTTCTATGAGGTCACTAAATTTCAAATTTCATTTTTCATTAATTTTTGTTATTGGTTATTTCTTAATTTTTATACTTTCTGTCATGGAATATTTGTCTTGGCAATTTCAAACTAGATTTGTACGAATTTTTAAACCTTAACGATAAGATCCCTCGCAAAGATAAAAATTTAAACAAGTGTGAAAATTTTTAAAGACCAGTTTTCTCACAAAATCATACAAGTTTAGAAATGTCAACAAAATCGTTACAATTTATAATTTGACAACCGGAATGTTACCTCGGCCAAGACCCGCTCCTGCATCAAATTCTTCCCCAAACCAAAATTTCTCAGCACCTGCAACGCAAATCTTCGCTGATCGCGCCAAAGAGGCCCATCCGTGATCACGATTCCATACTTCCCGCCTCTTGCCTCATTTAACGGCGCACCCAAATCGGGACGGCCGGCATAAGCGTCACTGTTCTTTATCACCTGCTCCTGGATCAAGTCATAGCTCCCAAGGGAGACAACGGGCATTTCGCCGAACCAAATCGTGTACAAATCGCCATATTTTTTGTGGAAGTCGTTGATGCACTTTTCAGTCCCAAATAATTTCAGCTGGAACAAATTCCCGATTAACGGGAGCGGAGTGGGACCCGGCGGGTAATTTCGTCGCTTCCAATAGAAATTATAGAAGCTAACGGCGACGAATAAAAGTACAAGAATGTTGAAAATCATTTTTGTCGATCAATGATTTGCGATATGAAAGAAAATTTTGCTCTCATTGTGTCCTGAGCGCACATATTTATAGTTGCCTTTTTAGATGTGTATTGTTTACAACAAATGACACTTCCTTCTTCAGTGTGTTTCGTGTTCCTTGCCCTTATATGGGAAGTAGCTATCAGGCAGGAACATCATAGATCATATATGTTTGATGTTGTTCTCTAGTAATTAATTGATCTCGAACCAAACTTTGATAATAACAAATGCCAAGTACATCGGATGAAAATTATACAGGGTGGTCCAGAATAACGCTACCAGCAATGCTTTGCGAAAATTGATATGTTTTATTTTTGTATTTTACAATTCTTTGAAATTTCTTTTTGAGTTCAATTAAAAAGGTGGTCAAATAACGCTCCATGGAAAAAATGGCGATTTCTCAAAAAAGTTACTTTCCGATACGATGGTAGCGTTATTCTGGACCATCCTGTATGCAACGCTCTATGACAGTTCACCGATAATCTCAACCAAAGAAATTTCAAGAAAGAATTTGTAAAAAAAACTAACAAAAAATAATAACATATCAATTTTCGATCAAGAGCCACATTTGCTGATTTTTCAAAAATCAGTTGTTGGTTTAAAATCCTGGAAGGTCATTACTAGCACCTTCGGTGCTAGTAAAAAAATGGGGGGATTGTTAATTTTAAACTAAATCCTTATAGTAAGTTAAAGCTGTCAGTACGTCTCCTGGGATGTACGTCTCCTGGGATATACGGGAAGTGGATTCTTAGGGGTGCTTAATTTTAGACAGGTACCTAATTAGGGTAATTTTTAGCGGGGAATCCGAATTTGAGGTCAAAATTTAGCTAAATATAGACAAAATTTAGACAAAATATAGACCAAATTTTTGACATTTCTACCTTTTTCACCCAAAATATGATTTTTAGGGTGCATTTTTTGTCTGTTACCAATGTGTAACAGAAATTATGGACTGCATTCTTAGGGGTGCATTTTTTGTCTGTTACCAATTCGTAACCGAAATTTTTGCCTAAAATCTGTCTGTTACCAATTTGTAACAGAAATTTTGGACTGCATTCTTAGGGGTGCATTTTTTTGTCTGTTACCAATTTGTAACAGAAATTTTGGACTGCATTCTTAGGGGTGCATTTTTTGTCTGTTACCAATTTGTAACAGAAATTTTGGACTGCATTCTTAGGGGTGCATTTTTTGTCTGTTACCAATTTGTAACAGAAATTTTGCCTAAAATCTGTCTGTTACCAATTTGTAACAGAAATTTTGGACTGCATTCTTAGGGGTGCATTTTTTGTCTGTTACCAATTTGTAACAGAAATTTTGGACTGCATTCTTAGGGGTGCATTTTTTGTCTGTTACCAATTTGTAACAGAAATTTTGGACTGCATTCTTAGGGGTGCATTTTTTGTCTGTTACCAATTTGTAACAGAAATTTTGGACTGCATTCTTAGGGGTGCATTTTTGTCTGTTAATTTTAACAGAAATTTGGGACTGATTTTAGGGGGCATTTTTTTGTCTGTTACCAAATTTAACAGAAATATGACCAATTTTTGCATTTTTGTCTGTTACCATTCGTAACCGAAATTTTTGGCTGCATATTGTCTGTTACCAATTGTAACAGAAATTTGGACTGCATTCTTAGGGGTGCATTTTTTGTCTGTTACCATTTGTAACAGAAATTTTGGACTGCATTCTTAGGGGTGCATTTTTTGTCTGTTACCAATTTGTAACAGAAATTTTGGACTGCATTCTTAGGGGTGCATTTTTTGTCTGTTACCAATTTGTAACAGAAATTTTGCCTAAAATCTGTCTGTTACCAATTTGTAACAGAAATTTTGGACTGCATTCTTAGGGGTGCATTTTTTTGTCTGTTACCAATTTGTAACAGAAATTTTGGACTGCATTCTTAGGGGTGCATTTTTTGTCTGTTACCAATTTGTAACAGAAATTATGGACTGCATTCTTAGGGGTGCATTTTTTGTCTGTTACCAATTTGTAACAGAAATTTTGGACTGCATTCTTAGGGGTGCATTTTTTGTCTGTTACCAATTTGTAACAGAAATTTTGGACTGCATTCTTAGGGGTGCATTTTTTGTCTGTTACCAATTTGTAACAGAAATTTTGGACTGCATTCTTAGGGGTGCATTTTTTGTCTGTTACCAATTTGTAACAGAAATTATGGACTGCATTCTTAGGGGTGCATTTTTTGTCTGTTACCAATTCGTAACCGAAATTTTTGCCTAAAATCTGTCTGTTACCAATTTGTAACAGAAATTTTGGACTGCATTCTTAGGGGTGCATTTTTTTGTCTGTTACCAATTTGTAACAGAAATTTTGGACTGCATTCTTAGGGGTGCATTTTTTGTCTGTTACCAATTTGTAACAGAAATTATGGACTGCATTCTTAGGGGTGCATTTTTTGTCTGTTACCAATTCGTAACCGAAATTTTTGCCTAAAATCTGTCTGTTACCAATTTGTAACAGAAATTTTGGACTGCATTCTTAGGGGTGCATTTTTTTGTCTGTTACCAATTTGTAACAGAAATTTTGGACTGCATTCTTAGGGGTGCATTTTTTGTCTGTTACCAATTTGTAACAGAAATTATGGACTGCATTCTTAGGGGTGCATTTTTTGTCTGTTACCAATTTGTAACAGAAATTTTGGACTGCATTCTTAGGGGTGCATTTTTTGTCTGTTACCAATTTGTAACAGAAATTTTGGACTGCATTCTTAGGGGTGCATTTTTTGTCTGTTACCAATTTGTAACAGAAATTTTGGACTGCATTCTTAGGGGTGCATTTTTTTGTCTGTTACCAATTTGTAACAGAAATTATATAGACGCAACCAGGGAAAACCTGATTGAGGAAATATTTGGTTCTTATATAACCGAAAATACAAACTTTACGGAAATGTCTAAAAGAATGATATTGACGCCACATAATGAAACAATGATGGCTATCAATAAGAAAATTATTGATCAGTTGGCGAAAAAAGGGCACAAAGTGAATATATGCCACGCTGTCGATAAAATAGACGAAGGTGACCCAAATGAAAATTGCGTATTGTATCCGCCTGAATATGTTAACTCATTGAATAGTGCCGGTTTACCGCCGCACGAATTGCGTTTAATAAAAGGAGCACCTGTTATGCTAATTAGAAATCTAAATCCTGCTAAAGGGCTTATGAACGGAACGAGGTTAAGTGTCAAAGAAGTACACAATCATGTATTGGTATGTACAATTCTAAATGGTGATCACGCAGGTGACACCACAGTAATACCGAAAATCAAATTGGACAGTGGTAATGAATTTCCGTTCACACTGTACCGAAAACAGTTTCCGGTAAAGCCATGCTTTGCGGTAACTATAAATAAATGTCAGGGACAAACAATTGATTATATAGGACTTGACTTAACAGTCCCAGTTTTTTCTCATGGCCAGTGTTATGTCGCATTCTCGCGAGTAAGAGGATGGGACTTTATAAAAATTGCAGCTGAACCTGATAAAGGCAGCAAAGTGAAAAATGTTGTATGGAAGGAAGTTCTTTTTGAGGAAGAAAAAGCCACTGGAATGGCCCAATATGCAAATGAGACTCCTAAAAGGAGTAGTGGAAGAAAATGAATGAATAAATAAAAAGGTTAGAAGGTTGAAATCCCCTGGGTAAGCCAAAAAACCCTAAAACGCCTGTCTATTGAGGAACGTTCACGTCGTGACAGGTGTTACCACCAATACCTCAAAAAACTATACGAATATATACTTGCAATTAATATACGCTTAGGAACAACCCAATCTGACCGCTGATGGCGCTGGGCATACTGATACAGACGAGGGCATACTGATGGCGGTGCGCGAAGCGATGACGAACCCAATCTCCCGCTGTGCACGCTAACCGCTTCCTAGCGAAGTGAGGGCCGCGAAGCGGCCCCACTTCGCTAGTTTAAAATATATGGTGGAAAAAACGCTTATGTCTATTGGAAGCCGCTATCGCGGCTCAAGCTGTTTCTAGCAGACCCTCTAAGTTTATTTCCGGTGGCTTTGTCAGCGGAGCTTCGTGGCCTTCGGCCGCTCGACGCAGTTAGCTCCATTTGCAGCCAAATGGCCTCAGAGCTTCTAGAACCTTCTAGAAGCTAATCCTCTCGGCCGGACCTGTTTTCCTAACAGCCCATATCGTGGGCTGTTAGGATCAGTTAACGTTTGAACACAAGATAGTTTGACTACAAGATAGCTCCATTTGCAGCCAAATGGCCTCAGGGCTTCTAGAACCTGGGTCGATTTACTATGTAGAGGTTTCATCATATTAACTCGAGATCCATTGTAAAGCCTCAAAATCCTCATCTTTTCAAAATGTCAGTTCAAATTCGCGCCATATTCACTGTGCCAGCCCAACCTCAGACCATCAAAACTTTTTGTACGACTGACAGGGTTTCCATTTGTTCTTATTTATAACATTTGTTCTTATTTTGAGGGTCCAAATCTTAGAAAAATAAAATGTTCTTATTTGTAAGATTTGTTCTTATTTTTGGCCAATGTTCTTATTTTGTTCTTATTTTCACGAAATATCCATTTCCAAATGGGAATTTTTGAAATACAAGTACATTTTTCCTAAAAATTTTCGCATGCGGCGCTATTTGGATGCCATTTCTCCTCCAAGTATTAAAAAAAATAGTGCAAATTTTTATGAATATCTCCTAAAATTGAAAAATTTTCGCCTGCGGCGCTATTTTACTTTCATTGATTGTTAATTTAATATAATTATCATGCGGATTTCGTTTCAAAGTAACAGTTTTCTCGTTTCAGTTACCGAAATATGGCACCAAAGCGCGTTTCAATATGCGAGAATTTTTGGAATACAAGCAACTTTTCCTACAAATTTTCGCCTGCGGCGCTATTTGGATGCCATTTCTCCTCCAAGTGTTTTAAAAAATAGTGTAAATTTTTATGAATATCGCCTAAAATTGAAAAATTTTCGCCTGCGGCGCTATTTTTTCATTCATGCAGAATAAAATATTGGCATTATAGTTTCGGCGCGAATTTGAAAAATTTGAAAAAATGCACCCCTAAGAATGCATTTGGAAAAAATTTGAAAAAATGCACCCCTAAGAATACACTTGGAAAAAATTTTTGCCAAAAAACCATAGGGGGGACCCTATGGTTTGAAAAATTATAAAAATGTTCTTATTTTTGACCCCGAAATCTTAGTTTTTGAGGCAAATGTTCTTATTTTTGGAGCCGAGTCGATGGAAACCCTGACGACTGATATTTTCTGGTATATCCAATTTTGTTGAAATTCTAGAAGAAAATCGATGATTTGAGCTAAGTGATTATCTTTGAAGGTGATTTGACTTTAGATTTATAACATTTTTGATGCAAAATTGACTAAAGCCTCGGTATGTTACAACATATACATGTTCATTTTTCGTAATTACTGACACCGATGTCGTGTCATTCTTTTATCGTATGACATAGATAATGAAATTTAGTGGCGCAATAAGCTGTTTGATATCAACGTTACCTTCAATAAACTTTTTTCCGTTCCTCTGTAAATAACAATAAAGAGACTTTAGTGTTGCGACCATTCGTTCGAGCTCAAAGTTTATTGCAACAGATTTTTAGAGACAAATGTTTTTTAAGGATACATCAGCCATTATTAAGAAAAATTGTGAGATATCAGAAATATTTGAAAGATCAAATGCTAATAACGCAAATAGTCATTAGACTACTCGATGATTATGCATGCACAATAATTTGTATATAGGATAAAAAATTTTGATGATAATATGACCACTGTCCATCCTTCTAATGTGTTACAATGAAATTATTCGGCTATCGATAATAGTCATAACAGTAAACGTTTACAATTGTGTCAAATTCAAGTATTAATTATTAAAATAATCATAGCAAATGTGATGTGCAGTTGAAAATTTCTCATTTTTAAGACCTGATTTAACCAAAAAAATCTGATATAGATGAATCTATCTTAACCTTTTTATCTATTTTTTGTTTTTGTAATGTTAATAGGCTGGTTAAATTATAATTAAAATTGTCCCTCGGATCGATTATCAATCTTCGAACCCTAATTACCCATAATTTTACAAAAGTAACTCCCCGAAAACCTGAAAATTACCCCTCCCCCCAAAATGGCCATTTCCACTAAAACGTATCCCAAAAAAATCCTGGCTACGCCACTGAGTTTAGCATTTTTATTACTTCATTAATTGACGTCTGCAAAATATTAAACCTGAATCATTTAGTCTAATGGATATCCCATTCTTTGTTTACTTGCTACATTTTGCGACTTTCCTATGCGGAGCACAACAATATAACTTTAAAATCTTGGGCCAGTTTTACTGTGGAAATCAGAACGTTACCGGTATGCATCTTTTTGTGTGCAAAACAGTACAAAGTAAATAACTATAACCGCTTTCAAATTCTTGGGGCGGTAAATTTAAGAAGTGGGCGGAGAAAACACCGTTCCGTTATATGGAGTATAATTTTCGTAAAATTTATGCCACCGTTCGTTATATCGAAAAAAATTTCTTTAATTTGTGGTGTCAGTTATGAGTTTATATTTTTGCTAATAATTCAAATTTTAAACTGCAAAAATTTAATGACTTAGAACGTAACTTTCACATTCCTTCTATTAAGCGTTCTATTTACAGGTATTCTGGAAATAGTGAAGGGTATGTGTGCATATTTTTCCCTATACAATACTATAACTGTTTTAGATGGCGTTCTGTATAGCAGTTGCCAAGTTTCGAGGAACATTGTTGCCATTACGGGTGACTTGGAACTAGCACCACCTGCTGGAAAAGTCAGCATGACCCTTCGAACTCCGTGCGGTGTAATATCTCGATTGGGGACTGTAAGTTTAACATATGCATAAATATTTTATTGTTTAACTCACATTATCAAGCTTCATCAACTTATAAATTACGAAATATTTTATTGATTCAGTTGAGAATTCAGAACGACATTTTTACCAATATTTTAAAGGTTCCTGGAATGTGTCACATTTAATTGACGCCGATACTTTTATGCATATTCTATAGTCGGTTCTTTGTAGTTAAAATACACTGATGTCGGTGTATTTTAATATGTTGTATAATCCAAAAAACTTTAGTGTTGCGACCATTTGTTTGAGCTCAATGCTCATCACACCAGTGGAACCTTCAAAATCAAACCAACGAAAAACATTACGATTATCGACAAAAAAGGTGAGGAATCAGACGCCGAAAATTTGCTGGGGCTGATCAAAGATGGTCGGTCTAAAATGGTGTGCACCGATACGGATTCAAGTGCGTGTGTACCGTATTGCAATATGCCGTGGACGGCCGTGTCTGAACAATGTGTGCGATGGGACATTACTAAAGCCAAGTGTGGATGCCGTGAATGCGAGAAACAATGTGAAGCTGCGAAAAGAAAAAGTTGCAGGAATGATTAGAATGAAACTATTTTCAACCACTTTCATGTTTTGAAATATAATTTGGCATACTACACATGGCTTTCTCTTTCTTACTAGTTGCAAAATATTTTATAAAATAAATTCAATGTAGTCGAATAATATATAGTGACATAAATATTTGTTGAAAATATTCTGTTGACAAAGTATTCCACAAATCGTACAATTGTATAATTATTTGGATATCATTTTCATATAGATCAAATTTCAACAAACTTCTCTATTGAAATGCGATTCTTTGATAACAGACCTAGACATTTCAGAAAAAGCAACATTGTCTATAATATTTTCGCATAACCACAAAGTTTCGTTTTTCTCAAACTACCAACTAGAACTTTTTCATAAAATTACCATTGGAATGGACGCTATGTGTTGACAGAACGACATTCCTACTTTCTCTGAAGACAAAGATAGAATGTTAAAAAATTTGAAAATTGATAAATGCCATAAAAAATCAGGGATCCATAGAAACCTAGTTTAAAAAGATAAAAATAAACCCTTAACGTAAAATAATCTAAGAGACACTGGAAATCATGTGTAATAAGAAGAATCCAAAAATATATGCGGGTACTTATAAAATTGAGGCCGAAAGTAATGATTTAACGAAACAGTGATATAGGAAAATTTTGAATCGGACACGAATACTAACGATCTTCTGACAACCATATTTTTCTTTTTCTTCTTCTATTCGACAGCCTCAGTGAATCGAGAGCATGGTGCAGGTACAGCGAGTATCTTTGCCCATGCGCGCACATTAAACAATCAATAATATACGACTGCTTAAACAGTTAAATAAGTCTAGCCCAGAAAATGTTTTTTTTTATTTAGAGAGGAGAGGACCGATGACGTAAAGTATGGCTTCGACCAGGTCGCCTATTCTTTAACCGATACATGACGGACTGTTAGAAATATATCTTTAGATTTGAAGTGAACTGATGATCGACTAATCGATTTTGTGAAGGGACCTCGTGAAGACCGAAACTATCAGAAAATATAAAATTTGAATTTTTACCCTTTTCTAACATCCTAAAATTTAGCAAATCTTCGTTTCAAATAAAAGGCCTATATATGTCAACTTTTTGTGATGAGTGATTTTGTCTTTTGCACTTATGATGTAAGCGCTCATTTATTGCCATATCTACCTTGAAGGGGTTCTCAAGAACAAAGTTGCTCATACAAACAACTTCGCTCTTGGGACCAATCCGTCAGGTGAGCAGGTATGCAATATCCAGAATGTTCTAGATTCCTAAAGTTCTGACTCCTAAAAGTCGACTCCTAACTTTCCGTGCACCGAAAAGATCAATCGGGTTCATTTTCTTTTCGACACGTTTTGAAACCCGCAAATGGTACTGGAAACTCTGGCCGGGAGCACTTTACGATTTCCACACAGGTCTATTGGCCGAATGCAAGAAATCGATGTTCTATTTTCGTGATTTTTTGATAGACGTCCCATTCACTGCAGAGTGATTGATTGACGTCCCATCCATTGCAGCGGGCGAACTGGTCGCGTATCACACACGTCACTGTTCACACAACGCTTCAGTTTTGACAGCCTGTACTGGACAAATTTTGGGTATGCCACACTCGTAGCTGTCTTCAAAACCTGCAGTTACTGACCTTCTGATTTTATCATTTTTTTCTTTTATGCCGGCAATGTTTCGACAAATATTTTATATATGGAAGGATTTTTATATCGAATTATTTACCTGTCCGTTCATATCACCTGACCTAATGTAAATTTTTGAGCCTTAAATTTATTGTTTACTTTTACGCTTATTTCAATAATTTACTCTATTAATTACATTCTTTTTTGCTATGATATAATGCCACCAGAGTCTGCTAGGGTTATAAAACTTTGACATTCATTGTATTGTGATTATTTTTTTCTTTGCTTAATCGTCTATTTTTCTCTGGATGTACGAACTAAATGAGAAACTATTTGTGTTTTGTGATCTTCAAGAAAGTTTAAAGAAAAAAAAGGGTTTTGGAATGTTCCAAAATATCAAAAAAATTTAAAATGTCGATTTATTTAGTGAATTACCGGGGGAGTAAAGTTAGAGTGTTTGCGATATGTCGTTACTGTAACTTATTACTGTGTAACTTTTATTAAACTCTCATTAACTACTCAATTTAGTTATCTGTCTCACAACACATCACTCCTGCCATATACGTCAGTGACAAGCAATTAATTATTGACGCTCATGATATTTCGCTCTATTCTCATAGCTGAAATTTTCATTTCTTGTCTGTTGTGTATCGGTGCTCATTATGTGAAATTGAACGGCGATCAAATAAAGGCATTTAATGATTGCAAAGCGAAGCGATCTCCAGCGGTATGTAAAACAACTTTTTAACTTCATTCTGTAAGTTGAGGTCTCAATTAAGCTATTCTTGAAAACCACTTACATAGTTTGCTCTTTTTGTGGCAGGTTTCAATATTTTCTAAATCTGATATTAAAAAGAAAAGGGTGAAGTAAATCCGTGTTTCATCAAGATTTGTTTTATTGAACCTTAGTTTTAGCTCATGCGAAGCATATTATGAAAGTGTAAAATATGTATTTAATATTTTTGAAAAAAATTTGGAACAAAAACAAGTGTACAATTTACCAGAAAATCAATAGTTGCACGTTGTCACGCGAAATTTGTTGAACGTGGGCTGATGCAGCACATGCCATATATGACACTGTTTTCAAAAATAACAGAAAGGGCAGTGCGCAATATGCAGGGACTTCGAGAAACAACTTTCGGAAGTTAAAATGTATGTTATGACAATCCATGAGGGATATCTCATGACCAATATATTTTTGATTTTTTGGTGCTTCTCATGATTACTGTTTTTTAATTGCTTTTGGTAAAAATATGTTTCAACTTTTTAATAATTTGCATAACATTGGACGGATTAAAAAATCCGACAGAAAATTATGTAATGTAGATTATTTATTTGATAGGTTGAAATCTATCTATTCCAAATAAATCAACTTAGTATTCTTGATGAACTAGTAGTAGATTTATATAACGGGAACCTAAACTTTGCGATTGCTTGTAAAAGTAAACATCTATAACAGTACGGTCCTTAACTGCAAACTCGCAGGGAAAATGTTTACTAATGCAATGCAATTTAGGATTGGAAGAGTGAACACAAATACTTTAGAATATACAAGCAAGCTGAAAACATTAACGGAACCCATTATGCTGAATTGGCGCTTGTGTTAAGAGAAGTTGGAACAGAGACAGGAGGCGGTAAGCTAGTACTGTAATACCTCTAATTACTCCCTTCTGTGGGGTGGTAGTTGAAAATTACGCTTCCGGTGGAGTAATTAGAGGGATTACGGTAATTCACAAGCGAAAATTGCACTGTTAGCAATGTTGCGTCTTATTGTTCAATTTTCAGTGAAGTTCAGAGGACCTTATGTCGACAAAAGGGTTAAATACGACCACACAGACGCGGTTATTATTCGTGGGAAGACAAATTCGTTAGTACAAAGGAAAATAGAAAAGAAAACGGATGAACTTTTTGATCCGCTCAAAAACGAGATAAATCTGCTGCGTTGTTTACCGCACCATCCCTTCATTGAAAGGCCCGAAGATTTATACGTGGTATGAATTTTTTGTCATCGTGCTATTGTATCTTCTGAATTCTAGAGCACGGAAGTAGTGAAAAAAAGTGAAAACGGAGGAGAGCTCACAGCAAAAGTTTACCATATGATATTCGATTATCACAGCACGTATGTGCACGGTCTGATTACCACAGGGACTCTATTTGATCTCATCAAGAAGGCAGGCACTAAAATAACAGATTCCACTGATAAACCTTCCTTCCGAGATCACTTGGACGTGGTACGATTCTATATGGAAATCTGCGTTTTGGCAATATATCATTTGCATACTCTCGATATGATGCACCGCGATTTGAGACCGTCCACCTTCAATGTACTGCGTAACGGATACCTTAGGGTTAGTTAAATTTAAGTTACAATTGAGATGAGTGATTAACATTTCGGAAACTTGTTGGGAAATGACAACACGCGAACCCAAATTTTCTAAGGTAGATCCACCTCTGAAACTCACATATCCTACTAGATGTTTTCCGTTGTTCTGTCATACTAAACACGCCTATTTGCAGCTGAAGGATTTCGCCTATGCTCAAACTGCAGACAGCGCCGACAATAACAAATGTGACTTTGCCATAGCGGGATATCGAGCACCTGAAATGTATGACGCAAAAAAGGAAAGTCAGCAGGTATGTTCACCTTCAATCAAAAGCGGCCATTTAATAACACTCAGTTTCAGTATACTAAGAAAGTGGACATTTGGGGACTGGGTACTACTTTCCTGACAATCTTAACAGGAGAAAACTATTTCATAACAGCGAAAGACATTAAGGATACGGTAATTTGTGATATCATTAGGATTATTTTGTAATTAACAAGAATGCTTCAGATAGGTGAGGCTAAGTGTTTCAGCAAACTGTCAGCAAAGGAAAGGCGAGATGTCTTTTCCAAATCAATCAACAAGGGATTGGTAAGTTTAAGCCAAGCCAAAATAAACTTTAACTTGTGTTCATTTGAAGCCGTTTCACGACGCGATGGACGGAGAAAAGAAAGAGTTACACGACTTGTTGCAAAACATGCTTATGGTTGATCCGGAACATCGTTTCGATATCGAGGCGGTGTTGAAACATCCTTATTTTACAAAAGCGCGCTGGGATCTAATTTACAGAGAGGGAGTATGTGTTTAAAAAGCTAGGCAAATGATAAAGCTAAACGCCATAGTTTTCAGATTGGAGCTCCTGTTCTTCCCAAACTTGACGAAGAGAAGAAGAAACAACAAAAGTACGAACTAACATATGAGAAGCGCTTCCTTACGGAGAAGTCGTGGGACAGTCCAACTGAACCGCAAAATCATCACTCGATACATGATTTTAAACCTTATTCCGAGGAGAGCTCCTATGGAATCTCATGTGAAGGCACCGATGAAATTTCCGAAGAATTCTATTTCTCTGACGAATACTCTTTGGAGGTAACCCTGGATACTAAGGACCACACAAGTAACTTAATTTTATTTTGAAAATGTTTCAATTCTTTGCGCTTCCAACAACTTGATTTTATAGAATAATTATCTGGGTTATATTTGGTATTGATTTTAGGACGGAAGATATTCCATATCCTAAACGATGGCCACTTCAATAAAAAGAGCGGTATATTCCATAATTCCTTGATTTCATTAAATTATTAAGGATTCATTTGCAGGTTTACCTGTTCATAAGCCTGTTCCATATAGGGGCTTACCATACGGCGTGCCTGAGGTGCTAACATGGACAGTGCTAACTAATGAACAAGGAACGTGGTCCGGGGAAGTGAAAAGTATGTCGTATTGTCATGTTCAATTAATGTTGTCATCCTGTTATATAAGCGGAGTCATTTAAGAAGAAAAAATCTATAAAAAGGTCAAGAATTTTCAAAAAATAATTAATTATCAACAAATTTCCTCGTTTGTCTGCAATTTTGTTATAGTAAGATCTCATCGAGCTACGTAAGAAAAACTACAATGCCAAAACTTTGTCATTGAAATATAGGAGAAAATTGAGTTTGAAATTTGAAAATTTTTTGAAAACCCTTACGAAATAATAATCTACTGGAGGATTTATGGGAGGATTTACGTTATACATTTAAACAATATACTGTTTACTTTTCATAATATTATTTCCTTATTGGTATTAGCAAATCCAAGATTTAGTAGGTAAGCATAAATATCACTAATATATATAAATAAGATATCCCTATTTTGAAATATCATCGAACATATCACCGAAATAACAGAAATATTTATGATGCTATTGTATGTGTTTAACGTTTCTTATTTTACAGATGCTATGCTTACCTTCATGAACTTCTTGAAAAATATCGCAAGTCCACACAAAGTGGTTGGAATTTTCTTCTTATTGAAGGGACATTATCAACGGCTAAGGTGTAAGGCAAAAAAAACACTCGTTTTCTTTGCCATTTTCTATCTTAGTACATTTTTTAGCTTAGTGTTCCTGCTTAGTCTTTCTGATCCCTTCATATATAAGTCCTCTTCACTTGCCATCTAATACCCCTTTTCGGGGGCATTTTCTTGGCACATAGCCTGAAATTTAGACACGGACCTAACTCTAATCAGTATACCCTTATGCTACAAGTTTGGGCCAATATCTCCGAAAAGGTGTATTGGATATCAAATTAGTATTCCTCTCATTGACGTTAAATATAATATTTCTCATTGCTCGGGCTATATAAGAGATCACTTATAAAAAGAACTGTTCACTTTATGAATCACTCTATGCCTAGTGATACAGTTTATGAACATTATTTTTTAAAGACAAATTTTCCTTTTTTTGTTTAGCCCAGGTAATGGGAAATAAAGAATAAAAAAGCCTTAACACACACACATATCAGTGTAATAAAACTAAGAATTAAAATGCGCCGAAGAAAACGCCATAGAAAATGTGCATATTTTGCGGTAAATCCAAGCCGTTGACAGTGCCCTTTTATTTATTGTAGTTCTAGTATTCTCAATAATATTCGTCCTTAATTATTAAGATAAAATGGGGTGAAAAAACAGTCCATGATCGCCTTCAAGACGCGAATGTCGAGGTCTGGGTCGATACTATGCATATTAAGCACGAGATTGAGGCTTCTACATCTAACAAGCAAGCAATTTTCGGTTAGGAATATTTTGATATGAATGTCTACGCTTACACCTCATCATGGAACATCTTTCGAAAGCAATAGAAATTACAACTGCTTGAATCAGTTTCACTTATACATAAATATGTATAAATTTAGAGGCCGGAACGAAACTGGAGGGCGGAATGAAATTAGTTGAAAAAGCATTGGAATTTGGCATAGGACTGATAATTAAGAAGGTAAAATTGGCACATAATATTTTATATACTGATTTGCACTTTTAGCTGAACAAAGATAAGAAATATCAATTGCGCTGGGGCGTAGCATACTCGCAATACAAAAGAAAAACGACAAGCAAGAAACGAGGAAATTCTATGGAAGGAGTAGTATTCCGGTTCATGATCCAAGCTATTGATCCACGTAACAATAATGAGATACATTAAACACACGTAGCGAATTGCAGAAACTAAGTGCATAAAAAGTCAAACAGGGCTGAAGAGTTGTATTATTTTGTATTATTTGCAAATATGTATACTGTGCACGTTTAAGGATTATGGTCTTTCTTTCAGCAGTTGGTGCTAATCTCATATTAGAATCAGTCCATTAGCAAAGTATTTATATTACATTTTTGCACAATAAACTTTTAAATCGTTTACTAAAGTGTATATATTTGCGCAGGTCAAGTGGAATATGACACATAATCGAAAACGTAACAGATTGAGTTGAAAAACCAAATAATGATGCGAGTTATAATTTATTTGCGGCCATGAAACAAAATATATGACATATAGCGGAAACGTGATTTTAAATTTGATACATTGTAGTATTGATTTGTTAGGATATTGTAATTTGATGCTCTGATTACGAATCTGTAATTATTTGTTTCGCATCGCATCAAGAACTTCAATTTTTGGAACAAAATGACCGTTTGGCCAAAATTCGCATTTTTTCCTATTTTTCACCAAAACGGCAGTTTTTTTTATGCACTACGAAGGAACTGCTTTGAATAAAAACGTACTTTTCCTTACTCCATATTTCGAACTAGAGGTTTTGCCAGTCCCTTCGGGACTGGACGCATTTTTCTTTACATTAATTGTCTTACTTGTTTTATGTTCCCTCACATTCCAAGGCGGAAGGTCGGGCTCTCTGCGCCCGACCACAGAATTCAATATGCTATATATACAAATTTTTTCGTACCCCGGGTGTACCCCGGAAATTTTTTTGACCCCGGATACGGATTTCCCGCGCCCGAAAACACCGGGTGCAAGAAATCAGCATCAGAAACGGCAAAATTCTCCAGAAAAATAATTTTGAAAAATCTCGTACTCCAGAGGTACCCCGGGAAATTTTTTGACCCCGGATTCGAATTCCCCGTATTCGAAAACCCCCGGGTGCAAAAAATCAGCATCTGTAATGGTCAGAAATGGCAGAACCGAAAAATGGCCCAAAAAATCTTGTTTTTCCACATAAATGGCCATAAATTTAACTTGAGAAGAGAGCTAAAAAATAGGGTTGCAACCTGATAGCATGATTCCCGTCACAATCCCCCTTTTTTACTGTGACATTTAAATGTACTCAAATAACATTTGTCCTGGAACGAGTATTTAAACCGAAGTCGCTCGTGTCTATTCCCATCACATTTTGCTCTAAATGGTCATTATTTCGATGAAAAGTATAAATTGTTTTCAAATTACATTTGTCTTGGTACGAATATTCGAACCAAAGTAGCTCGTTTCCATTCCTATCACATTTTGCTATAAATGGTCACTATTTCGATGAAAAGTATAAATTGTTTTCAAATAACATTTCTCTTGGCACGAATATTCGAACCAAAGTTGCTCGTTTCCATTCCCATCACATTTTGCTATAAATGGCCACTATTTCGATGAAAAGTATAAATTGTTTTCAAATTACATTTGTCTTGGCACGAATATTTAAATCAAAGTTGCTCGTTTCCATTCCCATCACATTTTGCTATAAATGGTCTTTATTTCGATGAAAAGTATAAATTGTTTTCAAATTACATTTGTCTTGGCACGAATATTCGAACCAAAGTAGCTCGTTTCCATTCCCATCACATTTTGCTATAAATGGTCACTATTTCGATTAAAAGTATAAATTGTTTTCAAATTACATTTGTCTTGGCACGAATATTCGAACTTCTTTATTTGGGACATTTGAAACACAGTGATTTATTATAAAAATGTATCATTGAGAATAATTTTTATGAAAAAATATTTTATTTTTCACTAATTATTTTGTACTTTCGGTTTGAAAACTATATCCCGCTTTCATTAAATTAAAATGCTGGGTAACATGAACCGTTGTCGCAACACCCGTCTTCTCTAGGGGTAGGTCCTCCTCTCTTCGGGTAGATGGTTTCGCGTGGCCGATGTTTGGAATGCGGCCATGTCCTATTTCGGTCGGGCATGCGCATCTCACCGAGACTCCATACGTGCTATGTTGGCAGGAATCCCGGTTGGGAGCTGGGTTTATATTTTATCTTAAACAGGGGTTGGAAATATTCATTTTTTGCTGCAAAAGATTTTTTTTCTGACGGTTCATGGTCCAAGCGATTGTCTGTATAACTAATCAATTGCTACCTTGGACAATTCATGTGTTACGTAAATCTAAAAACTGACCAAATGATTATATATAGGCAACGTATATTGGGTAAATCAATCCGCCCCCTCAAACTCGTGTTTTTGATCCGACACCATTTTTCTGCGGGCTCTTTTCCAACCTAACTGGACGGAAAATATGGGATTGGAAAATACCATTTTTATCCAAAAACACGAGTTGGAGGGGGTCGCGAACTTATTTATTTACCCCATGTATGTCTCCCTAGTTTTCAATATGAATAGTTGAACGTCGTATGTACTAGTCGTATGTACTATGACGTGAATAAAAGTTACGTGCTGAATTATAGTCTACCAGAAAAAATTAAACCAAATATGACATGTTCAATTTCACGGATTAATATTTGTTCAAACCTCGGATGTGTATATAAAGTGAGTGGCAGCTCATTTGCAGGATTTTAAAAAGTTATTTAGGACAAAATAAACCTAACATGTGCCATTTTAAGGTATAAAAAGAACTTTTTGGTTTTCATACATTCAAGGATAAACGGCTGAGAATTGTTAAATATAGGTGTTGGATGCCGATTCAGAGTTATATGCCATTGTGGCACTTCTGCAGACAGACTCACGTTTTTATTATATTTGGAAGTTCATCCTTGTGTTTCTCATAAAATAAACCGTATGTTTTCGTAAACGTGAGAGTTCTTAAGTATATAAAACGGCATAATAAATGTAGTAGCATGGGTGGCCTGATAGCTCACAAATTATAAATGTCTTGTAAACAATAAAAACAATGTTTGATTTAAAAATTTAAAAAAATTGGCTTAAAGTATCGTTTGTGCATTATTATGTAAGACTTTAGGTTAGAGTGGATATTTGCTTTTAGTTCCATTTTATTTTCATTGCTTAATTTGACCTGGTATTTATCTGCGTGGTAACATTTCACTCGTAGATTTATGAGAGGGAAATACCCGGAAGATTACCGAAAAGAAAATTACTGAAGGAAGATCTTGGACATTCCTTTTTCTTGTTGAAATTTTTTTCCCTGAAATTTTTTCTCTGCTTCAAATTTGCAGCAAAAGATGAGACAAGAATGAAATTGCAGCAAAAAAAGAAAATTTGAGCGAAAAAAGAAAATTTGAGCGAAAAAGGAAAAATTGTAACAAGAAACAGGTTTGTCCGATGATGTCATCAGTGGTGGTTATAGAGAAAATCTCCGTTCTCATACATCCAGATGAAGAAAGTCCTTCAAAATTTGTGTTTCCTCACCTACTACGGTTCACTTTTCAATTTGCATGTGACTTCAGAAATGAGATTCCATTTTGAGTGGCATTCAAAGTTGCCCACATTAAAATTTTTAGCCCAACGTCATTACTTCAAATTTCATTTGTTTTGCGAGTGCTTAAAATTTTTATGTAGTCTACTCCTCAAATTTATATTTTGGTGCATATGGCGTATTCTCCAAATCTGAGAATAAAATCGCACTAGCTGTACGCAGTTAGACGTAGACATGCCACACATACCGTATGTCCCGTAATTACAACCCTAGTGCTATAATTTTTAATCGAGTTCAAGTAGTGCTCTATCTATAGGGTAGACCGACATTTACAGAGGTCAAAATCTCGGTGGGTGGTAATTACAGAGAATACGGTACTTATTTTTGCATTTTTCACTCTATCGATCAAAAATCAGATATCACTGGCTCTAAACTTTTGTCTAGCTTCCAAAGTTAACTCTATAAGTCAAACTAAGTCGCATGTCTGTGGGTGAGACCGAAAATTTCTTTGAAGAAATTACTGAAGGAAAATGTTGTCAGGGGACATTACAGAGGAAATTCGAAATTACAGAGGAGAAACCCCTGATCTCATACGTCAAGGTGAAGAAATTCCAGCAAAATTGCCTCGCCTAGTATGGATAACTTTTCTCAACTATCATGTGACTTCACAAATGTCACTCCATTTTGAGTAGGATTCACTCCAAGTTCAACCGCAAAACATTCTCGGAATATAAGACATTCTAAACGTTATAATTACGGACTTTTCTACGTACCAAACCTCATTTTATTCTTCCTTTTTAGTTTTAAAGAACCAAAATTTATGCCTTACATCTTAAGCTCGCTCAACCGTTACGTAGAAGGATTAAAGTATATATTCAAATAGTTTATTTTATGGGCGTTTCTCTTAGTAAAAATTTGGCTAAAAGTAAACGCATCAAAAATCGGGGTACTTTTACAATTTAACACACTGGGTAAGCCTTTCCGGAACTCATAAAATGTTAATAATAAAAACAGTTCCAGAAAGTGTTATGCTCTTTTGAGTTTTGCGAATATTACTCTTCATTGTATCCATATTGTCCTTTTCCCAAGTGGGTTCCGGATGAACCAAGCGATCCAATAATAGGTCCAGAGTCCCGCAGGCGTCCAATTTTTCCACTATTCTTTTTGCATATTTTTATAAACTCTATTTAAAAGTCATGTCAAGTGACTCTTGATGCTTAAAGTACGCCTTCCGGTTCGAATTTTTACTGTACGAGTTTTTATCTTGTTATTTTTACTTTGGAATTTTGATCGACATTTGTGAAGCTATTAATATCAATAAACTAAGAATTTTTAAAGACTACTAATAGGGAAAATGCAAAAATAAATAAAACTATTTTTGAAACAATCTTAGAAAAATGTTTTAATGGCGTTCGAATTCTGCCTCAAATTATCCCTGTCGGGCCGTTTTTTATCAAAGCAAAATCAAAGATTGGAGAAAAATCTTTGGTTAGGCATTTATTAGCGTAAATTGTTAGATTTCGCTATTATGTGTAGGGATGTGCAATGTGAACCCTATGTGAACCCTATTTTCAATTCAACCCTTTTCTCGACTATAACCATCGATTTAGCCCATTTTTTGGCTAGATGACTAAAATCTGATGTAGACGGTCTTATGTGAGGTTTTTGTGTAGATTCTGAATATGTTATTTGTTTCTCCATGTGATTAGTAATTTTGCGTAGAAAATACTCATTTAACCAAAGGTTCACATGTGAACCTTTTGTGGTTCACATGTGAACCTTGGTTACAATAGCCATTATAAAGCAAAATAACTAATTAAGTGGAGAAACAAATAACATACTCAGAATCTGCACGAAAAACTGACATAAGACCGTCTACATCAGATTTTAGTTATCTAGCCAAAAAATGGGCTAAATCGATGGGCCAATTCAACCAGGGTTCACATGTGAACCAGGTTCACATAGGGTTCACAAGGTTCACATTGCACATCCCTAATTATGTGCTATATTTTTAACGTTTGCTGCCCTTTTTAGTTAATGTAAAATTTCAACCTTGATATACTAATGTAATTTTGACATCGAAACCCTTTACTTAAGGCGAAGTTCACTGAAGTCACGAGTGTGCTTAACATAATATTTTAACACTTTGTGCCTTTTAGCCTAAAGCAGCGTTCCGTCTTTGGTCTTTAGACCTCAAGTTGTCACAAACTGCGAATTACCGGGTTGCGTGTAATTATCGCCGAGGGTGTAGCGAGTGGTTTAATTCGATCTCGTTAATCTTTCTCTGCTCCCGTCGGAGATTCTGTTTCAAAGTTGAATGTCGCTAAGAACCTATTTTCTTAATCACAAGGAGTTTGAACTGTACTATAACTGTTCAATGTATCGTGTGGAATCAATCCCGTTGAAGGAACGATCGTATCCGATCCGAGGTGCTTCATTTATCGCGCTGGGACTTTTTCTACAGGTATGAAATTTTTGAGTTGATTGATACGGAGGCACTGAGCGATATGCCTGCCATTGAAATTTTTATACCTATTTTCTTCATTTTTGTGATGAATTCCCGCCAACTTTCCTAGCCCGGATATTTACGTAATGGTAAATCTGTTACATAAAAGAACCACTTCTGTTACATCCAAAACCCTTTTTTGCTCTAATCGAATAATGCTAAATTTTGTCGCTGACACGTCATTCACGATTAGTCTTCATGATTTACCACTTGTAGCATCTCCAGCAAAAATAATGCTGCCAAAAACGTCTAAATTAATAAAATTTCAGCAAAAGTCCTCTGGGAGAAAATTATAATTTCGGTTTAGACTATACCATTATAGTCAGTGCGAGACAAAAGTAAGGACTCTGTCTTGGGTTAAAGATCGCTGCGTGGTAAAGTGGGTGGACACAAAGTACACTTAGATTACACATAAGTTCAGGGCTCAATTTTTTTAACTGATCTCGAACATCTGTCTGGTCCAACACTAATTATATTTTGAAAACTCACTCTAGACTTCGAATTCTAAGAATCCTTTTTTAGCGATGAAAGCGAATAAAATGGCTAGAAACCCATAATTTTACTTTGGTTATTAACTATGTAAAAATGATTAAAACAACTGTCAAATAATGAAAAGTACTATACTTTATGACAAAGCAGTATCAAAATCACGCTATTGATCACGAATTGATTGCCGAAACCGAAAAATCATAAAAACTGTATCACAGAAACTTTTCAAAGAAGATGGAAGAGAAATGTTTACAGTATCCGAAAGTTAAT
Source organism: Ditylenchus destructor (assembly GCA_022814885.1). Classification (NCBI taxonomy): domain Eukaryota; kingdom Metazoa; phylum Nematoda; class Chromadorea; order Rhabditida; family Anguinidae; genus Ditylenchus; species Ditylenchus destructor. The sequence goes on along the minus strand of JAKKPZ010000047.1, from coordinate 212,538 downwards.
ATTAGATAGTTATGGCACCGTCAAAAGATGCATACCGATAATATGATAATCCTTTGGTTGCACTTTGCATTAACAGATAGGCTGCAAAATTTGCTACTGGCACGTTCTCCGAGCATATGCTCGTAGCTAACGGTTTTGCTTACAAATGGAAGATTCCCTGGGGGCTTTGTTACTTCCATATTCGTTTCGCTGTGGAAACGAATTTTTCAAAATTACTTTCAAACTGAATCATAATTATATGTACCAAATTGCAGTACTACAAAATTTGTAGTACAAATCCATGCTCAAAAAGAGAAGGAGTTTAAGCAATAAAGTTATTAAATCTATTATAGTATTAGGATTGTGTTGACGTTTTTTCTCCACATTCTAAATCGAGCTTATCGCTATTTAGAGCCCGGGTTTTTTTTCTTACGGACTAAGTCGACCACAAGAAAGACCCGCCGCGGGTTTTTGGACCGATTTTAGATCTAAATTTAGACAAAATTAGACCAAAGGATATTTGAAGGCCTGAACCCAATTTTTCTCCGTCAGTGACCCTTTTTGACTACAAACTACAAATTTTTTGAGAGTCCGTACCCAAATTTTCTCCGCCAGTGACGCTTTTCGGAGCGAAGGCCCGAAATAGTCCATGCTGCTCTACTCCCGAACAGTGCCCTGCGGTGAGAATTTTTGACCCCCCGGTACTTTTCAAAAACAAAAGGGGGGACCCTTTTGTTTTTTTGTGAACTTATTTTTGAGGCATTCTTAGGGGTGCTTGTTCCAAAAGCTGACCTCCCGGTAATTACCGGATCTACACATATGACCGCAGGGCCCTGCTCCCGAACAATCCTTACTCCCGAACAAATAGAAGGCTTCGCCGGTACTTATTTTTGCATTTTTCGACCAATTTTCACTCTATTGATCAAAAATCTGATATCACTGTCTCTAAACTGTCTGTAAACTTTTCTCTAACTTCCAAAGTTAACTCTAAGTATAACAAAGTCGCATGTCTGTGGGTGAGGCTGCGCCGAGCGTCGCGAAGCGCCGCGAGGGCGGGTGCAGCCGAGCGAGGGCCGAGGTAAGGGGCGCTGAAGTTTAGAGCCGCCTAGCGGCTCTAAACTTCAGCACCTCCCAAGCTATTGAAGTTATTAAAATAATGAAAGTACAAGTCACTGAAAGCAAAATAGAAAATCGGAATAAAACATGTTCTTAGCAAAATCTCACTGAATTCAAATTCTAGCAACATTTTTTTCGCGACGTTTTGAGGTAGTAAGAAATTATTGTTCCAAGCATTTAAAGCTTAATGTGCTTTCATCTAGAATAAATTATCTTTTTGTTATCTCAAACATCGGAAAAATTTCACTCCCAATTTAACATTTCCATCTGTAACATTTCAGCTATGCTACGTGCCGTGTATATACGCTATGCTCCAAAAAAGTCTCAGAAAAAAATTTGTGTACAATCAGATGATGCTGATGTGTTTTTCGGAGATGATGAACATTGTAATGCACGCAATTGTGACTGGTATTGAGTCAATTTACGGCGATGTTTATTGCCTCTCTCCCAAACGTTTCTATTGGTTTGGGGTAATTGAGCTAGGTTTGTTTACCAAATTGTTTTATTTTCAAATAAATAAATACATACATTAATGAAAATATTCTTAGAATTTTTCCCTTTTTCCAACCTTTTGGTCAACTACATCGGTCAAAATTTTTCATCTGTTTCTAAAATCTATATCATCATTAAATTTAAGCCAAAATTACTATATTTTTTCTTATCAATTGTCAATTTTATTTAATAATTGTATCAAACAAATTGAACAAACCCATTCTTTGATTCAGATTTTAGATTAAAAATTGAAGCAAAAAGGTTTATCTAACAAAAATTAGAAAATTTGCATTTCAGTTTTGTACAGTACAGTAAATTAGTAAATTTCAGGCTCAGCTTACGTTCAGTCTGTGATGTTAGCGATTTTGGCCTTCAACCGATGCCTGATACTGATTAAGCCCCGAATGGCTGATACTTTATTTGGACAATATGGCTGGGTTGGCACTCTACTATGGCAAATACCTCCTTTTGCAATCGCATTTCTGTTATCCTGGGCTGGTCCACCAATAATTTTCAACCCGATGAAAGGCAGCCAATACTTTAATCCGCATCTGGGCTATTTACCGGATAACGAATATGTAAGTTTTTATGAAGATTTTTCTTTTGTACTAGGTATCAACCTGGTACCTCTACCAAGGCAGGTATCTGAAACCCTTGTTCCTTTTACATTTGCAAATATACGGTAAAAATTGGTAAGCAATCCTAAATCTATACTCGCCTCTCAATTTTCCTATAATCGACACCACTGAAATCCAGATATAAAATGAACATTTTTTCTATGGCCTAAAAAGACGTCTCATTTCTGCTGAGAAATAATTTGACCATTGTTTCTTTGTTGTGTTTTGATTTTTAGCAAAATGGGCCTGCTTTAGCCATTACTTCTAGAACGTTTTACTAGCCTTGATTGCTAATTCCTTATGAAAAATGATTTGAGATTGAAAATATTTAATATAAAATGTTTACTATAATCCTGATTCTAGTCAATGTGGAAACTTAATGCATAAGAGTTTATAGTTAGGTATCTGATATAGTTTATCGATGTCTAATCCTTGCTGCAATAACCTCCAAAGTACGCAGAAATTTTGTGTAAATGTATAAACTCAAACCAAATACTCAACCGGTATACGATGGCCATACGGAACTTGTACACAATAATTCCACATTTCTGGAGTTGCCTCCAGAAACTACTCCAATCTTCTACATCTTTCTATAGTATTCCAAACACTTACCCCAATACCTTCTAGAAAGATCCAAAGCATAGTCGAAGTTTCTGGAACGTCATAAAATGCCATATTTTCACCATTGTGTAGATTGTTATTTACTTCTAGACAAATCATGCCATCTATGACGTTCGAGGCTGTTATAAAAGTCAATAGTCTTGCTGACAAAACACAAATCCGAGCTCTATGGACCTGGTTGAAAAAAAGACGCTCATTAATTTTCATGTCATCTCATTAACTCGGGGTTTGAAACTAACAAAAAAGCTCAGATGTTTACCACAAAATTTTTGCGTCACAAATTACGCAGATAAATTCGAAGAAACGGTCTATATAAAAGCCACGTTTCAGGATTTGAACATTTTGCCTTGCTTAAATATATTTTCTTTTTCCATTTTAGATGAATGTGTGTTTTTTAATTCGAGGTTTTTGAATCATCAATTTTTTGCACTCAAAATTATTTGTAAAGTTGAACTTTCTCAAAGTTGCTTTTTCTTCACCGACCGAATTCGGAAAATGTTATACATTTTCTCATCCCTAGTCCAACTATTGACAACTTTTACTTCCTCCTCTGCAAAAAAGTAGTTCCCAGTATTCCTGTGTTCACTTTATGGAAAAAGTCTGATGATTGCCAACATTACCACACCTGAATTTCACATTCTCACACTCTAAATCCAAGATTTCCACGTCCATTTATTTAATAACTTCTTCACACTTTGGACTTTCAAGCTATTTTTACTTCATTTCATCTTTAGAGATCTTTAAATTTATATAGAGTTTTAATTTTCTTAGGAATTTCCGTAAAGACGTGGCTTTCAGAACAAAACTCACTTTCTTCGTATTCTGTACTATTCTTGGATGCTCGGAGCTAGTGCACTTTCACGTGCGCAAGCATTAAATGACCAAAAACTGGCAAAAAATCGGCACAAAACTAAATCTACTTTTACGAAAAATTTCTAAGAATATACTTTTACGAAACCGGAAAATTTTTTGCTTTTAAAAATTCCTACTCTTGCGCACATTAAAGTGCCTGCCTGGAAAATCCTCTTCCCTGAAAAATTTCCTTCACTTCATTTCGCAACTAGAAATTAGCGCTGATCTCTGACGTTGTTGCACTTAGTTTCTGTACGCTCGAAATGCTGATGGACATCAGCATCAGTTCCCACGATGTCATCAAGAATTTGCTCACGAGATTTTTAGTTTACCTTTTCATCTCAATTGCTATGAAAATTACAGATTATGAAATCTTCTCCAAGTTTAAGTTCATTTTGCCATGTTTTGAGAGGCTGTTAATTTGCGGAGCAAACCGTTAAAGCACGTGAAATGATACCGAGAATTTTGCTGACTAAATTATAGAGCGGCATTTTCTGATTCTTTCGTCGAATGCACTTTCACAGAAGCCTTCCCAATGGAATTAAAACTGAGAAATGCCTTCGAGAAAGTTCTCAGCGATTATGCCCTCTGGGAAAATAGACAGTAATTTGTATTGAAAGCGGTGAGAAAACAGTTTTTGCGGAAGCGAAAACATGGGAAAGTGGAGTCTGTTTGTGAGAAAAACAGACTAGACAATTAATTTCATAACTGTTTTGATGACTAAATGCCGCACATATAAAATGGCTAGTCATGGCACTTTATATCCAATGATACAATCAGGCTCGTTTAAAACAGAATCGTATGAAGGTTTTATAGTGTCGTTATCGATGCTTCTAAGTTTTGATAAGGGAATGAGGTTTCAAATAACGGTTGAATGTTACGAGAAAGAAAGTTTATATATCATTGGCGTAGTCAGGTGTGGGTATTGGATGAAGCTATCCGTAAAAAGTAGTTTCAGAATTTCTGAAGATATCGCCCAAAAAACTCCCGACCACGTAACTATACTATAGTCCAATTGTTTCCTAACCATCAGCAAATTTGAAAATGTCTTGAGCGTTATAGAACAATTCCCTGTCTAGGTTTAAGTCAATAGAACTAATAAACTCTCTTATTCTTCCTCTATACTAAAATTTCGATATGATTACTTAATTCCTAACGGATGGTCAGTGTCTAGGAAGTCTAAGGAATCTATCAGAATGAGTTGGATTCTTTATTAATTTTATCCTTTTCCAATTTTTCCTTCTAATATATCATTTTTCTTCTAATTTATCACGTAAATTCAGCTAGCCTAATTATTACCTTTATTCCAGAATGTTCTTAAGGCAGCAAAACAAATAAACCATAACACAAACAAAACTCTTCCACGAAATGGAAGTCCTTTTTTTATAAAGAAAGAGTGACATATGACTTCGTATGTTTTGTTTGTCTCTAACAAAGGTTTCCCCAATAAAAGCATAATCCATTCCTTCCCGGAATCTATTTCCATATATGCTTTGTTCTTCATAGATTTTATTCCAGCAAATGTTTCAACAATGCATGTTTTGGTCTTGTCCTTTGGAATAAAAGTCCACACTCAAACACGTTTGCTTCACACACAATGTTAATTCATACTATTGTGCTTGTAATTTCATTAGTCAAGAACTGAATCAACTGTCAAGTTTTGCAACATGAGCACTAATTAAGTGAAAAACATTAGTGCTCGATTACCTTGTGACCCATATTTGATTATGAGTGAAATTGGGAATTGAATCTGTAGATTTACCTGCATAGGGGACATGCATAAAGTAAGACGTGAAAGTAACAGGGCATGTTTCTTGATCAAAATATGATTGTATGATAAAAATGAGATGTCGGCAAAAGAGAATAGGATCCACCAAATATATAATGCATGAACATGGAAGTTATAGGCCATCCTTTATGCAAATTTAACGAAAGCGACTGATCTTTGATCTGATGCTTTGCAACATCTTTAAACTCAATATACATTTTGTCTTTATATTTTCAGTACCACACACCGCACATATTCAGCTACTACGTATCATGTTTCATTTTCGCCGTTCCCGTCCTCTACCTGAGCTTTGGTATTTGCCTCATCCGCCTCATCGAACAAAATTCCCTCCATATGAACTCAAAAAGAGTGCGAAAAGAGACAAGCGTGAGTATCTTTTTTGATAAAAATCCAACCTGATCCTGGTTTAAAGCCGGTATCTAATTATTCCCACGTGACTACTTGGGTGGTCTCGGGGCACAGAGCTGAAACATTAAAGCACCTTTGAAAGACTTACCTTTGAAATTTTACCTCTAAGGATAACTGTTTTCAGACGTTTATTCAAGTATTCATTGGGTGTGTGCTTCTGTTTTTCTCTTGCGTGGGATACATCATCCAACAGCAATTCCCTGATGCCGAATGGTTGGCCCTCGGAAGTACGTACGGATATATTTTATTTCAAGGTATATCAATTTTTTATTCTTAGGTTCCATAGTTTGAAGGAGTGTAGTTAAAAGGTCATAATGGCATACTGAGGCCAGGATTTTACTCCACGGTATTGAAAATATTGTGACCACACTTAAAAACTGCTAGAAGTAACATCCAGAAATATGATCCATCCGAAGCGTTTGTTACTATCGCTTCTATAAGTACAAATTTCAGGTAGTTCCGCTATCACTTACCTCACTCTCAATCGCTCTATTCGTCAAGAAATAGTTCTACTTTTTGATCGTTTCTCAAAAGGAGTCCATAAAAATTATCCAGACAAATCAGCTACTACGCGCAACAATACATAACTATCATGTTCTCAAACTATACACATGTTGTGTTTATATGTATGTACAGAATTATGTGACAATTTTCTTTAGTAAACTAAACTTTCTGTCATTTCAATGATTTACACTTGCCAGTTAAATTCGACACACAACTTTAATCTCAAAATTCAAAGCTGTTTGTTCTGGGAAACAGAAATAGTTATAAGGATTTCCTCTAGAAAATACTAATGTAATAACTTATTTATGTTTCGTGAAGGTCTTCAAATGCTGAAGAAAGCTGAAAGAAGTATGACAAGTTTTCTAATTAGAACCAGGTGTACTCTAGAATGTGGCTTTCAAATACCTTTACTTTTATACATATCGAATTAGCAAGCCTTTAGCGATCAAGGTACGCATGATATTTTTCCACGAATTAATTTTTTGCGGCATTACTTTCGGCATCCAAACGAATAACGGAAATTTGTGTTATTGTGCGTAGCGCATAAAGAAGCAAAGTATATTTCAGAGTATATCTTGGATCAGTAATAAAAATACCGATAGAATCGTGGGACGCAAACAAGCCGCGGCTTGTTTACGGCGGCAATTTGAATGGGATGCAAAGCTACTGTCCCACGACTCTATGTATTGCAAGTATCAAACTACTTACTTATAAATGAATTTAGAGAAAATAACGAGGAAACTTGAGGTATTAAATCTTGCCGACATGTCGCAAATTATTTTATTTTTACATTAAATTTGCATCGAAATTTCACGCAAACATATGGTATTGTAGAAATATTTAATAAAGTACACTTTCTTTAGTATTCATTAAATATTTGAATTCTTTATTATTTTGATAGTCATTACTGCGGCCGTGGGCTGACATTGGGACCATATGAGAAATCAGAGCTAAAAGAAATGGATTGGTTATTCCAAGACGGTTCTGAAATCGAAAATGGAACATTTACCTCACAGGTACAACGCTAGCAGCATTTCTTCTGATTTCGGACACGTTTGGTCTTATCAATTGACTATTCCGACTCACAAATTCTCGAAACTTGTGCCCAAAGCATATTCCAAATTTAGCCAACGTATATTTTCGATAAGGTGTGACAAACAGAACAGTCACCAAAGAATTGCTCAACGTATAGATGCTCAAGAGCACAATTCCTGTCTTAAAAAGCCAAGTATCATACCGTTTTCTTCTTGAGTAAGCCTCTGGGGGAGAGGATAATTCCGTTCAGCTAAATCTATTTTTACCCATTTTTGGCCATTCAAATCTGATGTAGACGAGATAATATCAATTCATCCCGAGGATTCAGAATATGCAATTTTTCTCCACTCTATTTGCAACTTTAGAGCTACATCAGATTTGAGCTGGATAGCAAAAAAAGGGATAAACATAGATTTCGCCGAACGGAATTAATCCTCTCCCCAGAGGCTTATGCAAGAGGAAAAGCGGTAGATATGAAAAATACAACTTGAATCAGATCCTTACTCTTCCATCTGAGCGACCAAAAGAGGAAGTCCCCATAATAGCGAAAATAATAGCACAAGAAACTGGTACCAAGACGAATATTAACGGAGATAGCAACTGAAATCACTTGTCCATTATAATTTAGTTTTGTTAGTTGCTAATGGTTAGATGTTATTTACCCAATCAAAATGAGGAAAATGTTAACGCGGCTTTTGGAGCTACTCTTGGAAAATTATTATTTTCGTACCCCAAACTACTTTGATGACGAAAAAGCGTTGCTTTATCTCCTACAAATGATATAACGGTACAAAATGGCGCAAACTTACTTGAAATGCCAACACAAGAGTGAATTGAATTTGCAACGAATATGTTTTCTTCGAGAATAGATGTGCATTTTTGCGAAGCCGTTTAATTATATAGATGGTCATGGCTAAGCAGATAATTTCAAAATATATAACGCCGCCGACGATCGCCGCACAGTATCGTGTAGTATATATTCCTACTGGTATATCGGGGTTAAAATCCACGGCGATAACTACAGTATCCGGTTTTGTGGGTTGCAAATTGAGATTTTTAGACGTAACTGTGAGATAGGTTACAAGAATCTAAAATATTTCAATGAAATTTCTGCTAACTTTTCAAAATTGTATTCGGAAAATTATCAAGCCAGTATAAAAGTACTTACATTGTCCTTCAAGAGGATCGAATATAAAGGAATGGCATAGCCCAAAGAAAGAGCCATCCAGTATATTTGTGATAGGATTAAACTCACAGGTTTCATGAACCATTCGTGCACTTTCGGATTGGGTAGAACGACCGTAACGCGAAATAGAAGGCAAAACATTTGTGCGTTGAAAACGTTAACAGCCGCAAATATTATCATGCAGAACTAGAGAAAAAATTTATAGTAGTGTGAGCCATTATGCTGGAACCCTATATAGTAAATCGACTTCGCTGATCTCGAAGCCAGGGTTTGATTCAATCTGAACTCACGTGAGTTACGTGACTTATGAGGGACACGTAAAATGGCGTGAGCCGCGGGTTCTTCCTCCTATTTTAAAACAAAATAAGTTTAACCTACGCCAATATTTGCTCCAGTTGGTCCCAAATATTTGAATAAACCATTAATCTGTCCAACACTTAAGGGAAACAAAAGCGTCGGGTGCAGACCATATCCTAGCAAGACTGTAAAGATTAAGTCCCATATCTGAAATTATATGACAATATGTAGGTAATACCGTATACCGTATTTTCTCTAATTGATCCCCCCTATAATTGAGCCCCCCCTAGAGAAAGAGAAATAGCGTGTAAAAGTGAGAGGTTAGAGAAAAATTTTGCCCGAATTTGGGGGATTGAAATAATTAAGCCCCGGGGGGCTTAATTAGAGAAAATACGGTATGTTCTAATAGAACCGCACTTCGTCAAACTCGACGCAATGACGAAAAATGTTTTCGCGATTCCATGAGGAGGTGTGAATATTATACTTTTCATGTATAAGTCATCTCTACATCCTGTAAAAAATTAAATTCTTATCACTTCAATGAATCGCAAATTTGTTTGGCCGAAAAAATGATTGGGCGAAATTCTCTTAGACTAAGTATGGCATTAACATAAATCAGGATATATTTCGAATATCTTCCCTGAAAAATATTTAAACAATTTATATCAATACCGAAATAAGGCAGAGGAAGTATCTGAAGTCAGACATGCTCTTCGGTGACACATAAATTATGATGAAAATGACATAGCATTGTAACAAAATAGTAGCAGTTGTGATTATCAGTAGTGCAATATTAGATTCTTCGTAATCAGTTAGATTATATTCTTGCGTGCTCATTTTGGAATTTCGATTTAAATGAGAGTCTGAAAATCGCATACGACATAAACGGCTTTCAAACAGTATCATACAAGCTATGGTGGCACCAGAAGTCTTGCTTTAGGCATTTGTTGCCTGAAACGGTGCTATGAATCAGAAGCCCAGGTCGTCGCCCACCTTCGATCGTATATAGCGGTTTATCGCCAAAAAATTATCCCCAGTAACTTTGATTGCCAATAACACTTTATGGCGACTAAATAGGTCATAAATATGAATTTCCGGCAAAAAATTACCACTAGGGATGCTAAACTTGCCAAAAAATATGGGCTCTATTAGGGTCATAAAGAGTGGATAGGCTATTGGATCAACAAACAAACATTTCTTTAACAAAGTATTAAAGGACATGACGCTTTACTTTTACTATTAGTATTACTGTCTGTTATAAGCTGTTAAAGTCTGTTAAAGCTGGTCGTCAAGATTACAAAACTGCCCAAACCAGGACAATGTGTGTCATTAATTAATTTAAATGTATAAAAAGCATCTGCTCGAGTGAACAATGTTCATGCGTGCATGTTCATTGATCATGCACGCTGTTTGCATTACATAATAACGCAGCTGTTCAGCTGAAAATGTTCTTTGAACACTTAGCGTAAGTCTGGTATTGTCTATTGGTACAAAATAGAGTACAAAATTGTAACAAAATTGTAGCAGTTGTGATTATCAGTAGTGCAATATTATATTCTTCGTAATCAGGCAGATTGTATACTTGCGTGCTCATTTTGGAATTTCGATTCAAGTGTGAGTCTGAAAAACGCGTACGACATAAATGGCTTTCAATCAGTAGCACACAAGCTATGGTGGCGCCAGAAGTCTTGTTTTAGAGTCACCCTTTAGAGGTCACCTTGGGAAGTTCCCAAGGTGACCACGACCACTCAAAAAACCACCTCGTGAACCCTCTACCTAAGTGTGAACAAAAAAAATATGAAATAAGGTTAATATTGAAACTTGTTACTTGTTTTGGCATGCTGCCCATGTTAGCTCCCTCATATATTTCATCAACCCCATATTTCTTCAAGCAAACAAATTTCTGATGCGAGTAGTTTAAATCGCTTTGCAAGATCGGATTTCTCATTTTTGCTAGAATGAATTTTATTTGTTCTTAAATCGGATGTTTTGGTAAAAATTCCTTGGTGACGTTTTCTCACCCCTACATTTTAGCAAAGTAAATATAGCTTAAACTCGAGTATGACAGCTTAAGGATACATGATTGCTAAGCGATTCATGAATGCTTCAGGCGAATCGTATACAATTTTAGTTAACATAAAACGGTTCTCTTTATTTTTGTAGAATATATTTCAAAATACCTCTAAACTACTCAAAGCAAAACTTGGGCTAAACATAAATGGAATTTTTGGACTGTTTTAAGATATGTGTTATAAACTTTAAATAAATGCAAATCACAGTAAAGGCAAATCAATTTAAAAACGTGGAGATTAATGGCTGTGTCTTTGATTTTCATAATTTCATAACGGTTTCAACATTGGCCATCAATGTTTGCGATGTCAAAGATCGCTTTGACACATCGCTTGGTCACATGAAATAAAGTCCAAATAAAACACGGATGCTACGGATTTCCTGATTTTGTTTGGATGGACAGCGGATTGATGCCGACAAAGCGGTTTTCAGGATGTTTGACGGGCGCCTACGATGCTAAACACATTTTTATTCTTATTTGTACTTTAGCTCTCAGTAATTCGAGAATAGAATTTGAGCAATGTTAAAAACCACTTACCTTTTTATTTTAGCGCGTCTTCAATTTTTGCAGCGAAATTTAGGTTAAATTTTTAAAATTTTGGCAAAATTTTATAGAACAATCAATTTCGAGCAAATTTTTCTTGGAATTTTGTTATTGGTATTTCACTTCTCATCAAAGCACCTCAAACGAAATCGAGACAAAGGATCATTTCCTGATTTTTGTTTGGCTTGAAGCCAAATAAAGATTTTCCCGTTCTTCAAGTCGAATTCTTTTTGTTGTTTGCTCCGTATGGGATCTTCCCGCCTACAATCCGGAACACATTTTTGTCTGTCTTGAGCTTTAGACAGGCGTAATTCGAATCCCGAGACACTTCCTTTGTTTAAGTAGCCAAATGTCGATTGGACACCACAAGGTGAAGGCAGAAAATCCGGCAAAGGTGGAGTATGCGTCAGTCCTTGTCACGATGAGTCTCACCTCAGTGCTAAGTTTGACAGGCCTCTATTATGGAAGTCACAGGCGGGGCATTTGTAAATCCATTGTTGTTGCGAGGGCGGTATTGTTTTGCGGGGCAGGTAAGTCTATCTGAAATGGCTTATTTTTCTTCTCGCTTCCAATTCTTATTTTTGGGATAGAAAGATTTCTTTGGCAGCAAAACACATTTTTATTTTTATCATTTAATTTGGAACAAAATTTCAGTGACAAAATATAAAAAATTTTACAAAATATTTCGCAGAGAGCAAAAATAGTTTTCGCAATATCGAACAGTTTGGAGAAAACGAAACATTTTCAGCCACTTTCTTCGAAGTATACTTCTTCCATCACATTTTTTCTAATGTACCTAACTTGGACACACTGTCTTCTTGCGGAGTCATTCTTCAAGCAACTTTATCCATGGTATTTATCTTCTTATTACATTATTTTATCTTTTTTTAACAGTCTCATTTAAACGATTTTTTGCGACTATGTTTGTCTTTTTAATTTTACGATTTTTGATGATCTACGACTAAGTTCAACCATTCTAATGAGAACGTTTCAGTACTTCTTCCTATGTTGGCAACATCAAGGCCATCTTCGCTTTCTAATCAGTTACATACGTGCGTCGCAACATTGTGCCGAAGTTCGAAATTTTATTCGAATCTCTGTGTTCGTTCTTTTCATCGTTTTTATGCTTTTCTTCGCTGTGGCCTTGTATTATTTTTGCAAACCTCTTCTTTTTGTATCTGACTCAAATGCAACTACGACACACGTAAGTTTGGAATTGACAGATAAAGAAATATTCCCGCATACCTTAAAAGTTTCATAAACATCTCGCAATCTCAGTGCATAAGTTTACATAACTCCTTACCTCTAACTTTACGTCGGTTAGTACTAGGGGTCGGCAAAATTCGGCGAGCCCGAACTTCGAGCCTGGCCGACCCAGGCTCGGGCTCGGGCTCGACATGATTCCGGATTCACTTGGCGAGCCCGAGCTTCGAGCCGATTTGAATTTTATTTTTTCCCGCCTATTTTTTGGTCATCAAAAATTGGTCTTTTTTGTTGTTTTTTGCTAGTATTTCGTATATTTAATTGAAATAGACAAAACTGAGACGATTCAGTTAATTTTTTAAAATAAACTTTACATGCAAAGTCAAATTTTACCTGTATTTTTCCAAAAATTTTCCGGGAAAATATCAAAATGTCCAAATTTTTCCATTTTTGCTTATGGTTTTTGCAAAATTTTTCCATTTTTGATGATTTTCATATGAAAATTTTTAATATTTTTAAAATACTTGATGGAGAAGAGATTGACCGCACTGGAAAATTTTTCAATTTTACGCCGATTTGTGATTTTGGTTCGAAATTTGATTTGATTCCCGCCCCAAAAATTTTAGATTTTTTTTCGAAATTTTTGAAAAATTTGGGAAAATTTTGCAAAAACGGCAAAAAATAGGTAAAAAATTCAAATTTTTGGAAAAAAATTTGAACTAAAATTTTCGCCTGCACAGAACTTAAATTTTCCAATTTTCGGCTTTATTAGCTTGAAAATCGGTAGTTTTTGTTACTGAACACGACAATTTCCGTTTAGTAACACTGGCGAAAGAAATAAAAATCAGCGTCGCCGGCGAAAATTATTCGATTTTCTGCCCTGACCCTGTGATTTTCCCTGAAACTGGTCATTGAGTGTTGCTCAAAATGCTCAGCTTTGTCGTATTTCGTCGCATTAGTACACAGTGAGACGAAAACAATGGAAGGAAATACAAGCCGCAAAAGCGCCGCAGGCAAAATTTTTTTGAAAAATTGAGTAGTTTGCGAAAATAAACATTGAAAATTTTGCATGTTCTTCGAAATATTTAGAATTTTTCGCTCGGCCGCGCCCATGGGGCGCGGCCAAAAATGACCGAGCCCGAGCCCGTCAGGCTCGGGCTCGGCCTCTTTTTTCCGAGCTTCGAGCCCGAGCCCAGGCTCGGGCTCGGTGAAATTCCATTTTGGCCGAGCCCGAGCTTCGAGCCCGACCTACCCGGGCTCGGGCTCGAAAGCTCGGCAAAGCTCGGGCTCGGGCTCGCCGACCCCTAGTTAGTACGCTATAGCTCGCCCGACCTTAATTCTTATCCGGGGAAATTTGCTAGGGATATAAACATTCTAAATAATTCTAAGCATTTTGAAGCCTTATAGAGAGTATACCATTTTAGATAGTTTTAAAACATTCTAGAATATTTTAGAACAATTAGAATAGTTTTCGAACAAAATAAAGAACGAGGTATAACTCCTGTTTTGAAAAATGGCTTCTATTGTACCAAAAATTTCTCCGGAGTGGTTTATAAGTTGTTCTAGGTGATCGTAAAATCTTCTAGAAGGCTTCTGAGTATTCTTGACAATCTAACTATTATTTAAGTATCTTGTCAAATTTTTTCCATGGCCATTTTGCTCCGGGGCGAAATGGGGCTTGGGAATTCCTATTTTATACCCGGATTTAAATGCACTTTAAAACAAGCTTTAGACTGAGATATTCCTGTCGGTTTTGTCATACAGTGTTCAATTGCATGCGATGTATGCTTGGAACGCAATCCTTGTTCTGTTTGTTGTGTCAATAAAGACACTAGCCATAGATCTGGAACACTTTAATCGAGACATGGAAAAGGTGAGGTTACAATTTATATGAATGTAATAATATAACAATGTATAGTATTGTGTTTTCATTGAGGGAAAGTATAAGCGTGTTTAAAATTTTTTCAATATTTGCATGGCATAATTTGATGGTGATTCATCATATTTTTGGCTATCTACAAAAATGACCAACAGTCTATTGGCTAACAGGTCAATTCTAGGATTTTAAAACCAGACCATATTTTTACCCCTAAAGAATTCCCTCCCACGCCGAATTCAAAGTTAGTTTATATACTGTGATAATAATCGAGAATTAGTGGTATCGACAACTTACAAGGATGTAAAATTTTGGCCTGCCAAATTTCATTTGTTGGGGAAAATATCTGGTGGTGAATTGTCCGGTTGATGAATAGGCTGATGACTATGATGTCGGTTTCGAGAGCCTATGTTTTTCACAGAAATATGCCTTAAATTATGAAATGATTACGTTTTAGACACTTAGCGGTGCCATATCAATCAAAGAAGAGCGCTTAAAGATTGAGACGACCTTGCTCAATTGCTTCGAAGGTCACTGTAAATTGGCTGACCGAATACGAAAAATTGACTCCATTTTCAGAGTAAGTTACAATACAAGGAGGCTATTTATTAGAAAGAAGATAACTGAAGAAATTATTGCGCGCTGGCCATAGAACGGTCCCTTAAATTTTATTTCGGACATACAGCAATGGCCGAGCCGGACTTTCCACCCAAAAGGGTTTGGTAGCCAAAGACTTTGGTGCATTTTTCTGTTGTCGATTCCCTGGACAAATGTTACCGGCTAGGAGGTTAATCTTGCCCTTTTAACGCCTGTACTTGAGAGTTTAATAAATGAATGCCATCAAATTGCATGAAACAAGTAGATTGAAATGATTTAGCTCTTCATATTTTTGCTCCTGCTGACCGGCGTCATAACGACGATTTTCTCCCTAATCGCTCTGATCCGGAAGAAAAGCTGGCTGAATTTCGTATTTGCAATTCCAAAAGTTATTTGCTGTTTTCTGCATATTTATGGACTCTGCGTTATTCCTGCTCAAATTTATACAAAGGTAATTTTCCATAAAATTTTGAAAATCAACTCTTCTAGATTCAATATTTTTTAGTTTCGCGCAGTCCACGATTTGCTATATCGGAACTACCAAATATGGATGGAGTTTGATCCAAGAATCTACCAAATCACAAATATGTTCACTGGAAATATTTCAAACTCAAATATTAGCATTACCTTGTGGGGATTTACGCCAATTCGGAACACGCTTATTCTAACGGTAAACATTTTTTATGTTCAGGTATAGGAAATTATGATTCAATATTTTTGTTACCGTAATCCCTCTAACTAATCGTTCAGGTAACTAAAATAATTTACTTTTTCTACACATTTTTTACACGGGTTTAGGTTGAGCAATTTCATGCCCTATGGCAAAATTAGAGTTTACAATTTTCTTACCTATATATAATCAATTAATTGAAGTCGGAGTCTATTAAAGTTCCCAATGCCTTAAACTATCCCAGTTAATTTCAGTGCCTGTCGCTTGTCGTGCCATATGTCATTTTGTGCTTACAATTGAACATCGGAGAGAATATCGAGCAACAAACTCCTCCAGCGGTTGCCACCACGAAGGGATAAATTTCGCAACTAGTACAGCCCGTAATTAAATGTAAATAAAGATGTAAATATTTTCCGTTATTTTACAAATTGTTATGTGTTGACTCAATACAACTTTTCCACGAAGAGTGATTGTATACCAAAAACGTGACCAAAACGACGCGGCCTATTTCTTGAATGATAATCCTCAATGAGGAGTATGCAAGGAAATGAAAGGTGATAATTAGCGGTTAGGGTGACTAATTGTTTACGTTTCAAAGGAAAAAGTTGTGTCGATTTTTGGTGTCAAATTTGTCAGCTCTTTTGCAGACAAGAAATTATACAAATTTCCAAACTTTTTCTTCTATGACAAATTGTTTACAAAATAAGTTTTTCTGAAATTATGGATGAAGTATCTTTAAGGACATGCCAAGTACAAAATTTTATTATACAGATTAATGAAGTGATAAAAATACATTGCATAAATATTCAAAAATTTCAAATCCATCAGTTAAATTAAATGAATGACGAGTAATTAATAATTTGTTCATATAATTATTGCGAATGTTTCGGATATGCAACATAGCTTTTGATCCTACGCTAGATGTATACAATCATATCAACGGGATCAGCTAGATTATTGTCCGAAACACATCTGTATTTGAAGGACTTTCTGGAAAATCGGTGAGGATAGTTGTCGGAATTTTTGATTTACGCTTCCATTTGGACCTGAAAATGTTTCATTGAGTTTGCAAATAAATTCGCCCCTATTCAGACTAAAAAAATTTGATGTATGCCATAAAATTTTTTGCTGAATAAAAATACTTACCTCCGATTCTGATACCAGGTTCTCACTTGCGTCTCTGTAAGACCCATTTTTCTAGCCAAATCCAATCTGTCTCGAGCTAATAAATATTTGCACTTGTCAAACATTTCTTCCAGCACATGAAGTTGTCTTCCCGTAAAAACTGTCCTGGCTTGTCTCGACTTTTTTCCAGGTCTGCTCCTTCTAGCAGATTTTACTGCAACAACACTCCCGTACGAGTTGTAGCGATTTTGTAGCGTATCTGCTGATTCATCAATTGCGCATTCCTGGTGGTCAATACCGTTATATGAGAAGGAGTATGGGAGTTCGGCGCCACATAGGGTATTGAAGTTGAAACAGTTTTCTTGCGACAATAGAGCCGGTGGAGTAACTGAAAATTTATGTGTTTTTTTTCGATCCTACAGACTAATCGAATGTTTTCTATGCAGCGATATTTTAGAGCTCCGATATCTCAGAGAAAAAAATTTAAGCTGCGTTAGATTTAAATAAAATATCTATTTTATGATAATGTTACCTTGATCATAAAAGTTAAGTAGACAGGTATTGTCCATTGTGTCCAAAGGCGTTGGCTGTAAAAGAAGCGTCGGTTCCATTGAAGTGGTCGGCATTTGCATACTATCCAACAACTCCTCATTTTTTATAGCCGGAGGAACGTTCTCGAACGATTGCGCATTCGGTGCTGCCAAACAGTTTATCGAGGGGAATGTTACTGAGTTGAGACCAGGAACTGGAGGATTGAGATCTAGAAGATTGGCCGAACTTGGCATTTGTGGTTGGAAAGCGGGATTGAAGAATGCCCCCAAGTTCATATCAGCTGGCATTGGTTGACGTGTAATCGTATTGTTAGGATGATTCGGTGGCCAAATGCCGGCCAAGTTCAATTCGAGAAATTTGGTCATGGCTGCCGAAAGTTCGGTCTGATGTGGATTGGTGTGATGGCAGTTATAGAGAAACGGGCTGATCATAATGACAGATTATCAGCACTATCGCCTGTCGAAAATTTGTGGTAGGATTCAAAGTTTTGAACTGGAATGCTCTGAATACTCTTCCGGCGTTTAAAAGAAATACTTCCGAAGTTGGGTTCTAGAAATATAAACATTGTATATAGAAAAATATAAATTATGAAGTAGTACAAAAATAATCATCAAAGAGAGGTAATATAATGTAAGAGTTACTTTTGCATGTTTCCATTCTAAAGGGGATCCCGTATTTTCTCTAATAGAGCCCAAGGGTGGTTAATTATTTCAATACCCTCTAGGGAGTCTATTATAGGGTCTCTCTGATTTTTACACACTATTTCTCTTTCTATAGCGGTCTATTCTAGGGCTCAATTCTATGGGGCTCAGTGTCAATCTTATGAAAATGAAGGAGATTAGCAGATTCGGCCTGTATTGTCCGATATATTGTCTATTTAGTTATATTATAGTCGACTAAACTCAAATCTATACTATGCCATCCTCATAGTAGGACCTCATACCAAATCTGATGAAAAAACTTATGCAGAATAAAGCGGGGACAGAAATGAATGAGATCAAGTTTAAATTGGAAATTGTTTAACGAAGATGTAAATGAAAAGCGAAATAAGATGCTGACGGTCGAAACATATTTTTTGATAATTATCGTTTGAAATGTATTCGAGTTATAAAGCAAAAAGAGATTTGAGATGAGGACGAATTTTTTAGATTATATTAGGAGGTTGGAATTATTTCACTATATTTGAAAAATGTTACCGAATTCGGAATCTGGATACTTATTCATTTTTCAATCGTGTCGAAAAATGTTGTTATTGGTTAGTAAACATAATAACATATTTAGTTACAAAAATAACATTACAAAAGCAAACAGCGAATTTTTGAATGATTTTATGAAACTAATTAAAAACTAAAATTATTATCAGGTAAGTTAAATAAACTGTTATAATTTTCTGAAAGACTAAACTAATATTTCATTTTAAACTGTGACGCAGTAAACTGAAATGAAACAATATTTCATGTAAAGTGAAAAGCAAACGGCGATAGGGAACTAACAGTCCAAAAAGTATCGATTAAAATCATTTTAGAGAGATAATTCCTCAGAAATTTAGCTCGGGAAGAAATTGAACAGTGGATTGGAGTCCAGGGAAATTCTGTCCTGATGTGTTCGCGCACATTTTCCTCATATCATTTAAAATTTTTTGTATGCTGACTTTTGATAAACGAGAGAGAAATGTTCGTCGCGATACGTTCATGCTCATGAATTTCAGGACATTAATGTTTGGACGTTGGTTTTGAGACTCAATAAAAATCAAAAGAAAGATCCAAAACGCTTTCCTCGACATGTTGTGTCAGGATTGAATTCTTATTCGATTGGTATGTTGGATATCAAATAATGCGCACTTGTCATATGACTGTAGATAGAATATAATAAATAGAAATATAGTAATGAATTACATATTGTCAAAAACTATAGTGCTCAGCGAGCAATGCTCACTAACACCTCGTTCTTCATAGCACTTTAAAAATTTCTTACTTTACCTTACATAAAAATTAAAGCAAGTATTCCAAAAACATGACAAGCAATAATTAAAACGTAAATCATATGATGCATCAACATCAGCCGATTTTCGGAAACTAGACAACGACAAATATTTTTGAGAAAAACATGCTTTCATAATCATATATGTTTGTCTTGGCGACAGATTGCTCCGTGTGCAATTTCCTTATATGCCCTGATAATTAAAATCTGTACTCAGAGTCTATCACTAAACACTTTATTTCCCACAAGTACATTACTTCGTTATGTACTTTATTCAATTATTTTGGTTTTCTATAGTCGATAATAATTTAAACATTTAAAAATCGTTACTAATTTAGCAACTGAGAACGACGAAAAATGAAATAAATAATACAAAACAAAATCATATGTGGAGCATCACGAAGATAAAAGGTCATTTATATATCCGAAAATATTCACACTCGATGTTTTTTCCAAAGTTATTCCATCAATGACCCACAACATCCCCAGGCATTTTAAAAAGTTGCGCAAACACTTCTGAGAACTGACTCTCACTAACATCCCAGACTTTTTATAATTATACAGCAAGCTAGTTCTCGTCTGAAATCTTGAGTCTCTGAGATAGTGCATGTTATGCCAGCTAAGCAAGCCAAATGAAATAACTGTCGAGTTGTAAGTACAAATATAACGACCACATTTTGACGCAGCCGTGTTGCCAGGGTGAAATCTCTGAGCGGTAATCTCTGGTCATTCAAAATGTTGTACAATGCGTAATTTTCAATATTTTCGTCTATTTTGTATCTAGTGCTAGAGAGCAGCCAAGAACTAGCTTATTAGCTAAAGATGATAATTATCAACTTGCTCACGTTTACGTGCAGACAACAAGGAAAATTCCATGCCACTGAAGTGATATGATGTGACTCGACTTGACTTATATCACTACTTTACTTTTGCATAAAAATATGATCTGGATCGTTTTGGCACCTGGTCTATAATTAGAAAAAAGACCAGAGGCATTTACATTTTCGTGAAACTTTCACATAAGTGACATAGGGACCTGGCAGATACCCAAAACAATTTTTGCAAACGCTAAGTTTGTAAAGTGTACGTATTTTGTGCTCAGGCAACTTTTTTCAAACATTTTAGGAATGGCAAACATCTGTATGGATTACTGCTGATCAAAAACTATTAGAAATGAAATTTTATTTTAAGTGCCTATCACGGAAGGACATATTCTTTAAATTAAATTTAAATCCCTAAAATCCAAATGATCTAGAAAAACAAAGTGACTCTAGTTTGGTCAAACGCGAGTCAACGACAAAAACATAAATACTTTTCCTGGATTTCTTGGGGATTCTATTTTGAGTCATCGTCTGTAGTGGTAGAAGTGCAGTCATTTGCCATGAGCGTTGTAAAGGGCCTTTGCACAGTTCGACGTATTTCGCTTCTGGCAAAGGAGGTTGCCAGAAAAGAGAGAATAATTGACCTAATCGTGTCATAAGCGAAGATTTGCACTCTTAAGAGGTTTATTTTATTTTTATTATCGACATTTAAAATACGGTATTAATACAAAATTAAAATTTTGACGATTGTCTCGCTTGAAGGAGAAGTGTTCATTGTCGTTTCTTTTCTAGTTCAATTGAAAGTTGTTTTCTCCGTTGCTTATGCATGTGCGACAGAAGACGATAGGCAACTAAAATTAAACTCGAAAACAATGATACATAAATATTTATACATATCTTGGGTTGGTTGCTGAGGTTTTAGGAATTTTAAAGGCTTATAGGACATATAAGTCTTTAGTTAAACAATTAGAGACGTCATGACCTATGATGTAATAACAACTATATTTTTGGATCCCAACAAAAGGTATTCGTAAATTAGTAAATTTTATATCCAAATTATAGAGCTTGTAAATACAGATATAAATACAAGATAAAAGTCCAATGAATTTGAAGACGTTGGATCAAGTTATGGGCTCAATCGAAAGGCCGGTGTCTCAGATTTTGTTATCCCTGTATTCTTCTTTTTCTTTATCTAGTCATCCTATTCCAACATGTTACTAAATATGACCTTCAAATACAATCTCTGACCTCCATTTTCATCGAGATTATTTATAATAAAAACTTACTAAAAGGAAAGACGGCCGCAGTAAATACTCCGAGGACGATACCAAAGTTGTAAGAGAAATTCCATGCATTTGGCAATTGAAGCGAGTAGACACCAGATTTGTAATAGAATGGAATGGACCGAAGGAATATAATACCTAAAAATATTGCAACAAGTGAGCGAGACAATGAGAAGAATAACATACTTTCCATTAGTAGTCCAATGGGATAAAGCAGCATCCACATGCTATATCGCAGCCATGTGATGGGCCAAAGTGAAATTCCGGTGGAATGTAAGGCATAGTACGGGTACCTGAATTAGTACGTAGTAGTACCTGATAGTAAGAATTTTTCTCAAGAAAATTTGTGGATTTTGAATTTAAATTTATCGAAAAAAAGTTGCAAAACTTTTAAGTACGGTGTTGAACGGTAAAACTGTCAAAGTGCATTTTTTCGCGTAGCAAATACACCATATTGTACTGACGATAAAAGTTATATTGTACCTGAACTGTTCGGCAAGAAAGTAGTTCACCATTAGTATAAATACTGGCAGCCACGAATGGATCTCATCATTCCCATTGATTATCCACAAAACAGCAAGTCGGCCCGTGACCTAAAGCACATCTCAAAATTATAAACATACTTTGTTAATGACAGATGGTTTATGGCATAATTTATATTGCAGAAGTTTGTATACTGAGCAGTTTCAATAAAATGTACCTGTAGAGTAACCATCTTCCAACCGGACTTTGTGAGGCCCATAACAGAATGTAAGACATCCATATATTGGAGAGCGGTGCATGCGACTAAACCGCTAAACATTCTATCCCAGTATGAGTCCAAGTAGCCTATAACGGAATCGGTTTAATTGTCTGATATCCAATATGTGATCGATGAGGTAATGCAAAAAGTTGCCAAATTATTCATTTATGTTTACTTTTCGGTTCATGAGCTTTGTATTTTCAGTTCTCAATGTTGCAAGTTATAAAATATTCGGAATGTATGGAACCATGACACTGGGGAATGGCCAAATGTAGAAAGACTCCTAGTACTTCATTAAAACACGAATGACTTTTCTGACACCACTTTTTAGTCAGTACAATATATTCAATATATACAATTGCTCTAGCGTACGTTTCGACAGATAAATATACAGTTGAAGACATTTAAGGAAGATTCAATACCTGGTCCCTCAATAAAATATCCATAAAATAAGCAGAGCAGAATATATAAGTGAGCCAGTAGCATGCAAACATTGTAGCCCATCAAATAAGTGCCCATCATCATATTCACTAAACATATAGGTGAAATAATTAACAAAGAAATTAAAAAATTTGGACAAACTTCGTTTAATGGCTTCCTCGGGCGAGATGGCTTTGTCCATGTACTTTGCCATGAGCTCTTTGTATTGTTCCTGAAATTTATTCTTACAGGATTCGAAACCATTTATAAGACTACTTGCCTCAAAATCTGACTGCGGACCGTTTTCCTTGCTTTCTTCCTCGCCATCCTCGTCTTGCCACCGGTCAAAATCGAATTTCAGCCAAGGCGGTCGACTACCAGATCCGTCCGGGAGAAGGAATTGCCAGAACTCCCCGGAAGATTCAGGCTCTTTGGTTAAAGTCACATCAATTTTTGCTCCGGTATTTTTGACAGTCGGATTCTTCTGGAAAAGAAACTCATGGCTTGGTCGAAAATTCTATTATTTCTCAGTTTGTTTCGCTTATAAGTTTAAGGGTCTACTCGAAAAAATTTTAACATAATTAATGATATTCCTAGATACTGGCCAAAATTATATTTAAACTATTACGTTTATGTTACATTTATAATTTTTTAATAAAATAATCAAATTTTTACAAAGATTTGGGCCACAAATAATTGTTTCTTGTTTAGCTTCAAAATAATAATAAAATTGTTGAAACCTACATTAATTTTGTTAAAATATTACAAAAAGTCGAAAAAATTCCTTCTCTCAATGTATTTCGCTCTCAATAATATCTTCTATAATTCCATTACATACCTTTACATTCCCCGCCAGCTTCAAGCAAAATCCATACTTTTCTCCCTTCGAGTCCACTGCAGAAAAGTCGAGCGCGTCCGCTTTTGGCACTTTGAAATTGACTTGCTAAAATTTTTCAGAATGGAAACATAATAATCAAAAATTTCGATAAACAACACACCTTTGCATCTCGAATTTCGATCCTGAGGAATATCGATTCCTTATCCTGAGCCCAATAGACGAAAGGCGATCGAGTCGAATCGAATTTTGCAGAATTCTGGAAAGTTTCGCTTGACATATTCACTCAAGCGCGACCGGTTGACAATACAAAGAGCGCAAAGGAGTGGACGTGTCGCCAAAGATGGGCGGCATACGTTTGAAAAGGAATTTGTGGAATTTTCTACTAACGATATTGCGCAATGACAAAAGATGAGTTGGGTCCTTAGTTGAATAATTTTTGTGTTGGAGGAGTCGTAATTATTTATTTTTGTTGCGACTTGTAGAGTCTGAAGATAACTTTTGAATTTTGGGACAAAGAAAATGTCACTATATGATAACTAAAGACCCCAAAAATATTTTTAAAATAAAAAAAATATTTTAAAAATATTTTGGACTTTTTTAACTAAATATTTTTTAAATATTTTTTTTTATTTAAAAAATATTTTGCATATTTTGGGAATTTTACTTATATTTTAGTGAATATTTGGGCATTTTTGGACAAATTTAGCGAAATTTTTTTTTGGCGGAGAAATTTGACCAAAAAATTTTGGCGAAAAATTTTTTTACGAAATTTTTCAAAAAATTTTTTTTTATTTTGCCGTTTTTATCCAAAATTTGTTATATTTTGTCGAATTTTAGCTTTTAATTTAGTCTGAAGTAACAATGAAGGCTAAAAAAGCAGAATTAAAGTCTAGAATCGGCAAAAAATAGCTAATTAAAAAAATATTTTTTTTAAATATTTTGCGATTTTTTAAAATATTTTAATTAATTAAAACCGGAATTTAAAAAAATATTTTTGGGGTCTTTAATGATAACAAATATTTTTTGCACACACTCTAAAATCTTCCTATAAAAGAAATGAAAATGATGCAAACTTTGCATTGCAAATATCGAAAAATTTACAAGTATGAATTAAAAATTCGAGATAAGTTTGTTTCAAAAATAAATATTCGAAAACACGAATTCGAAACGAACAATTCGAAAACTTGTGTTAAATATGTCTCGAACAAATACATCATTGAAATACATGCGCCAA
Source organism: Ditylenchus destructor (assembly GCA_022814885.1). Taxonomy (NCBI): domain Eukaryota; kingdom Metazoa; phylum Nematoda; class Chromadorea; order Rhabditida; family Anguinidae; genus Ditylenchus; species Ditylenchus destructor. Next base: position 187,687 of record JAKKPZ010000047.1, on the reverse strand, counting down.
CACTTTGATGAAATAATTGAAATGTTCCTTGCATTTAACACAGATTTGATCCTTGAACGGTGAGAAATAGTAAGACTAGCTAACAAGCTATTCTAATGGCAAGCTTCTAGTAAGCTAGCCCTGATAATCGGTTAACGTCATTCGGCAATTGGCTTTATATTGCCTAGGTCATCTCAGGATCGCCAAGGTTGAAGGTAAGTTGTGCGTAAAAAAGTTGAAGATAATATCCCAGGGACCATACAAAAAGGGGTAACGCAAATTTTTTTCAATATTGCCGATTTTTACTGAATTGAAAATAAATTTACATTTAATATATTTAAAAAACATATTTCCATTCAATAAATAGTGAAAGAATTGAAAATAAAAATAAGCAAACGTTCAAAAAGATAGGCAGGTGATGGAAGAATAGAATATGAATAATAGAAACCATACTTGTGAGCAACCACTTGGACGATATTTTGAAGAATTATAGTGAATTTCATTTTCTACACTATTTTCTTCAAAATCCCGGAGGAGTAATTCTCAAACCTGCACATGAAGGAGAAAGTGTTTATGGCTTATAAGCACTTTATCTTTGGAGTAAATTGTGTTCCATGTTTCAGAGAAAACAACGCGAAAAAGAAAGTTGTATTTTTGTGCTCAGCTTCTATAGCTTTTTGCAGCCCGATTCTCCAACGATTCTACTTCTATGATGACTCTACTCTACAACGACATTACTCTAATGATTCTGCTTCTATAGCTTTGTTTCCTCTCCCCTTGACTGAACAGGCCGAAAAAATGAATGAAGAATATCATTACAGCCTCTTCTGATATTTCTTCTATTGAATCTTATCATAAAAAGTGCAATTGTTATAGATGCAATGTACGAATAGGTTAGAAATATAAATGAATTTGAGATAAAGTTTGTCCCAAAAATAATTATTCGAAAACTCAAATTCGCAACGAACAATTCCAAAACTTGTGTTAAACATGTTCTTCGCGCAAGATGAAATATGTCATTGAAAGTAATATATAATGTGCCAACACTTTGATGGAAATTAAAGTTTTCCTTGCCATTAACACATGTTTGATCTTTGAACTGTGAGAAATAAAAGTCACTCGGCAATTGGTTATATTATCACCATAGGGTTAGGTCATATTAGGATCACCAAGGTCACCATGAGTGTTAAGAAAAACCCATTGGCACAAGATAACTTTGAAATGAGATTTTCTCGCTATTTCCTGATTCTTAAAACTACAAATGGAATGTGCAATATAATTTTTTTCTCGTTATACTTTGGTAACATACTGACCTGTTATGATAAGCTAAGATGAGTCTCGACATTTGTATCCTGTATTTTAAAAAAAATTTGTAGTCAACTTTGCCCACTGGTTTACCGTTTTATTGATATTATTTTCACTAAATAAATCCAACTCAGCATAAATTATTTATATGAATTCACATCGATCGTGAGCTGACTTTCACGGCCGATACCGTTAGTTGAGACATCTGAGAAGGCCGCACAATCATCACATCTCGACCTTGACTGAAAATCTTGAAGTTGAACAGTAGGCGGAAGTATTCTAGAGAGCATATAGCGGCGTCCAGAGATGCCATAAGGAACAAGTAAACATTTAGGCTGACCGTTATTTGAGCACCCTGAAAATAAATCGGTTCTAGATTGTCAAATTTATCAGATTTTTATCTATCAATCGATAATTTAGACAAATAGTAATCATAGTTGACAGAAGTGAAAGGCTAGACACTGAATCCAGGTTTTGGCTCCAGCTTACCAGACTGTGCCCGCTTGCTTGCTATGACTCATTGAAACAAATTTGCATTTTAAAGTAACTTGGTAAATCTTACACTGAAAAACAATGACAAAAACGCAGGAATAAAGTCAAAGAGAAATTCGCAGATGATTGTCACTTTTACAACGCCGTCGCTCTGAAATGTTGCCTTTAGTTATGCAGACCTCAGATCGTAAAAAATAATTGAAACTTACCAAATTCTTAATTTTGACTTTGAATAGTTGGTAAAGAAACAAAATGCTAATTATGAAGTTCACCGACGCAAATGAACTTTTAATCGTCTGCTGTGTAAAGTTGACAATTTTGTTCAGAAGAGGAAGACATGGTCGATTGGCGATGGGATTTTCTTCAGTACCTGGCTCATTGCAATCTAAATTTCGAGAATAATAGACAAATTTTAAAATAAACACATTTTTTATCAAATTGCAAAAATCTTAAATTGCCAAAATGCTTGTGTTTACAATGTTTCTTAAATAATAATGTCCAAAACTCACAATCCGCGTAAGGCCACGCTATCAAGACATTGAATACACTGAATGCATATAACAAGCTCATCACAACTGCTTCCAATATCTTCAGCTTCTTTTGCACTTCGGGAGTATATTTATAGTTCAGCGTTAGCGCCAAGAATCTGTCCATGGCTACAAAAAACACCGTGCAAGGCCCTGCCATTAAATAGTTTCCGACCCAGAAGCTGAACCAAGGGTTCAGCCAGCCATTCCAATTGAATACGGGCCGGTTTATGTTTACCAGGTTGACGATAATGTGTTGGCTAAAATTCAAAATTGTGGATTCTTATAGGCATTCTTGAAGCTAAATTTTAAACTATTCTGTAAATAATTATCGATATTGAATTTTTTGTAAGTTTCGTAGACGCGATTTTTTTGAGAATGACAAGTTGCAAATTTTTATTAATCAAACTGCAAAACATTTTCCGGAAATTCTCGCCTGCCTTCGTTTTCTCTCAAAAACTCTGTAGGTATTAAACATGGAAAATTTTCATACGAAAATTAATAGGAATCGACATCCCAAAATAGCGACGAGGCAAGGCGGCAAATTTTGTCCCATAGTCAAGTGGGATTCGGATTTGATCCACCCTAAATCACCTAGTCTAAGGCCATATAGTTTAAGCTAATCTTGCAAGCTTGAATAATTTAAGATTCTCTTCCCAATTTTCATACATGTTGGATCGATCTCTATGGATGATCTGAACTCAAGGACTTAAATTATAGGATTGTATGTTCTGTTCAGTTAACAAATTGAACGACTAACTTTTTACTCCAAAAATCATTCTCTTTTTACTTATACATTTTTCTAATCCATACCTGATTATGAACACTGCGTTATTGACGATATGATTGACCAGCAAGTATTGCATTGGCGTAGAAAGTCCTTTGCTTCTGATTTTCAGTAAATGAGGCTGGTATCGATAGCAATACAGTAGAATGCCTATGAGAATAACTGTTACACACCAGCAAATGGTCGGAATTACAACACTGGTCAAATTGTCCCAAAACGTTGGTTGCGCTGGAGCCGCTGTGGTTGTTGCGATGGAGGTTGAAGCAATGGTAGTAATGTCAGAATTTTGATCAGAAGACATTGTTAAATCTGTAATTAGTTAGACTGCAGCCAGGCCAACCGGTTTAAAGCTCCAAAGTATTCTTTTTTTAATTAGGAGACACGAGGATTTAAATTCCGGAAAAGTTGGTTATGTAATTTTGACAAATTCTGAGTCAATTATTATGTACCACCCAAAAATTACAAATCAATTTTATTTCTCAGCTTAACCCTTCATTGCCCGAGCCATAGACAAAAGACAGAAATCTGGCGTTACCATTAGCTTTCCTTTTGGTGAGCTGTCTTTATCAAAATCATTATGTCTGCCATTGTTTATTTCTCTTTTCTACGTGATCTATTTACAGACACACTCTTTGTATGAATAATGAACACTCATTCGTTTCTTTCTTTTTGTGAAGTCTTTAGCAAATCAACATCGTATCCGAACGGATACACTCGGCAATGAAGGGTTAAGGTCTGTTTTTCAACTCTCAGCCAATATGGTTTCGGTACCAGTCTTGAAAAACAAAGCAACAACAATAATACAGCAATGTAAAGTCCGCAGCTTTCGTCGTCGAACAGTATTCTATAATAACAAAAATTTGTACCTAAATCATCTGATTCCTTAATTAATTGCTCTTTCGACCATACAGTTTGAAGCTAAAGTTCTCACACCTTCGAGCCAAATTTAATTATAAAAAGTTCTCACGATCTCTGATTTTCTCAGACCCATGTATCGATTTGAGTGACCACAAAGTATATTTTCTTGCCATCATTGATCGAGAGCAAATTATTGAAAAGCAAAATTATTGCAACGGAAATAACTTTTTTGGAATGGTTTCAATGTATGATTATTAAAAAACTATTTCATTATACATTATATATGATTCCTTTGACGTACATTTTTTCTCACAGATAAATTAAAGTTATGAAAGGAATATGTGTCCAAAACAATAGCACCTGGAAACATTTAGTGAGAAAATTCGGCAAATGAATGATATTTTTTGATTGTCACGATTATACGTACGTTAGTTCTGCGTGAAATTTGATGCAATTGTTTCAAAGGTATATCACCGCTCAAACTAATATATGATTGACTAATTTACTCATCAAATTAGTGTATGTTTTAGTACTCTAATTTAGCAATTCTCGTGCTAAATTAGGTGCTTCGCGATCTTGATCATCGCGGGAACTTAAAATTTATAATAAAGCTGCAAACTGCCAAATAACTGCTAAGACTTTACGGCAAGATATAATTGCTTGAAATTGGCTTGTGTGTGCCATATATGTATTACTTATAAATATTTGATTTCACCGACCAATCATCGTATTAGTGCAAATTTGATCAGTTATGTTAGTTTGACGTCAAATTTCTAAGTTGAAATTTTGTTTACTGCTTTATTCCTACAATATTTATTTCCTTTTTACAAATTAATTGTACATTTTATAATAACTATAAAACACATAAAGACGAAGATAAAAAAATATTATAGAAAATCACTCAAGAATTTGCGTGAAAATACATGAGAGAAAATACATAATTACTGGGATTTTATGTATGAATTATATCTAATTTTGATCAGCTAAATTTCAATGAGGTGATTAAAATTGTACACAACGCATGGCTTGTCAATGAATTATCTAAACTATATTTACTCAGTTTTTTTATACATCATAAATTTTCCTGATCTCGGATGCTACAATTTAAATTAGTCGACTAATAATTAAAAATGAATTTAGTTCGATGAAAAATTCAAATACACCTGGGATAAAACAAATATATAATTAAGAAGAAAGAAATGAGTCTTTAGATTAATCAAAAACAAAGATAGTCTTCCATTTGGATGCAGGATGAGTAATCGATGAATATTACTCAGCTCCAGACTGGCTATGGACTGTTACAAACGCTGCAAGAATAAAATTGGCTGTCTAGGAAGGGCATCTGACGTATAAGCAAAATAATTTCTCACTTCATAATAGGTCTAGGTTAATAATAGAAACAAGATTTTGTTCTGTTGTGAATATGTTTCCGAACAACATTGTTTCTGACAAAATATATTCGAAGATTGAATTCCAAAAAGGTCTAGGAATTCAATTTACTTCTAGAAATTGCGCGAATGTACTTTTCCGTGTCAGGATTTACCTATTTACAAAATTTTCTTAAAAAAGGAAAATTCTATTTCATCTCGTATTAGATTATGAAAAATCGGAAATTGCATTCCTTGCACTTTTACGTCGTAAGCCTTTTTGTTAACCAATATTGGTACCCATCTTTTTCTTGAGGAAAGGCGACATTTAGCTTAAAGTGGTGGAACTCTTACGGTAATTCTTGACGTGGAATTTTGACATATAAGTACAAGAACGAAAATAAAGTGTTACGTCACAATCAAATTATAGACTAGCATAATCCGCACGTCCTTCCACACCGAGCCTTTATATATGCGGAGCTGTAGGCAATATCTGTGCAGAATGATGTTACCAGGTGGCAGCTAAAGTGTTAAAATTGTATTACCTTTTTGGTAAAAATATTTTGCCATACACTCTGCAATGTATTGAATGAATTGAACGCAGCCGTTTTGAGTTAGAAACCCGCATTCAAGCTAGCTTTACGCATAACGTCATTTTCGCGCATTTTGAATAAAATTTTTAGGTGAATAATGTCTTACAGAACGGTCGCCTGCGCTGATATCCTTCCAAGCATATGATCGCCACAGGCTGGTTGACCTTGCGCGGCTTGTGCCGAACATCCGTAAAACCAAAGGCATTCATTAGCACAATCTTCTTTCACGAAAATGGCTTCCTAAATGCAAAGTCTAACAAAATCCATACAATGCTTGTAATACGTCGTCAAGCAAAGACGTTTTCAAATGTATACTTACAGCTAAAGTCGTATTGTATATTTTTGTTTGAACAATGGAACCATCTTAAAAATATGTTTAGCTAAATATTTTTGTATCAAAATGTCCTTATTCGGATAGTTTGCTATTTTTTCTGATGGTTCTCGGCGTGATACCAAGTAAAACAGCTGACTTGGCCGCTAAAAGTCTTAACAAGAAAATAGTACCGCCATGTCCGTTTGTGCGGGAATGCAATGTGACTGACATCCTTGGAGGTTCAGTCCAGATGGTGGAGTGGTCCCACTGCATTGAAGTTGAGTGGCGTTAATTGTCAACGACGGGGAAATCGTAAGCGAAGACGAAATGCTGCCCGTGGATAACAGTGCCAATACCGATGACGCGGAATAAATTTGGGCCTGATATGTGTACAGCCAAAGGCATTCTTTGTTACAATAGTATCGAATGAACATGGCTTCCTAAACACATAGGTCAAGTACGCACTTGAATCACTGTACTTACCTGGACATTGCAATGTGCTCTAACGCAATGTGGTTTGCACGCTGACAAATTTGGTGGAACCGAACCAGGAGATGGGGTGCTGCCAGTTTGCGATCCGGTGGAACCTGTTGTCGGGGTCGTGGTAGATGCTGTTGTCGTACTAAGAGTTGTGGTGCTGGGCGTCGTGCTACTAGTTGTGGTACTGGGCGTCGTAGAAGATGTCGTGGTACTAGGGGTCGTAGAAGATGTCGTGGTACTAGGTGTCGTAGAAGATGTCGTGGTACTGGGTGTCGTGGAAGATGTCGTGGTGCTGGGTGTCGTAGATGAAGATGTCGTGGAACTAGTGGTGGTGCTTGGAGTTGTGCTACTAGAGGTCGTTGTACTTTGAGTGGTAGATGAGGTTGTTGTGCTAGGCGTGGTAGAACTTGTTGTAGTGCTTGCCGTTGTACTACTAGTTGTAGTTGATTGAGTGGTAGAAGACGTAGTCGTTGAGGGTGTCGTAGAGGAAGTTGTTGTAGTCGAGTCTGTGGAAGATGTATCTGAAAAGTCGGCCGTAAAGTTAGCGTTCAAAAATATGTCTTACCAAATGTGCCTTGGGTTGAGATGAGCATTGTGGACAACAGTAGATAAATTTTTAACATACTTCTAGACAAATATGGAGTCATTATAAATAGCGTCTGAACTCAGTAATGTATATCCTAAAATAATCGTAAGAGTGTAGGTAAACCCCCCCCCCCGGTAAAACCCCACCGCGGCCATTTTTGCCATAACTTTTTACTGGAACCTTCTAGAAGGATGAGTAATAGCTTAAATGGAAGCTAAGACTCTGGGCTACAAATCGGTATATTAGTTGCCACATCTCGATTAAAAATTCTCGAGATTTAATTATTTTTGTCTCAAATTATCGAATTTGCAAAAAAAGTCGAAATTTTGAGACAAAAATAATTAAATCTCGAGAATTTTGAATCCAGATGTGGCAAGTAATATACCGATTTGTAGCCCAGAGTCTTAGCTTCCATTTAAGCTATTACTCATCCTTCTAGAAGGTTCCAGTAAAAAGTTATGGCAAAAATGGCCGCGGGGGGTTTTACCGGGGGGGGGGGTTTTACCGGTTCCCAATCGTAAAGTTAAAAAACTAGGGATCGGCGAAATTTGAATTTTTGTGCATTTTGGCGAAGTGCCCATCCAATTTTTTATAGCTAAAAAAGGCATATCCCATGTCAATTTTTTTCCTGTAGGTAGCTAAGACCGGGAACTATCACTTTGTAAAAGCAGAATTTTAATATCGGACAATTCACAAATGGGCTCGGGCAAAAGCTCGCCGGGCTCGGAACTCCCGCCGGCGGGAGTTCCGAGCCCATTTGTGAATTGTCCGATATTAAAATTCTGCTTTTACAAAGTGATAGTTCCCGGTCTTAGCTACCTACAGGAAAAAAATTGACATAGGATATGCCTTTTTTAGCTATAAAAAATTGGATGGGCACTTCGCCAAAATGCACAAAAATTCAAATTTCGCCGATCCCTATAAAAAACTATATGATTGTTTTCAATGCTTACCAAATTTAATTTTTAATGAATAGTTCTATTTTAATTCACTGTGAAATAAAACTTATGAAAATATCATACTAAAAAAGCTAGAATTCTATTTGAAATTGCCGTGAATTGCACAGTTTTGCTTCCTTCAACGAAAGTTAATTTGTCTCTATGCAAATATTGGAATCAGCATTGGAGAACGAAAGTAAGCCAGAACCTCGGAAGTCTGGGAATAGCCTGTTTACACAGGTTATACCAAAAGTTTTTTAGCAAGCCATTTTAGCAAAATTTGCTAATTTTGCAGTGAATTTTTCTGAGGATAGGAGTCCAGGATAGGAATTTCACGATAGGAACCCATGTTATATGCCGTTGAAACGGGTGCACATGAAAACTTAAATTTCAGCTTTTAAGTAATTTCAGAGAGAGAGATATCCGTGTCTGCAGAAAAGTAAAATTTCGTGACAATTTCGAATCCAAAGTCAAAAAAGAAGAAATGCATTACCAGGTGACGACATATGTTCGTGAACTGAGTTTAAATTCGCGCCATCTCATTTTAGCCACTTTAGAAAGGGGCTAGATTAAATCTGGTATTGCTAATCCCTTCTATAATACGATTTTAAGATAGGGGGTAGCAATATCAGATTCAAGCTAGCCCCCTTCTATAGGGGTTAAACTGAAATGGCGCGAATTTAAATGCATAAATATCAGTTCACGAAGATATGTCGTCACCTGGTAGTTTTGTACAAGCGCTTTATAATCAAAGGCCATGCGATAGCAAAATTATGGCCAACTTTACTCTTCCAAACTGTATAAATTTTAAACCATTGAAATCACAAATTTTAACTTTCATTGTATGAATTCATAAATGTAGACCACAAGAGAGTGACTTTCATAGAAAATTTCGACCTCGGTGGGTTTGTTTGTTCACATGGATTTAATAATTTCCTCCAAATTGGTGCAGGTCTACTTTCAAAACTCAGTCATTGTTTGAACAAAAATTATAATCTTTTCATGATTCACCAATTAATGGTAGGCGGAAAGTAACGGAATCATACATCAAGTATCTCAAAAGTTAGTAATATAAAACTTGATCTGGATCTGTGATGTCTTGAGTTGGCCGTTTTTAATCTTAAAAATTGCTGTACCTCAAAGGTTAGGAATATGTAATTTGATCTTGATATATGATGTTTTGAGGTGATCATTTTTACCTTTAAATAAGCAAAACGAAAATTTGTAAGTAGCAAAAAGTCGAAAAATCATAGCGCCCGGAAAACACGGATCCTGCTTCGGCGGTACACTGGTTCTTGATACAACGCTAATGACCTTTTAGAAGAGAAGTGCTCTGAATCTATTTAGCTAATCATCAAGTTCTGTGACATTTTGATAAAGATATTTTATTGATTTAGTTTATTGATATCGAAAGACATGTAAATCACAAACATCATGTATATTGAAGAAACAATACTCTAAACAAACAATATAAAAACTGCAAATGTCGCAAACAGTCCAAACAACTTTTTTATTTTAAGAATATGTTTTTTGAGGATAGATTTAAATTTTGAAAAGCAATTGCAGTACTAAAAATTGCGTCGCAAAAATGAACCTTTTTGATACAATATATGTCATTTTCACGAAATTTCCCTAATCCACGTAATTTCATCAAGTCGCCTTGAGCAGTTGGAAGACAGACTTTCCTCTACCATTCTTATACAATGTATGTCCTCTTCGCTCGGCCTCTATATCGAAAGGGTCTTTGAAATCCGGTCTGGTGTCATAACCACTTGGGTAGTACTCAAGCACAAACCAATGACGCATATAGCTTTTCATTTTCCGTAGTAATTCAGCGTCTGAAAGGTCTTTCATCTTTGGCAATTCGACAGTGCCAGGAGCACCTCCTAAATCGATTTTCACGGAATTTGGCATTTCACCGAATGATATAAATTTTTATGGGAACTTTAAGGGAGCTTGAAAATGCAATAATTTCATTACAAAATAGCATGAAGTTTCTAAATTTATGAAGGATCATAAAAGTTAAAAAAAATTTACCATCTGGTACAGCTATTGCTAGAACTGTACAGAAGCATAGGAGAACTACGAACGTAATTGAAATTAGTCGAAGGTCAAATAAAAATCGCATCTCCAGGAAAATTTGACTGGGTAATCCAATGGTTTGAAAACGGAAAATGCAAAAATGATTTCAAAGTGAATTCTGCAAACTATTTGTAAAGATAACATAACATCTTCTCGAAAAGATACTCATAACTTTGCATTTCAAATTATTGATCAATCTTTCAGGGTCAAAAGGAATTTATTGATGCTTCAATTAAAATGAAAGACCAGTTAGCTTTCTGGATCTCGTGTATTCCCTCAGCTACATAATAGCTAAGATAAGGTGCAAGCTAAAGATACTCAGAGAGTCGAAGCATTGCAAGACCATCGATGCCCTCCAACAGTTGTAGTATGATTAAAGAATCTGAAATGTAGTCTAGTCTTCTATGAATAATCAACTCTCTTTCAATCCGTACGGACATGATATCGTCAAGTAATGAAGCTAGCACAGTTTGGACATTTGTTTTATTGACTTTTATCTGTCCATATCTGTTATATTGTTTTTATAACTTCTGAACAGTTTTCGATTTTGCAATATTTCGTCAATTTCGGCCAAATAGACGCGCTCTATTGCAATATATTTAACAATAATATATTGCAATAATATTGTTTAATTTGTCTTTTCAGGGATTTGTCAAATTTTTGACGTTTTCTTTGAACCATAAATAAAAATGTGGCATTCAGAAATTAGTCATCTGTGGTCATTTAATTTTACCACTCTACTGGATGTGATCCGATTTTTATAGGGTGAATTAAAACATTGAGCATTTATTTCTCTAAGAGAATAAGATAGGCAATCACCCTTGACCTACTTATCCATCCCGCATTTATTTTTCTTCCGACAGATGAAAACATTTCAGCACCTAATCTCGTTCCAGAATTTTCAGAGTAGGAAAAAAGAAACCGGATTTGATAACTTCATTTGTGGAACTACAAACGCGTCAACTTCATGACTGCATTGCTTTTACGGAAAAAATATTTTCGCGCACGAAATTATTTTTTGTGACCAAAACGTTTTTGCAATATACATTTTTTCTTTGCGACTAAGTCCCAACTTGTCGTGAATTGATTCAGAATTAACTAGCCAATGAGAAATAGAAAATATCAGTGATGTCAAAACCGATAAAAAAACTAATATTAGTTTTCAAAAACTAACATTAGTTGAAAAACTATCGGTGGTTTTAGAAACTAACATTAGTTTTCACATTCAGCCAAAACTAACATTAGTTTCAGAAAACCGATATTAGTTTTGCAAAACTAATATTAGTTTTTTGCTGAATGTGAAAACTAATGTTAGTTAGTTTTCACATTCCAATATCAACCGATAGTTTTTCTTCTAATGTTAGTTTTTGAAAACTAATATTAGTTTCTTTCTCGGTTTTAACATCACTGGAAAATATAGGCCAAGATGCATATTTTAAGTATAAAAAACCCGATGTCCAAAAATTTGGAAGTTATGGATATTCAAAGATAAGAATCAAAGAACAAATCAAATATTTTCAGGTGTCAATTTTGTTACGAAAGCATGCCCAACCGTCTCAATTTTTTACAATTAACCAAAAGTTTTTGCCATAGTCGCATGGAAAAGAGATTGCGTATAAAACGTGTTTGGTCACAGAAAAAATATTCATTCTTTTAATGTGACCTTTATTCTTAGTTTTGTCGTAATAATTCATTACTTCACGTCAGAATTATTGTATGCAAAAGATGTCTTCTATTTTTTGGCAGATGATATTATCAATGGTGCTTTATTCGCCAGAATTTGTGTATATGACACCAGGTTGGCTATTCTATAAAAATTGAGAGTAAAGAAAAGTGAGAGTAATTTGTACAAATTTGGAAACAAATTTGTATATAATTAAAATTGAGTGAATTTCACTTTGTAATAAAGAATGAGTTAATTTAGTTTCCGAAACAGAAGCAGAAAACAAAGTGGACCAGCTTGCTAAGGATAACACATCTCTTGAAATTAGTTCAGAAAAGGTTTTCTAGTACTTTAAATAGACTCTCAACGTTTTATGTTAAAAGTATGGTTCCCAGACTCGACTGGTTACCGTACTTCTCTTATTCTGGAAGAAGAAGGTATCTAGTTTGGCATTATTACAGGCTTACGCAGAGCTATTGCGCACACATGCAACTGTCCTTCTCCTCAAGAGTCAATTTGATGAGAAATATAATCGCTTTTACAGCGAAGCTAGAGCCCACCGAATAGCGCAAGATATAAAAAACAGCGCTTTGTTGGAGCGTGATAGAGCAAAGGATATATTCGATCAGGTAGATTATCCGTTATTTCAGACAATATCAAACTCATAACGTTCTCTTACAAGTGAAAATTCGGTACACAGAAAGTTTGGTGTCGGAAAGTTTGGTGTCGGAATGTTTGATGTCAGTTTAAAATTTCGGTATTTTAACGGTAAAAGTCCCTTATATGTGTATGTTTTAGGCCAAATTCGTATATAGAAGTAGTTTTGTGTTTAAACAAGCTAAGCTAAAGTCTAAAAAAGCTGTTGTGGACCTTTTCCACACAACGCGAAATTAAGCATAATTGCTTGTTTGGTGCCTTATAAGGGTTGTTCGGGAGCTTAAGCCTAAAACAAAGTCCGTATTTAGATTTTTCTATTTTAAACTGGCACCAAACTTTCCGACACCAAAAAGTCGACACCAAATTTTCTGTGTACCGAAAATTCACCATATGATTGGCACAATATTCAAATTCCAAATTTTTATTTTGTTTTTTTTTTTTTTTTAATTTTGCAGGGCTCTCTACGTATTCGTCGAATATACATATTCGTCGAATGCATATTCGTAGAACGGTAAATTCGTCGAACGCCATATTCGTAGAACGGTAAATTCGTCGAACGGTAAATTCGTCGAAAACTTCTATTTCGCAAAAATCGATGGGTTACGATTCAGATTTTTGACCCTATATAGGTTTTCGACCATGCTGAGTCCGAATCTGAAGTCGGTTTTGGCGTGGAGTATACTGTAGTACCACTTTCTGGCATTGTGCCCAATTTTGCTTAGGGAAATTGATGGCTTATTGGAATTTCGCTAAAATTGAAGGTTCCTGGTCCAGATTTTCAACCCTATATAGGTTTTCGACCATGCTGAGTCCGAATCTGGAGTTAGTTTTGATCCCGAGATACAAAAAAATGCATGATACGGGGTACGGTATGCTGTTTTTCAAGGTTTTTTACACGACCTTGCCCTGATTTTTGGTATTCTGGGGTTTTTTGAGGTGCTGATCACGAATCTGAAGAAATTTTTTACCCCGACACTAAGCTATAGCATGATACGGGTACGGTATGCTGTTTTTCGTAGTTGCTCATGTGATCATGGGCTGATATTTGGAATTTTGAGGTTTTTGGTCCGCTGATCACAAATCCGAAGAAATTTTATAACCGGGCAGTAGGCTATACCATGATACGGGTACGGTATATCAGTTTTCCGAAGTTTTTTCATATTGTAACATATTATTGTGTGATAATTTCGTAAGCTTTAGGATTTTTATCTTTTTTGCCAAATTGCATCTTTGTTGCGAAATCGCAACTTTGTTTGTCAGTTTTTTTAAAAACGTAAAAATCTAGGACCTGCCCAACATTTGGATATCAATGAAATTTAAGGAACCCTTTTTTTATTCGAAATTTCGGGTTCCGACACGAAATCATAATTTAGTTTTCTTTAACTAACTCTCCGATTATGCTTGTTTTTCAAATTAAAACCGGGACTTAAATTGGAATATTTACAGTAGTGACACTTTAAGACCAAGCAGCATCTCGAATATGCCGATGCTTATTACGAAATTGCTAACGAATCGGCTAAAGACCCATTAAACTATTTATCGTATGATCTGGACATTTACCAAGTGAGCAATGACACAAAGATCGCTGGACTCAATAAAGAACATTATGCTGCCGCTCAGGTTATCATAAATTAAGGTTATGTCGGGTCAAAGAACGACGACACTTTCGATCATTTACACCCCACTAATGTCGCTTATATTATGTCTCGACTGCCATCTTCCCCTAAGCAATCTTGCCCTATGTCAATTAATCTTACCTTTGGTATTCTCCCACAAACTTAATTTGTTTGTCGGTGCCTTCTATAAGAATTTTGCTTTAAAATTGCCGCCGATGGTGATTCAATTGCGCACAAAGCATAGTTGCAGATATCGTTAACAGAGAGGGCAAGTGATAGTGAAGTTTTAGCGAGACTTTTCCAGACAAATCTGCTGGGGACCAGCTGGGCTTATGAATGATATCTTTACCAACATCGATTTGGTTGCATAGATGCCCTTTGCATAATGGTGAACCTATTTATCTGAATTGGTTAAGGGTTTTGCGATGATTTATCATAAGTTTACAGACCAAATCAATACCCGCGTCTTGGGCCGCAGGCCCCATGCTGTGGCCGCTGGATTATGAGAATAGAAAGGCATCAAATGCCGGAGGGACCTGCCTCCTAGTCTAAAAACAACTCTTTTTCGTTCGAAAAAACATAAATGGGAAGTAAAAACACGGGAAGTAAAAACACTAACTCAGAACATAACAACTTCGACAATCACTTTACAGAACCGTGCAATTACCAAAGCTGCTATTGATAAGAAAATGCGTCGTGCTGAGCTCATTCCATACAGAGACAATCTGGATGCAAAAAAAATTACTTGGCAGGACAAAGATCGTGTGTTTAAAGACGCCGAAGCCAATGAGAAAAGGGCCATGGAAGACTTGGAGAGGTCGAGAATTGAAATGGATAACTCTGAGAAATCTCTAAAAGAGGTAAAAAAAGAGGAAAACAGATGACTAGATTACTGCCACAAAAAACGTTACCACATTTCGGTATTTTGGCTGATTCCGTGACATTTCATTTTCAAAAATAGTATTTTTGATTTTAAGTAGCGCGAATATCCAAAGTGGTTCTTAACTTTCTAAAGAGTTTTCAGATTATTGAAGTGATATTAATAATGCTTGCTATTATAACGTGAATTAATTTAGGCTAAAGCAGTTCGACAACGCGCAAAACTAATTTATGAGGATATCAAAAAAGCTCAAAGTGTGAAAATAACTTTACGACATAAATCTTTATAACAATGCGCCCTCATGAAAGGAGTGTTATATCATATAAAAAGGAATATTTATATACTGTAATAATGATTTACAGTGTGTAGTAATGACTTATATTGTGTGTGCCAAAATCATACGTTCACCCCTGATTTTTGCACTTTTGACGGGTTTTTCTGATAAACTGTGCTTTTTCGCTTACAAATAGTAGCAAAACAGCAGAAAAACAATGTTAGCACGATTTGAATTGTAATCACGCAATTTATTTTGTAATTTTTGAATAACTCTGAAAATCGCTAATGAAACATGCATTAAATTTTTCAATTACAGTCGACTCTCGATTTACCGCACACACGATTTACCGCACTTTCGATTAACCGCACATAATTGGCTGGAACGGATTTTTTCCATACAAAATTCCCTCGATTATCCGCATTTTGTGCGGTTAAACTCGATATTCCGCACAGATTTTTATTTTTATTGTTTCTCTTGCTGAGATAGTTAGTTGATTATTTACGTCTTATTCCTCAAATAGTAAATAAATTCTTTACAATACTAATCACGAATCATCATTTAGACTAATGATGGTTATCACATTGTTTGCTTACTTCCTACATTTCATGACTATCCTTTATGGAGCGGAAGATTACAGCTTTCAGATTCTTGGTCGCCTATACTGTGGAAACCAAAACGTTACCGGTCAATCTTTTCGTTGTGAAAAATATTAGACTCTTACAAGGGTAACTTAATCGGCCATTCTTTTAAATAGTTAGGCTCAAAATCTAAACTTCCAATAAATTTTTGATACATGCTTTATTTTGACTCAGTAAATTTGGCACTCAGAATTTTTTAGAAAAATGAATTTGTACCAAAGATTATTTTGGCTAAAAAGTTCGAAGCCCAAAGTAAAATAGAAGTTCGTACTTTTCCACATTTTTCTAAGCTTTGTCGTTACAGGTATGGCGGATATACAGTCGACTCTCGATATACCGCACACACGATAAGCCGCACTTTCGATTTACCGAAAGTGCGGCTTATCGTGTGTGCGGAAAGTTATCGTGTGTTACCGAAAGTGCGGCTGAAAATTTATACAAAATTTTCCTGTTTTTTATCAAATTTTTCGAAAATTTTTCAAAATTTTTGCCATATTAGGTAAAAATTTAGTAAAAAATCAAAATTTTTTGAGCGGGAATTCAAATTTTATTTTTTATTTTCAAAAAATGACAAAGAATACAGGAAATTTCGTTTATCCGCACAACTTTGCACTGGAAGGATTTTCTCCATACAAAATTCTCTCGATTTACCGCACACCCGATTAACCGCACTTTCGATTATCCGCACAAAATCGCCAGACCCGATGTGTGCGGTAAATCGAGAGTCGACTGTAATCAAGTTGACAAAAATGTCCTATTTGCCATACAATATTGCGAAAAAATGTGTACTTGAACTTTAAACAAAAATTTAACGCATGTTTCATTAGCGATTTTCAGTGGGGTTTTTTGCATCCTAGTGCGGAAAAGTGTCTCGATTCTGGAACAGTCAACCGATTTTTGACATAACACAAAAAAGTGCCAATTTTGGCGGGAATTTAACAAAAAACCAGGTTTTGCCCCTAAAACTGAAAGTCTTAAAAAAGTAACATTTTAAGGGCTGGCTGTCTTGGGCCAAAAACTAACCCCCTTAACTTTTCAAGCTCTATCGATCTGGAAAAGCGAATTAATATCATTTCTGGCGTTTTGGTGAGAAAATCAAAGAGAACGACTTTGGCGCGCTCATTTTAGGACTCCAAACAAAAATACATGTACAATTACAAAATAAATTGCGTGATTACAATTCAAATTATGCTAACATTATTTTTCTGCTCTTTTGCTACTATTTGTAAGCGGAAAAGCACAGTTTAACAGAAAAACACATCAAAAGTGCAAAAATCAGGGGTGAACATATGATTTTGGCACACACAAAAATGTTAATAAATTTTAATCGAATAACAGTCATAAATACCATGGATGTGCAAGATTAGAATTTGTGTAGAAAATTACACGAACTTTTATGTGGTTTCTCATTGTTTTTACATAATTTCAATTGCCGAAGTAAACATTATGAAAATTGTCCTGGGGCCTATTTTACTAACGTGAATTCTTGACATATTGACATTTTTCTCTAAGCGAAAATGTCTGGCTTCGAAGACCAGAGGTTAATTGCCCAAAGTGAGTTTTTATGTCACAAATTAATAATAAACTACCTGGGCGGAAATTCTACATTGCATTGTAGAATATGATAAAGAAAAGAGAACCCGCGGCTTCGCCGCGGACCACGCCACTAATCCAGGATTTTCCGGATTTCCGGAAGCAATAAATCCCGGAAGAAGCAATCTTTTCCGACGAGACCTATAGCAATCGATTCGACTCATGGAGGGGAAGCGATTCGAAAGTTTTCTATGTCAAAACCCCAGAAACTGAAAAAATCGTGTGTTCTCAACTTTTGCGGATGGGACCTCCCCAATTCTGACGTTAAAACCCCCTAAAATCATAGGTTTTTGGGGGTACTCGCGAGTTTGAGGCCCTGGAGTGGCGAAAAGTGGAAGATTCTGCTCTGAGACGATATACACTGTGCGCCAGCGAGGAACTCCATATATACGATAAACATAGTAATTTTAGCTCACTGGCCTCCAATGATCCTGACCATTTTCTGTGCAGCATCAGTGAACAGCGTGGAGCGGGCCACGTAAGTACAACCTAACTAAATCTAAAACATCTGGTGTTCTATTTTCAACATTGCGAGAAAATTAAAAATGACACAAATAATAAAAGCGGCATGTAAACCACGCTTACCAGAAAACATTTTTGCTACTTTATTTATACTTTAAAATAAACTTGCAAGATTTCGGACCAAGTTGGCTTTAAATATTACATTAGTTTTAAATTCAATCATCTAAAAAGCAAAGCGGTTGATATCTGACAATCAGTTTGTGGTCTATTCTTTGGATTAAGTTTTTCATGAATTATTTCTCATTAAAAAATAGCGAACAATAGCCTCGGGCCAAAACTAACCACTTGTCGGACTTAACGCAATTAAGTGACTAAAACAATAAAGTTTGAATTTTTTAACGGTTGATATTTTTAAACACGTAACCATGTGCATAATTTTCTTTAGTTAGTTCGTAGCTTAATTTAAAAAAGTTAAAATTGCCATATTAATGACCTATATATAGGGTGATAGCGGTGGGCCGCTGACAGTGCGTGGAACTGGAGATTGGACCGGGTGGGCACATGTCGTCGCCTTGATCAAAAGTGGATCTGACGAGGTCACTGAAAATAAAAGAGGTTAAGTTTTGAAATATTAATATTACATTCATTAAAATGTAATTATGGTTGTTTTTAGACAATTATGTGAAACTCTCCCCATTGTGCGATTGGTTAAAGGAGGCATCACGGAATTCGCAAAATGTAGCCCAATTTCAGTGTTCAACCAAGCCTACTCAGGCGACAATGACACTATGCATGGCACCTAAGCCAAAACCAGTGGCCAACCGTGCAGACTGCAGAACTGGTTTTGATAATATCAACTGTCCGCAATTTCGCCCCGGCCAAATTCCTGGCGGAAATGCTCATGATGCGGATGAGTGGGGAGCGGCGATGGGGAGCGATGAAAGTGATGAATGGCTTTTTGCGGCACCGCGTAGTAAGCGCTTCGCTCGTGATGATGGAGCCTCAGACGTTCTCAACGCCTCCTTGGCCGACAACCGTTCACGGGAAATCACGGAACTGTCAATTTTGAACAATCATTTGGCCGAAGACAAGTCACTGTCGATCCTCAGCGTCACAACTCTTTCGACTCTGGAACAGAAAGAGGTAAACGTTTTGCTTTCAGGTCTTCTTTAACAATCTGCTAAAAACAGATTATCCATGTAAACGGTTAAGTATAAATCGATTATATCAAGTTTACTAAATTTACAAGCAAAATGATAGCCGAACCATAAAAACTGTAAAACCTCCAAAAATAACACCTCGGTAATGGCAAATCGATTTTTTCTACCTATAATATTCTGGAAAATTCAGAAAATGGAATATGTTATATATGAAGGCTAGCTCTACAAAGTTTTCCAAATTCGCAACGTTGTAAAACATTCTAAATAAGCATGGCTATAACTATCGGCGTTTTGCTGAAGGGTCGCATTTTAGAAATTTTAGGATTTTATTAGGATATATATTCTGAAAAGGTTACAATTTTTAGACCAAAGGCCAAAATGATGCTATCGTTCGCCAATTATTTGCTCGGATCTCCCAATTTGAGAGGTCGGATGGCCAAATCGGATGCTTTCTAACAGAACAGAAATTCCGGGAGCTGCCATTGGTGCCAGCTGTCGAAGCAAGCGAAAAAGGTCCGGTTTTCGTTGTGAACCATCCGTTCTATGACCGAAATCGCACGCTGAGCTCGATCAATGCGCCTAAATGCTTACCCACGTGTGAGAGTGAATATGAACCCATGCAACAGCACAATCTAACTGTAGGTTTTGTCGCGAATCCGCTTTTGATCTTAGTTGCTCACCAAGTGTCACATCATGGGGTATTGTCCTGGCGCTTAAATCTGGACTTAAACTTCAATCTTGGCTTATGCCTATTAGTATAGCAAAAACAAGCAGTTTAATAGTATGCTGATTTTTTAGCCAAAAATCTGAGGTTTTCGCAAATGTGTTCGTTTTTATCATCGATCGGAATTTCGGATTTTCCAGAATAGAGAATTTGTAACAAATTTGAAGTGTTTAATTTTTCGGACTCAGTGCATCGAAACGCTTAGTTACTTGTTTCTGGAAAATTTGGTGCTATCTGCATATCGCCAAAAATTTCATTCAATTTAGGCGAACGGCCTCAAAAAGCTAACTGAAATTCTTTCGACTTTGGCCAAGCGATACGGAGAAGGATTGAAGCAAAAGTTGCAGCTTGTTCCTTTGGTTCTCTCGCGACGAATTGTGTCTACGCCTACTGAAGTGAATGTTTATAAGCTGAACATCGGTGTCGCTTTGGTTGCTCCCGAGAATGACGGATACCGCGCATTGACTGCTTTGGTTCTGAAGTGGAAGAGCGAAAGCGTTTTGAGCATTCGTGAGCCGGAATATGACGGTGACTAATGGAATTATGACGAGGGAGCTTATTACGCGGATACGACTTAGTAATTATTCCATAGGACCACCCAGCGGCTTCGCCGCATGGCGGCGCCCCATAACTCACGTTCCCCCGCCTGTATCGGGCCGATTGATACGTCATTCGCCTTCTCTCATCGAGAGCTACAAAATGACATATCACTCGCCCGGATCCCTGGGAAACGGAGAAAGTTGCAATTTGCGCAAAATGTTGCATTTTCGGGATTGCCCCTGGCCATAACTCACGTTCCCCCGCCTGTATCGGGCCGATTGATACGTCATTCGCCTTCTCTCATCGAGAGCTACAAAATGACATATCACTCGCCCGGATCCCTGGGAAACGGAGAAAGTTGCAATTTGCGCAAAATGTTGCATTTTCGGGATTGCCCCTGGCCATAACTCACGTTCCCCCGCCTGTATCGGGCCGATTGATACGTCATTCGCCTTCTCTCATCGAGAGCTACAAAATGACATATCACTCGCCCGGATCCCTGGGAAACGGAGAAAGTTGCAATTTGCGCAAAATGTTGCATTTTCGGGATTGCCCCTGGCCATAACTCACGTTCCCCCGCCTGTATCGGGCCGATTGATACGTCATTCGCCTTCTCTCATCGAGAGCTACAAAATGACATATCACTCGCCCGGATCCCTGGGAAACGGAGAAAGTTGCCCTTTTACGTGACACACGTGACACACGGATGTCACGTTTTCACGTATGTCAACCCCAAATCTGACATTGATAACCCCCCCTAAAATCATGGGTTTTTGGGTGGTACTCGCGAGTTTGGGGTCCGGGACCCCCAAAAAGTGGGTTATTCTGCTGGGGGGGGAAGACGGACACCTATCAACTTAGAGGGACCCGATACGAGAATTTAAATTGAATATTTTTGAAGATTTGAATGCTAATGTCGATAAAATAAAGTTACATTACGAGTTACACTACAAGTTGCAGTACGACTAGCCACAAGCGATACAAAACGGCTTAGTAGTGAAATGCTTTGCTGGCAGCCCTTCAAATCGTCTTTTTAAATATTCACATTATGAATTCAGTACAAATTTGAAAGTATGAAAAATATAAAACCCTTTTTAATATGTCACTCCCATAAAATCGATTCGTTGTTTGAGAAAGCTCGGCCCAAAAGTTTTGGTCTATGGATTTATAACTACACAATGCCCATGCTAAAATTATTTCTCCTGCGATGCATTATAATTTTTTAAGTTACGATTTTTCAAGTCACATAATGTGATTTGAAAAATCGGTCTCACATAATGTGACTCACATTTGAGAAAAAATACGCGTGAAATTTATCTGCTTCTTGCTTTTCTTTGTGCATTGCTTTGATATCGGAAATTTGGAGTTGTATTCGTTGTGTCTCGAAATTTTCAAACGTAAAAGTTTCCTAAGGTTGAACTGATAGTTATAGGCCTAGCTTAGCTATAAGCATAGCTCTATAGTTATAGTTGAGTTTGCAGCCAACTTGCACCAAACATTTCACCTTGAACTACTCGAAATTGCAGATAAAGTGAGCCAACATGTTGCATATTCTACTCGCGACGAACAGTTGCGTAAATGAGTGCAATATCAGATTTGAGCTAGGTGGCCAAAAATGGGTAACACAACTCCACAAGTTGCGCCCCATATATGGGGCTCTGCCCTCTAATGCCCTTAAACCATCCAAGTTACGACTTTTTCTAATTTCTGACAACTTTCCAAATCGTCTAATCAAAGCAGAACAACAAACTCATACATGCTCAATCCGATTAATCTGCCAAAGAAGCTGCGTTCAATCTCAAGGATCGATTGCTCAATCTGGCGGATAGCAACAAAAAAAGCGCTAAAGAAGCCTTCCAAATGGCTAAGCTGGATATAGAAAGTCTTGAAAATGAACTGAATGAGGTTAGCAAAGAACAAGAGAGCCAGTATACCGCAATAACAGAAAATTCTAAATTGAACATACTCAAAAAATTTTCCCAAAAATGTCCCAAAAATACACGTTTTTGGAAAAAATTGCCAAATTTTACAAATTCTTACATTTTTCTTGTTTTTCGGCTTCACCTTGCCGATTAAAAGCTCAAGATATATGCGATAGAGATCGTCATATCTACCTAGAGCTAAATCATTTCCTGAACCCTTTTTGACATACACTCTGGCTCGAAAATATAAATTTTCAAATAAATAAAAACATTTTCTTATTAACATACTAGCTTGGGAGAGCCGCTTCGCGGCTCTCCCAAGCTAGTTCCGCGGGGAGCGTGCATCAGCGGCGCTTCGCGCACCGCCATCAGTATGCCCTCGGCTGTTGTTCGGGAGTAAGGGTTGTTCGGGAGTAGAGCAGCATGAGACTATTTCGGGCCTTCGGCCCTCAAGCAGCTGTTATTCGGGACTAAGGGTTGTTCGGGAGTAGAACAGAATGAGACTATTTCGGGCCTTCGGCCCTCAAGCAGCTGTTGTTCGGGAGTAAGGGTTGTTCGGGAGTAGAACAGAATGAGACTATTTCGGGCCTTCGGCCCTCAAGCAGCTGTTGTTCGGGAGTAAGGGTTGTTCGGAAGTAGAACAGAATGAGACTATTTCAGGCCTTCGGCCCTCAAGCAGTATGCCCAGCGCCCCTTACCTCGGCCCTGCGGGGCTCGCTCGGCTGCGCACGCCCTCGCGGCGCTTCGCGCCGCTCGGCCGGGCGTACATTTTGAAATTAAGCACCCCTAAGAATGGCCTGAAAACACCGTGAAAGAGAAAATGCACCCCTAAGAATGGCTTTTCGAAAACATTTTGTCTAAAATTTGTCTAAATTTAGCTAAATTTTGACATCAAATGCGAAAATAAGCACCCCTAAGAATGACCTGAAAACACCGTGACAGAGAAAATGCATCCCTATCGAAGGCCTGAAAACACCGTGAAAACATCTTGTCTAAAATTTCGTCTAAAAAATCTTGATTTTCTCTGTCACGGTGTTTTCAGGGCATTCTTAGGGGTGCATTTTCTCTGTCACGGTGTTTTGAGGCTGTGGGGAACAAGTGTTGCCGTTGTATCTGATTGACAAAAGGGTTGGCGCCGACCCACTGCAGTGGGTTGGCTGGAGAGTTATTAGGTTGGCGGATAAGTTTTGCAACTTTGTTCATAATATTTTATTTTTTGTACATGGCGGATTGATTTCTTTGGCGTTATGTGAATATGTTTATGAGCTACAAATGTACATATACAGTTTTGTTTTTAGAAATAAAATGGAAAAAAATCGAGGCGTTATTCGAGAACTACTGAAATATGAGTTTTTACTGGGTCACACCGTAAAAGTGGCCATAGAAAACATCAATCGAGCCAAAGGAGCGGGAATTGATAATAGGAATTGATTAATATATAGGTGCTGGTTTCTGTTCCCTTCTTTCTGATAGGGTTAACTGCATCTAGACTGTGAGACTGCTATCTCTTCTTCTCCAACCACTACAGAGGCCATTCTTAGGGGTGCATTTTTCCTTGGAACTACACTTTTTGTCTAAATTTGTCTAAATTTAGATCTTAAATCGGTCTAAAAACCGGCGACCGGTCTTCCTTATAGCTGACTTAGTCCGTAGGAAAAAAAGAGCGATTTAGAGTGCGCAGAAAAAACCTTACCCCAATCCGCCAAAGTTTGATGTTCTTCCGCTGAATCAACGTTCAAATCGGCATTTCATAGAGGAATTAGTGTATTGTTATGGTGTGAACATAGTTTGTTATTTCAAGAGAGCGAATCACAATTTGCATTTCCAATTTGCATTTCCTCGCGGCGCTTCGCGCCGCTCGGACCCCAAAACGACCCACAAATCCACACTTATTCGTAGCGCTCCTTTACATTGCGTGAGTCATGCTGGGTCTCCGCTCGCTTCGCTCGCTACGACCCAGACGTGTGAATCAGTACTGGGTTGGGTTAGTGAAGATCTCGGCCGCCTTCGGCGGCCTCGATACTGGATTGGTTTCGGGCGGCGCGGCTACCCGCCGCGCCGCCCTATGGACTTACGTTCACGTCGGGGCCGAGAAGTCAAAAAATACCTCGTGAGAGACCTGGTGAGAATAACACGACCTCGTGAGAATTGATCCCGAATCTGACGTCAGATTCGTGATCAGCGTACCCGAAAACCCCCGGGTACCAAAAATCAGACCTGTAGGCACCTTGCATCAAAAAATGCCATTTTTTGGCCAAAAAGTGGCTTTTTTTTCAAAAATGCGCCAAATCAAAAAGTGTAAAAAGCAAAGTGGTCCAGAATCGCCTCAGAAATCGATTGGGAACATAAAAAACATCACTTCCCCAGGTCAAAACCCTTAAAAACACGTTTTTCGGTTTTGGCGCGAATTCAAATATTCAAATTTCAAAAATTTTTGGTCGTCCCAGGCTAACTTTTCGAGACCTATCGATTGAGCTATCACTCGCCCCTGGCTGACGTCTGGATAGCTCTGGACGGCATCGGACGACAGCGACGACGCCGACGGCGACGACAGAACGACATCAGCGGCTTAACTGTTTGGCATATAAAACAAGACTGTCCGGAATGGTCTCAGGTATTGATTGGGAACAGAGACATTTCTTCACTCACCCAGTCAACAAAATCATGTAACATTAATCACCAAATTTAGTAAATAACTGTCAATATGCGACGTGCGTGTTACTAAAATATCGCATGTTGGTTCCTCAATACGCAAAATTTGGCATAGGTGCCTCGAACGTATTCGGAAGTTGTTATTTAATATGTGCGATAAAATGGAATCTTGGTGAAAAACTGGTATGGTTATAAACATATTTTACTCTCTGATAGTTATTGATAGACATTACTGTTACCTTCCGACTATTTCGTGGGTCGAATACATATTTTAATAATTTTAGAAAAACGACGTCGTAATTTTTACCATAACTTTGGACATTTGCTTGGATGTTATTCCCACGTTTGGTAACAACTTATTTACGGTGGTAAGTAAGAAATATTTTCATGGGGTAATAAGGTCCAGGGTTGGCTGTGTGGAAAGAAAAGCATTATGATGGCTTAAAATGTTCTAGTTGGACAAAAATTGTCAAACCCCTAAAATAGGTAAAAGATAGGGGGTAGAACTTCTACCCGTAGAAGATATGGGCGGTAGATCCCTTGCGCAATCGTTTTCGGAGCATTAATAGCTCAAAATGTTCGTACAAATGCGCGGATACAGTTTCCAAAAAAAAATTGGGACATTTGCGTTTTTCGAAAAGTGGTCATGTTTTAGCCACAAAGTGGCCTTTTTCTATACACCTATGCTACACAGTCGTTTTTCCGTGTTTCTTTTCTAAAATGATCGCCTCAACGAGTAGAATAGAGTGGTACAAAATTTGTTAGGAACATTTACATTTTTGGCCCATGAATGGACATTTTTTGCAAAAAGTGACCATTTTTTGGGTTTTACGAACCAAAGCATCTATGGAGCTGATTTTCTGCACCCGGGTGGTTTCAATGGTGCTGAATCCGAATCTGTAGTCAGATTCAGGAACAACACGACGTCGTGTTATTCTCACCAGGTCAAACATTCCTCCTTGGAATGTGAGGGAACTTAGAGCATATAGGTATACTTGTAGATAAAATTTTTATTCAGACTCCGTAGGGAGTTCCAAGCCGCTGACTACAGTCAACCCTGACTATAGGGACACATTGACCTCAGGGTACAACTTAAGTGGGGTGCAGCTCAAATCCGAGTTGACTGTAGTAGAAAGGTTGCCATTTTGATATTGCAATAATTTTTCTATAATACCCGGATGGCAGTTCTAACTAATGAGTGAAAATTGTAGAAAAATTGTTTTTTATTTAGAAAAGTTAATAAGCTTGTAGTTCAGCAATCCTAAAGCTGGGGTCAGTAAATCAAAGCTCCTGATTTGCGACATTTGATTATATACATGCTTGTGCAATTTTCGTAAAATTTCGGAAAATGTATTTTTATCTTTAACAAAGTCTGTAGTTGAACTATCCTGAAGTCTAGGTTAACAGGCACATTGATTTCCTACACATGCAAGTTATATGTTATCGGGTCCCTCTAAGTTGATAGGTGTCCCCGTTCCCCCACGAATAGAATAACCCACTTTTTGGGGGTCCCGGACCCCAAACTCGCGAGTACCCCCCCAAAACCCATGATTTTAGGGGGGGTTATCAATGTCAGATTTGGGGTTGACATACGTGAAAACGTGACATCCGTGTGTCACGTGTGTCACGTAAAAGGGCAAAACCACTTTGCCGGTGAGCTACAGGGGTGTGTGATAGCTCATTTTGTAGGCCTGGCCGAGCTAATACCGAATCCGCAAAAAAAGTTTGGGGCACCGGCCGGAATTTTCAATTTTTGGCCAAAAATGTGTTTTTTTGGTCCATTTTTGGAAAACCACTTTGCCGGTGAGCTACAGGGGTGTGTGATAGCTCATTTTGTAGGCCTGGCCGAGCTAATACCGAATCCGCAAAAAAAGTTTGGGGCACCGGCCGGAATTTTCAATTTTTGGCCAAAAATGTGTTTTTTTGGCCCATTTTTGGAAAACCACTTTGCCGGTGAGCTACAGGGGTGTGTGATAGCTCATTTGTAGGCCTGGCCGAGCTAATACCGAATCCGCAAAAAAAGTTTGGGGCACCGGCCGGAATTTTCAAATTTGGCCAAAAATGTGTTTTTTTGGCCCATTTTTGGAAAACCACTTTGCCGGTGAGCTACGGGGGTGTGTGATAGCTCATTTGTAGGCCTGGCCGAGCTAATACCGAATCCGCAAAAAAAGTTTGGGGCACCGGCCGGAATTTTCAATTTTTGGCCAAAAATGTGTTTTTTTGGCCCATTTTGGAAAACCACTTTGCCGGTGAACTACAGGGGTGTGTGATAGCTCATTTTGTAGGCCTGGCCGAGCTAATACCGAATCCGCAAAAAAAGTTTGGGGCACCGGCCGGAATTTTCAAATTTTGGCCAAAAATGTGTTTTTTTGGCCCATTTTTGGAAAACCACTTTGCCGGTGAGCTACAGGGGTGTGTGATAGCTCATTTGTAGGCCTGGCCGAGCTAATACCGAATCCGCAAAAAAAGTTTGGGGCACCGGCCGGAATTTTCAAATTTTGGCCAAAAATGTGTTTTTTTGGCCCATTTTTGGAAAACCACTTTGCCGGTGAGCTACGGGGGTGTGTGATAGCTCATTTTGTAGGCCTGGCCGAGCTAATACCGAATCCGCAAAAAAAGTTTGGGGCACCGGCCGGAATTTTCAAATTTTGGCCAAAAATGTGTTTTTTTGGCCCATTTTTGGAAAACCACTTTGCCGGCGAGCTACAGGGGTGTGTGATAGCTCATTTTGTAAGCCTGGCCGAGCTAATACCGAATCCGCAAAAAAAGTTTGGGGCACCGGCCGGAATTTTCAAATTTTGACCAAAAATGTGTTTTTTTGGCCCATTTTTGGAAAACCACTTTGCCGGCGAGCTACAGGGGTGTGTGATAGCTCATTTTGTAGGTCTCGACGAGAGAAAACGATTGGTACCATTTTCAGCCCCCAGACGACCCCCTGTGGCCCCCTACGACCCCCTTTACCCCCCCCCCTGGATGATCATGGGCGCCGCCATGCGGCGTAGCCGCTGGGTGGTCCTATGGAATTTTTAAAAACTATATTGATGCCTATGTTTGGCCATACCTGGCCGCAAGAACATACTTGGCATACACGAACGGCCTACCTGCCCGTTCATCTTTTTAAACTAAAAAGTGAATCTTTTCATATTTCGAAATTGAGTGTTTCATGGAATAATGCGTAAATGCCAGATGGTTGCCTTATTACGCCTTTTTCAAGAAGGAATATAAAAAGACTTTCACTTTTCACACTAGCTTGGCTCGGATCCGGTCGTGTGATACGTGAAACGATAGCTCTCAACGAGCCATCACCCAGCCGGATCCGAGCCAAGCTAAGAAAGTTCGCAGGTACGCGAGAAATCCAGAATTTTCGAGATTTTGAGAGAGGCCGCGGGGCTTCACTCTTGTAAAAACTAATGCATTACTTCGAAAAATTAATAAGTTAGTAAGGAAAAATTTATTTTCACACATAAAATATATGACAGGAAAAGTGGGCGGCTTTAAATTGAATAATAATCCTTTGCCTTTACAAATAACGCTCGACTGTCGTATTTTTTGAATAACAATTCTGGTTGACATTTGAGAAAAAAATTTCATTTCAATTTATACAAAGAAAAAATTCCCGCAATGAATAAAAGAAACGTTCCTGAACTTTTACACATGATGTCAGTTTAGAATAGAATTTTATCATCGAAATCGCTATAAAGAGCAGTCAATTCGCGAGATGCACTTTGTGAAATAGTAATGTTTCGATTTTTTGTTTGTTTCTTGCCTCTTCTGTCATTGTGCGCGTTCAGTAATGCTGAGCCGGAATGCGGTATTTCCGAGTACCCGATTCCTCCGACAAGTCACAGAGTAAGCAATTTATTAGATTAGCGCGATTTTCAAAGCTAAGCATTGAGTTTAAAAAAGAAGTTAACATTTCCACTCTTACCTATTTCGCAGGAATGATGTCGGTCTATCCCCCGGCAAATTTATCTCTTAGGACCTCAGGCTCGCGGCTACTTCCCCTAAATCGATCTCGCTGAGTCGATTGGCGCCAAAATTTTTGGGGTGGTCCCGCCACAAAAGTTGAGAAAACACGGATTTTGCATGATTTTAGGGGTTTTTACAAAGGAAACTTCGCACCCCTTCACGGTTTCGACTGAGTGATAGCTCATTTGAAAGCCCTTGACGAGCTGAGCAAAACTAGCTATTAGCTAGCGCCCAGATCGTTAGGCTACCTGAGATACAGGTGCGCCTAGATACCGGTGATGTGTTAATCCCAGTGAAGGTTATCTGAGGGAAGGGTCCTCCTCCTCCTGTTATTATTAAATAACGTTTTAAGTTTATCGAGTTGTACAATAAAAATATGTTACAGATTATTAATGGAACATTGGTCAAAAAGGGTGAATTGCCTTGGGTTACCGCTATTTCAATCGTATTTCAATCGAAACGTGCATTTGGATGCACCGGATCAATAATTTCGCGAAATCATGTGCTCCTTGCGGCTCACTGCTGTGATGACCCTTATGCTACCTACTTTATAAAATTTGGAACAAATGACAAAAATGATGAGCATGCGGTGAACAGATTGACGACAAAAGTGCATCTGCATAACGACTATATCGAATATAAACAGCACGACATCGCCATTTTAGAAGTAAGAGACTTTTTAACGTTGAATGCGCTCATTTACATATGGAATTTTAATATATATTTCGTCATTTTCATTGATTATAAAATTTTTTCAATCAATGCAATCACGCTTTTATCCACTCTTACCTATTTCGCAGGATTGATGTCGGTCTGTCCTCCGGGAAATTTATCTCTAAGGACACCAAGCTCGCGGTTCCGGCTGAGTGATAGCTCATTTGAAAGCCCTTGACGAGCTGAGAAAAACTAGCTATTAGCCAGCGCCCAGATCGTTAGGCTACCTGAAATACAGGTGCGCAATATCCCGAAAATCCAGGATTTCGCGCACCTGTAACTTCGCACGCCCTTCACGGTTTTCCTTCTTTATACATTATTTTTCAGTTCGATGGACCGCTTAACTATGACGAGAACATTCGTCCAATTTGTTTGAAGAAGACTTTTAATGAGTCGGAAAGCGAAAAGCGTGCATTGAGCAGTGGGTTCGGCGCGAAGAAGTGTAAGTTTATGAAACAGAATTATAAACTCACTTCACTAAACGTATTTAAGTTTTTAAATGCCCTCCCCATGGGCCATGTTATACCCCACCTGGTGCTTCAGATGGCAAGCTACACAGAGGCTCAGAATCCTTTATCCCACAGCAAGAATGTGATCAGTAAGTTTCACAACCAAAAATAAATAACGGGAAAACAACAAATTTTACAGAAAATTCCAATCTCAAGTAAATACAACGGAGTTCATTTGTGCAAAAGGTTTCAATGGCACTGACACCTTCAAAGTATGTTTCATTACCTTTAAAATTTATTATTTTATAAAAGCTGGTTAAGATTTTTATAAGTTGGAAGTATATTATAAATAGCGCCAAGTTGCGCCACCACAGCTAGAGTATTTATTAAAAGGTAACACATTTCAGGGCGACAGAGGCGGTCCTCTTTCGGTCAAAAATCCAGAGCGATCGGACGGCAAAGTGCAGTGGATGCAAGTTGGAATTAGCAGTTTCGGAGATTCAAATTATCCAATTAAACTAAGTAAGCTTTATTCATTTTGTAAAAAAGTATTGTAAAAAAATATCTCTGGATTACTCTGACACTGTCTCCTCTTTAACACTTTTATTTTAACACAAAAATCCCACTAATGCCCAATTTTTGAGGAGTCGGAAAATTTTCAGAAAAAAATGTAATGCTAGTTGCAAATTGGTTCCCACAACATTTTTATCCCGGACCAAAATGCCACGCGGTGTAGATTCTAATCATGAAAGAATTATTTGATGCAATACAGTAAAATTTCTGATAAAATAAATTATCTAGGTGCGTTCACAAGAGTGTCTCTTTATTGCGATTGGATCGCCAAAACTACTAAGAACGCGGCGACATGTCGCGATTGAATATACAGCACGGCCATTGGAATCAAGCGGCCATTTAAGCTGCTGTCAGAACGCCAAATTATGTTGTCACAATTTATAAACTGTAAACGACATGTCGGGATTAAATATACATTAATTTTTGAAAAACTTTAAGAAAAACGTCAAAATCGACCAAAATGGTCAAAATCGCATGTTTTTCATTCATTTAAAAAAGGATTTGTAGCACAACTGTTGCAGGATGATCGCATACGCTTACTAATATCACATATTCACAGGTTTTGTACAAAATAAAGAAAATTTCTCTCATCCTACAACAAACATGCAAAAATTCTCGCGTAAGGGTTCTTGACAAAAATGGTCACAAAATTGCAAAAAAGGCTTGTTTTGAAAATCCGTCTGGTTAAATGATTGATTACGTTTCTAGCAACAGGAAAATATAAAAAAAGTACCGACTTTATAATAAATTTGAAAATTCTGCTGAAAAAGTTGAAATCTGCATAGCATTTTTTGATCATTTGGAATCGTCTTTCCAATATTTCGAAGCCTTGCATCATCAATGACCGGGAAAGAATCTTTCTGTTTTCGCTCTGCAAAAAGCTTTCAAAGCGACCAGTCCGTTAGTTTTCTAGAGCAAAACCAAAGCCGGAATTAACGAATTGCTTTATCGGAAATATTTCTACACAAACTATCCTGCGATTTCTCGGAAAACGGAGTAGATTTCCTTGAAAGCTGACGAAAATTGACCGTATAAATACAGCCGACTGCAGTTTTCTCGCCATATTCTTTTCACAAAGTGAAAAATGGTCCCGATCATTCCAATCTCGACCTTTCTCCTGGCCACGGCCATTACGGGCACTTTGAGTCGCGTTTTTCCATTACCATCAAGCCCCTTTCCATTGGTTAATGTTTCGGATTGCTCCCGATCAGGTGGGTACTTAAGAACCGTTGCCGTAAGTTTTTTGATATTTAAGCGATTAAAAAATCACTTTTTGCAATACTAAGCTCTTGGAATATATTATTTATGTAGCAGATGTGTATCGATATGTTGCAATGCAGAATTTATATATTATCCTCGGCCAAGTAGAGTTGAACAGAAAAGACGGCCTGTTCTTTTAAAGGTCAATCAGACACCTAATGTGTGAGTTGTTCGAGCACTTAAGCCTAAGCGAAGGTCTATTCTTAAGATTGTAAGGCCTCTGATGACCTTAAAGTAGCCCTTTAACTTCCGTTGCCTTACCCTCTCACCCACTATTACTGTTTTAAGGTCCATCAG
Organism: Ditylenchus destructor; assembly: GCA_022814885.1. NCBI lineage: Eukaryota > Metazoa > Nematoda > Chromadorea > Rhabditida > Anguinidae > Ditylenchus > Ditylenchus destructor. Next base: position 155,334 of record JAKKPZ010000047.1, on the reverse strand, counting down.
ACGCCTCTCAATCTTAGGAATAGACTTTAACTTGTGATCGAACAACTCTTACATTAGGTGTCTGATTGACCCTTAAAAAAGCCTCTAACTGTCAGTCACCACATTTTTCAACAATCTCTCCAAACTTTTTAAATTTTAGAACCATCTGGACCCTGTCCATGTGCCCCTGCTTGTGGTGACCTAGCATGCTGCGCTTGCGCGTATGCGTGCTGGGTCACTGACTATCGATGTGCTGACAAATGCAGAGGAGATATTCAATGTATTTCCGGCTGTACAGCCGAACTTGGCAAGTGCGCTCAGCAATGTATTTGTGCTCGAATTTCACATCGGCCTGGCGGTTTGACAAGGCTCAAAAAAGTTCATACGAAAAAATTGCAAAATTGTTTATATCTTGCAAATCTCCGGAATAAATGTGTTCGCAAATATTACGCAGAATTTTGTGTAGAATCAGAATCCTAGCTCAAATTTGCAATGACATCTATCATCACTTTTTGTAAAAATATAATCCCTGTTTTATTTACGATTCGCACATTTCTGTACACTGTTTTGCCAAAAAATGACCGTTTTTGGGTATGATTCACTGCAACGAAAATTTATCCTGCTTATAGAGTTCAGTAAATTGTCTTACTCGACCCATTTCGTCTGAGAGGCTTCAAAATTAAATTGCTAAAACAAAAAAAGCAACATGGAAACGGGAATGAGCGTACAAGTGAAAAATAGCAGATGCCCCTCTCAGCGCCCCAGTTTCAGGTTTTTTGACCCCCGGGTAATTTTTTCCCAGTTGCATTCTTAGGGGTGCTTTTTTTCAAATTTTTAAAATTCGCGCCAAAACTATAATGCCAATAAATTATATGGAAAAATTCGGGAGAAAAAAAGCGCAGCAGGCAAAAATTTTTGAAAAAATTGGCTTTTCTCTTAAAAATTGAATAAAATTTATCATTGAAATAAATTATAACATTTAATTTTTTAATATTTATTGAAAATATCACAAATTTTTGGCCCAAAATTTTGGAAAAACAGTGAGACATACTACAACGTTAAGGAGAAAATAGCGCCGCAGGTGAAAATTCTTTGAAACATTAAGCTTGTTTGCCAAAAATTGCCACCAATTAATTTTCCTTTGGTCCCCCCTTTTGATTTTTTCTCCCTTCCAAAAGCTGGACCCCGGGGAATTCCCCTATTTCCCCCTATGAAACTGCGGTACTGGCTATATATGGTTTAGCAGGAGGAAACAAACTACGTTGTAGTTGATTAAAACAAATGCTTCTTTATGTTTTTTATTACGAAACAGATGTTTGTGTTGTTGTTGATGCGAATAATTAGAGAAACTTTCATCGAGGCAAAATATTTTCGTAAAAGAGGTAACAATCAAAACAACAAATATTTACATACCCAATAGAACGATGTTCTATGTCACAATATAGTTTTGAGCTGATCTATGTCGACTTCATTCAACGAAAATGATATCCACTTTTCTAAGGCACTAGGATATCACAGATTGTTATTTCAGTATTTAAAACTAGGGATCGGAATTTTACACCGAGTCCGAGCGATTCCGAGTCCGGACTCGTACTCGGACTCGGTAGGGTTCCAATATCAGTTGACGAGTCCGAGTCCGTTTGAATTTTATTTTTCCCGCCAATTTTTTTGTTGTCAAAAACTTGTGTTTTTACTGTTTTTTACTAGTATTTCGTATTTTTACTATAAATAGACAAAAGTTAGACGGTTTGGTCTATTTTTTAGCGATTTTTTAGATTTTTGAAGAAATTTTACATGCAAATTCAAATTTTACCTGTATTTTTCCAAAAATTTTTAGTATGAATATAATCGGTTTAGGTCGAGTATTTAGCTCCTGAATAAGCGTTATAGATGGGTGCCATATTTGTACTTCTTCGGCAATTTTTTTAACAAAATTTTCTTTCAAATTTTTCAATGTTCAGGCAAAAGTTTCGAAATTTTTTCCTCGGCCGTGCCCGATAGGGCGCGGCCGAGGGCATTCTTAGGGGGTGCATAAAGGAATGCTTGCTGTAGCTCTGCTATAACATATTTGGTCGCATTAAAAAAAGTGAGCAGAAAATTATGAAGACAAATAAATAGGCATGGAAATCCGTAGGCCGAAATTTTGGGAAAAATGGCGACTTATAATGGAAAAAGGAAGAAAAAATTGCGCCGCAGGCGAAAATTTTGAGAAAAATAATGCGTATATTAACAAAAAATAACCATTAATGGTCACATAATTAATAAAATACTCAAAAAGAGTAAAATAACGTGTTTTTATTTTCTAAGCAAATGCTCAGAAAATTCAATTTTGATAGCTACCGAAATTCTGAGCATCTGAGCACTCAGAAAAGATTTCTGAGCATTTCCCTTCTTTCTGAGCATTTGAGCATCTGAGTGCTCAGAATTTGATAGCTACAGACGTTCTGAGCATCTGAGCATGCTCAGATGAGCACTTGATAGCTATCTCCCCTGGTTTTGTGACCTGGTTTAAAATTTTCAAAGACAAAAAGTTATGCTATCAAAAAACATCTCAAAACCTATATGAATGTTTGAAACACCTAATAAAAGGATTCACTATATTATCAAAAATCTTTGGAGTCACAGGCTTTTACATTTCAAATTTCAAATGTCATGCCACGAAAACTTTGCATTAGACTCTAATCCAATGTTCTAATGACTTACATTTTACAATCTCCTCATTTTCTCATTTTGTTAGGCAATCATACGTTTCATACCCCTTAAGAATGTGTTGCATTTGCATCTATGTTAGGATCTACTGATGAGTCTCGACTAACATAGTATTATCTTATTTCTAACCGTCTACGATTCAGAGACGAAACGGTTAGTCCAATCAAGTCTTTTAATCATTCTTTCGTAACACCCTTCTCATTGTATTCACTGTATTTACTAGGTAACTCACTGTAAACGATAAATAAAACATTTTCTCTATTAGATAATTCATTATTTTCATAAATTTCATCGCTTGAACAATTGAGAGCAATAGAATGTGAACACTGACTTTTAGTGGATTAAGTCTACCAAAGAAAATGAACGTATCCATTCCTTATATACCGAAAAAGAGACGCCACCTTAATCCTCGAAACATCCGCAATACATTTAAATAATAAAAATACAACTACACTTTTTGTAGTGTGTTTACATCCCCAAAAAGAGTCCTTTAAAATGTTAACTTTAAGCCATTTTTAATCTTCTCTATCCTTTTTGTTTAGAGTGCAAAAATTGACAAATGTTCTATGATATCTCCGAATTACATAGACATATCCACGGAGCATGAAAAAAGTTACCATAGAACACATTAAATCATTTGATATGCAAAACGGGAGAAAACACTAAATTTTCAAAAATTTCGACATTTTTACGCAATTTTTCGGCAAAAATCTCAATTAAAAAAATTTCTTCGATAATGCACCTGGAATGTTATTTTACATAAATGTGCGCAAATCTCTCCTGTACAACATATATTTTACCTTATGTTGCTTTATTGAAAAGTTATGGCCATTTTTGACAAGCAACTCAAATTGAGAAAAAATTGAAAATTTTGAATTTCCCGCCATATCTCAAATTTCGTGGCAGGACAACGGCCCTCGAAGTTGCTGTGTTTGTACCCCAGGATGTAGGGTTTCCAACGGTATATAACACTCCTAATCATGCAAGCAATAAAAAGTAGATATAATCTCTCGAATCCACCCACCTCACGCATTTTTTGTTAAAAAATGACTTTCAAAATGAACCCAAAAATTCAAAAAATCGACCGATAGAATTTTTTTGTTATTACAGGGCTGTAGAGGACAAAAAGTTGTGTCGATTCCGACATTTGGTCCGACCGGGCTTTCTAGGGTTAACCTTGACAGTTTCAATGAGTTGTCATTCTTCTCATCAGACAAACGCATATCCAGACAATATTCTCGAGTACATTGCGAGAATATTATATCGTGTCAAAAAATAATATGGAATATTATCAGTGATCATATAATATCAATAATATAATATAATTATTGCTTATATTAAAAACAGTTCAAAGTTCACATTGTCAATCTCATCTCACTCAATGGACTTCTTACTCCACCCTATACGATCCCAAAACTCAAATTATTTATTCCCGAAACATAGTTTATAATGATAAGTGATATAATGTTAAAACCAAAAACATATTAGAAAGTATAATAATCAATAAATTTAGAATATTTGAACGAAATGATTTAATATAGAATAGTATTTCTCAGGATAGTCGCGGCGTTCTTTCGCGCTAATAGCCTTTTTGCGTTTTAAACGAAACCTGTAAAGTTATATGAGAATATATAATAAAGTACATAAACTATGGTAATATTTATAATAATTTTAGAGTACTGTAAAATTTCTAAAATAACACCCCGCTATGAAATGAATGCCGCCCAAATCCATTAGGCTTTGAATGTCCTAAAAAATTCTAAGATTGAAGTGTAAGTAAATAGCAAACATAGTCTATTATCATATGTTCAAATTCAGAACTTCTGAAATATTCTAGACCCTTTGGTATTGGTTAACATTCTTTTCACAGAAGGCGTCTTATTTTAGAGGTCGCACGGTAACTAAGGCCAGTATAAATAGGTATACTATAATATAATATCATTGTAGTTAATAATATGCTTTTTATGATACTCTCAAAGGTTTATAGGGACACACCCTTGAATACCTGGTGGGTTTGAGACATCACAATTTAACTTTTGTATGGACATTTTCAAAGAACTGAATCATCATAACAGTTATTACCTGAATATTTTTCGAGCCCAAAAAGTAGTTCTGACGCAAAGCGATGGCCTCTACAGCACCTTCGTAAGTCAGCATGTTGATGAAAGCGTAGCCCTTGCACTTCTTTGTGGTTGGATCCGTGACGACCTGAAAAGCAAAAATTTAAGTTACTATTTAACCTGAAAAATAAAAGTTACTCGGATGGAAAATATTGGTCCGATCGGCGAAAAGATGCGATACAACGCAAGCTCCAAATTTTCAGTGTCAGGATCGAGGTTGTTGATGTAGAGAGGATAAATGACCGCGCTTTGAGCCCCTGAGCCTGAAAAACTTTCCTTAGCTAACAATTAATTTCTTGGATATTCTAGAAGGTTCCAGAATTTTTATGCAGGATAATTTACGAGCTAGAAACAAGAATTTAGGGTAGCGGAATACGCCAAAGAAGTGCCAAAATAATAATTGCTTTTATGTTCTACCATTCCAGATTTTTCTAGAACTATTTCGGAATGACTCTAAACATTTCCAATAACATACCCATTCCAGCCGACGACGCCTCATAAGTCGTTTGTGCTCCTCGCCCATTTGGCATGGAACCCATCGGAGCGTAACGGTGATTTCCATTTGTCGGCTGAGTGCTGTGGATCGGTCCAGGCGCCGGGTACTGAGTCTGGTATCCGGAATACGATGCTCGGGCAGCAACTCTTGGGTCCATTGGGTTGATCACTTGCGGCACACTGCCTGCACCTGGCCCTTTGATGATAACCTGCGCCGCACCACCTGGGCCACCTGGAAGCATGACCACTTGCTGTTGATTAGCCTGGAATAATTGCTTTGAAACATTTAATAGGGCATATTCATATTTTTAGCGTTTCCCAAATTTTGCTAAAAGTTTGTCCGTTTAAAAAATTGTCTCTAATATTTTCATATTGTAAAATTATTTCATAATATTTTCGAAATTTCTAAGTTTTAACATATTTTTTCTTCGAATTCGCTGATTCCGAGGAACTTTTTCTTAATTTTGGGCAAAGCTGTTATCCTTTAACTAAGGAACTGATATTTTTCAATGTAATACCCGAAAGTTTACCTTTTGAGAAGCAGTTGTGGCGTATTTGACCTGAAGCAGGTTACTGTTGCTGCCATCTGGAGACGATCCATTCAAAGCGAAGATTGCGTTGTCCGCATCTTCTTTCTTGAGGGCACAAATCTGCGGTAATTTGTAGTGACAATTAGATCCTGTAAAATGTTACCTGAGTCTTTGTCAGTCAACAGCTTTGAGCTGTGGATCTTTCCATAAGGCTTGAAGAGCGTCACCAATTCGTTTTGAGTGTAGTGTTGAGGGAGGCCGCCGATGTAAAGGTTCGTGTTGGTTCCCGTTCAAGCGAATGACACTGAAAAATGTACTTTAAAGACAAATGTTTATAGGACATAAATTATTTGAAATAATTCGATCTTTATTTGATAATCTCTAATCAAAATCTTTATTTTATTTTCAGATTTTTCCTAAAAATCAATTTTCGTCCCGAACATTTTGTGTTTTGACATCGAAGTTTGGCAATTTTCCATTAAGTTTTTGCATAAAAAATTTCAACAAATATCTCTAATCAAATATTGATTATTTGTGATCTCAGCTTTAGAGAACTCAGAGAAGTGTTATCAATAGTCCTGCACGACCTTAATCGTTCTTCTCACAAGTTTAGTCAAACTTGCTACACAACACATTTGGTGTTGTTCAAACTGGCGCAGTTTTTTTTATGATTCATTCATGACTTGTATATGGATATCATATACCAGCATGTTCCTTAAACTCTCAGGAACATTTTGGTACATGACATTCATGCTTTTCGGAAATATAGGTGAAATGGAAAAGCTAAATATCATTTCCTTCTAAGTGTTTTCGTGGGGGGGGGGACCAAATTTAGTTAAGAATTATTTTTATTATGCTCTATTTTAAGGGATTTCGTGCCAGGTTGATTGAACCCCTACATAGTAAATCGATCCCGCTGAGTCCGAGTCCAGGGTAGGATTTAAACTTTGACCTTTGATATTTTCAGGATTTAAAGGGAAAAGCTCAAATACGATCCGGATTCGGACTCAACGGGATCGATTTACTATGTGGGGTTTCCATCACCCAGACACGAAAAATTTAGCTTTTCCATTTCACCTTTATTTCCGAAAAGCATTGTATATAAGACAATCATCAAAATAATTAACAAAAATTGTGCCAATTTGAACAACACAAAATTCAGGAAGCGATGCATAACATAAATTTCATTTCTCTTTGCCCAACTAAAAACTCCCACAAATCCATACCTTGATATTCTTGTCGTGGACTTTGTACCCGTTATAAGCGACGATCGCGTTCTTCGCGTGTTCTGCGTTCACGTAGGTGATAAATCCATAGCCCATATTCTTGCCTAAAACTAAACTCAGTTAGCCAGAGATAAGATCAAAGTAAATCCCGAATCCAAACCGGTCGTTTTGTCCATAATGAGTCTGCATTGCTTGAGTTCTCCCACGAGACCAAAAAGATGACTGAGTTCTTCCTGAGTCAGGTCAATAGGCAGGTAGTTCACCACGAGATTCGTTTGAGATTCGTCGGCAGGTTCTTGTTCGATGCAAGCGTCCGCGTAGCCATATCCGTTAATCTGCGCCATTTTTCGCCTAAAATTGCAACATTTAATGGAACTATATTGTAGATCTCGACTTTGATAAGCAATGCAAGCTTGGTTTATAACCCGATTTTGCTTCCCTTGGAGGGGATCGAAAATTTGACCGGCCCAGTCCGAGAAACCGGTCATAGAAATTGGGCTCGGTACAGGGCCCAATTCAGGATCCAACCGAATTTGGGCCGAAAATCCGTATTGGCCGGTTAAGACCAGTGGAGATAAATAAATTATTATTAGATACATTTTTCTTAAATTTTTAGGAAATATTTATTCCTTTTAGCTTATAACAATATTCGTACAATACTGCGAATAGGCCTTTACAGAATACAAAAGATACTATATGCCTTCAATATAGTCATCATTATTGACAATCCTTGAACGAAAAATAATCCTATTCATTAGCATATAATTCGTTCCTTACTGCCAATGTGAATAGAATAAACCTCCGAACCGTTAACGTTTTGCCAATTTGACGCGAAAACGAACAATTCAAATCGTAATATGCATAAAGGACCTTGCATTCTTTCACTGTCGGAAGACTAAACTTTGCTTTATTAATATCAAAAAATATTCACAAAAAACAATAAAAATATACTTTTTTGTTAATTTCCAAATCTTCGTACTTGGTGACAAAAAAAGAATCCCAGAAATGGTCACGGAAAACATACTTAAAATCACTAATGTCAAAAACGTTGTTAGAACAAAGTATACCTTGTTTACATAATTTCTGGAAGAATCCTAAAACCAACTGGAACAATCCTGAACGAAAACAACGAAATACCTGCTAATAAATTTCCGTTCAAACACGAGAGCATAGTCGGAAAACACACCTATGATTCACAATCAGCCCGCGGCGCTTTTTACAAAGGAAATAATCAATAATTTCTTTACAAAACACAACCATAGCATTATTTTTTCTGGATTACGAGCAAAATGGGAAATGTCTCTGAAACGTTTGTTCTGGAATACGTGTATTTTTATAGTAATTACTCTCCTCATTACTATTCTCGTGACAATTATCGGTAGGATAATTTTCATTTAAACTGGTTCAAAGTTTGTGACCTGGTCAAATTTGTACTTTTAGTTCTCGAATTTGTGCCTCAATGGTGCTGTCGTAACGAGGAACAGTGCGGTCTTGACAATATATTTTTGCAGTGCTGTCCTCATAAAGTGGAAAAATATGGATTTTGCGGTAAGCCTTTTTCATAGTAAAATTAATGTAAGGTATAAACGCGTAGAATCTTGCTTTTTTGATCGACAAAGTTTTTTGTTAAAGTGCTATAGTAAAATTTGTAGTTTAGTAGTTGTAGCTAAGAGATCAATGATCACACCTTTATTTATCGCAACTTTATTTTCAGCTCCATTTTGCTTCAAAAATGACACCGATATTTCTTCGATATGCTCAATAAATAATAAAACCAAGGACAACGATTCCGAATGTTAATCTTAATGTTATTGATTGATTCTATTGTTCTGCTTCTTATAAAGTTACACTTTAACTCATTCACAAAAATATCATAACGTTTACACGGCAACATTGATAAACGGCAAAATGATAAAATAAGAGTTTTTTGGCCGGAAATACAATTTTGCTCATTCACTGATAATATTTTAACATATTATTGGTATTAACAGTTTACGGTTAGGTTGTCAAAGTACATGATTAAGGTTCATACTGTTAGTCTGTGAAGGCTACCAAGGAAAAGATTGGAGAGAAGTTAAGGATGAAAAGGCCAATGGCTTGAGTTGTTATTGGCTTTTATAGGTCAATTGTGCATAAAAGGTAGATGTCCACTATCAACTTTACCCCCAAGAAAAAATTTTCGACCAAATATCCAATTTTGTGCTGGAATTGTGCAATCCCGAGTAGAGGAATCATGTCTCGGAATTCATTACAATGACCTGAAAATGTGTATTGACAAATCATCCATAATATGTTTACCGTAAAATATTTTTGAATAAAAATTGGAAGAAAATAAAACAAAGATTTGTTGAGAAAGAAAAAACCGAAAGTGACATTTATTTTCGTACAAAAGAATTTTGTTTTCGTAGAAAAGTTCGTTGAAAAATATTTGTACACAAAAGCTTTTTTCGCGCCCATCTTATGACTCATCCGAAATTGAATTTGCTTTCTGAAGTTTGCTTCGAAAATATTTATGTCAATAAGTTGAGTCATTTTGTTGTGAGAAAAATACTGAAGCCGATAATATAAGGCGACGTTGTGTGTAATTTATCTTGGAGATGACATTAGAAAAAGGTATTTTCAAGTTTCTCATTGCAAGCTCAAGATTGCAACAACCATTGTATCCCATCTGAAGGAGGTACGCTTTTATTTTTGTAGGTAAAAAATTATAACTCAACTCGATGTGGACAGAAAAAACAGGTACGAGATATCTGCTGAATTTAGAGCAGAGCTTACTTTAAGAAAATTAGGTCTATGAGTGAATTTTTTGTGATTTGTCAAATTATCCCTATATTTTCAAAATATTAATTGGCATAATGTCGACCCAGATTATGCTTGTTTCGGTTATGATCAGAAGTAGAACATATTAGTTGTATAATTTCTTTTACCGCTACTATGAAATTTCAAATGGAATCTGTCACAAGTTGTTGACATCACAGTAGGTGACATGATGATTCATATATTTGCCTGAATGTTTGTACCTTGGTATCCATTGTTTGAATGTACAAAAACACATTCGAAAAATATTTGCGAACAAAGCAAATCGGTTTTTGGTGTCAGCATAAGCCGAGGAATATATATATAACGGTAGCAAAGCAGGCAAAAGCTAACACTCCTGAACATTTTATTCAACTTATTAGAAAGTTATGGTAAGATTCTTCTTTATATTCCTCCTGGCTTCCATTTTTATCATTGGCGAATGTGAGAAGTCTCGTCCTATCCGGTTGGAAACTGATGCGGAAATTGACGCCAGAGATGCCAACATTTCGCCCTTCAGGTATATTACGGGTTTTTGTCTATAAAATTACTAACGAAACTATGTCAAAATGTTTACTCTATTTATGATCCATTATTACGGTGCGTTTGGGTTGAAAGAAAATTTATCTAACATAGTGTTTGAGTTAGGACAATTGAGACCCCATAAGGGGACGTGCCCCCTATCCCCAAGCTAATATGGAACAACACATGCTATTTATGCGGGGATTCAAAAAATATCTTATTTCAGAAAATGCCTTATTTTCATTTCTGGTATATGGTATGGTCCTAATAAGACCCCACACGCGGTCTGGTAATTCCAGAAATAATCCACCGGTTAAAGCTTTAAAGTATGGGTTTCAGCACATCTGAAGCCATTTTCAGCGCTTGGTACCATTATCTGGCATTCTGCCCTATTCAACCTTTAACGATTTTTATTTTTTCTTCAGAGATTTCCAGACCTGGCTTGGCAAAGCCAACCTACATTCACAAAAATATTCAGGAAAACCATTGCTCTCGATTTTTTTGCGCGAATTAATTCTCCCGAAATTAACTGTAATTCTAATGAAATTCTGTCATGAAATTTAGAAAATGCGATCGTTGCGAGTGTGAATATTTCATGCCAACATGTCGTTTCAACAAAGAAAAGTGCCACACAAAGTGCCAAGAAATGCACTACATAAAGTCCAAATGTAGCGGGTTTACCAAGACGCACTGCAAATGCTCCAATAATTGCTAACTGAGATCCCTCATTCCAAGAATGAAAGAGTCCCTTTGAATGTTTTATCGAAAAATTATTGTAACGGTGATTTAATAAATGGCAACTGAAAATTCTTAAACTTCACTAATAATTTGGAAATATTGCCAAATTTTCGCGAAAATTACACAAAATACAAAGTCTGCTTTATAAAAATTTTGGGAATACATCACAAATGATATTCATTTGGGAATTCGCCTTAACACAACACAGAGTTACAGAGAGGCTGCAAACGCTTCAGGTTAATGAGGAGCAGATATTATATACACATCCAGGTATGTGATTGACTGAAGCCCTGATACACCTGCATAATACCCACAACATCTGAAATACTTATAAGGACTGTACTCTAAGTTTTGTTTTTAAATTGGATTTAACGAAAAATTATACCACTTCCCGAGAATTCAGCTTTGAGATACAATTTTATTGAACCAAATATGCTTTGAGAATATCCATGCTTTGTATCAAAATTAATCAATGCGTCTTTGCTTGTCTGATTTATAAATTGGACTATAAATTTATGTTGTCAGGAAATCGTCGCTCGTTAGCTTTAAGTAAAATTATAAATATTCATCGTTAAAAGGAAATTTGAGAAGTAATGCCAGACACGTAATGTCATAAAGTGTGGAAGTGGAAAAATATTTTTATTTGCTGCAATAATTATACCAAGAAATTTTATGACAATATTCGCACGATTCAAGAGAACAATGCCTTCCAAAATTTATGTCAGCCTCAATTGCTTGGGCAGAACATCCAAGTACCTTAAACTTGGGTTTTAAACCAAAGAAGAAAGGCAGGAGCGTTCATTCATAGCGAATGGGGAAGGAAAGAGTGATGGTGTGCGGTGTACAATTGTTGGAATGATGGCAGAGAAAATAGCAAGTGCTAAAAATAGTGACTCGTCAATAAAAGAGAGACAGCTAAAGAACAGATTAGATATTTTGGCGGGATGGTTGGGATATAACTGATTCTTTTCAACGATGCACTGTGAAATTCGTTTTAAAGAGAAAAGAAATACATCGCATATTTGTCTGTCTGATTACTCTCAACCCTAAAGCTTTATGTTCGTAGAGTATTGCTTCCGTTTGACTTTATTTCAAACGACAAATATTTGTAGTCGTAGAAGAAAATTTGATGAAACATCAGATATGTCAAGTTATGTCAAAAATGTGGATGTGGTGCAATATTTTTATTTTGCACAGTAATTGTGCGAAGGCATATAATACAACTTTTGTCTGTCTGATTTCTCTCCATCTTACAGCTGTATGTTTCTAGGTTATTTCTTGGGTTTCTTTTGTTTGACTTTATTTCGAACGACAAATATTTGTAGGCGTAGAAGAAAATTTGATAAAAAATCAGACATGAAAGATTCAAGTCATTTCAAAAAGTGTGAACGCGATGCAATATTTTTATTTTGCACAGTAATTGTGCGAAGGCATATAAAACATCTTTTGTCTGTCTGATGTTTCTAGGTTATTTCTTGGGTTCATTGCCTGACTTCATGTATAATTACAAATGTTCATCACCAAAAGAAAATTTCCTTTGAACGATTGCCCGCCAAGTAATGCCAAAAAATGTGAAAGTGATGTAATATTTTTTGCACAATAATTTAACGACATTAATATGCAGAAGTTTCGAGAATTCCAACGAGGTTACCCCCGGGGTAACCCAAGTCAAGCTAATAAGGAATCCGGAAATATCTCGCAGGCAAAAGTGTGCACTTTTTGGCCAAAAAATGGCAAAAATGGCATTTTCTGGTGTCTCATTATTTCTCACGGAAATTATCCATTAGTAGTATCCATTAGTAGTAATAATAAAATTATCCATTTTTGCTCGCCAATTTTTTTGTTGTCAAAAACTTGTGTTTTTACTGTTTTTTACTAGTATTTCGTATTTTTACTATAAATAGACAAAAGTTAGACGGTTTGGTCTATTTTTTAGCGATTTTTTAGATTTTTGAAGAAATTTTACATGCAAATTCAAATTTTACCTGTATTTTTCCAAAAATTTTTAGTATGAATATAATCGGTTTAGGTCGAGTATTTAGCTCCTGAATAAGCGTTATAGATGGGTGCCATATTTGTACTTCTTCGGCAATTTTTTTAACAAAATTTTCTTTCAAATTTTTCAATGTTCAGGCAAAAGTTTCGAAATTTTTTCCTCGGCCGTGCCCGATAGGGCGCGGCCGAGGGCATTCTTAGGGGGTGCATAAAGGAATGCTTGCTGTAGCTCTGCTATAACATATTTGGTCGCATTAAAAAAAGTGAGCAGAAAATTATGAAGACAAATAAATAGGCATGGAAATCCGTAGGCCGAAATTTTGGGAAAAATGGCGACTTATAATGGAAAAAGGAAGAAAAAATTGCGCCGCAGGCGAAAATTTTGAGAAAAATAATGCGTATATTAACAAAAAATAACCATTAATGGTCACATAATTAATAAAATACTCAAAAAGAGTAAAATAACGTGTTTTTATTTTCTAAGCAAATGCTCAGAAAATTCAATTTTGATAGCTACCGAAATTCTGAGCATCTGAGCACTCAGAAAAGATTTCTGAGCATTTCCCTTCTTTCTGAGCATTTGAGCATCTGAGTGCTCAGAATTTGATAGCTACAGACGTTCTGAGCATCTGAGCATGCTCAGATGAGCACTTGATAGCTATCTCCCCTGGTTTTGTGACCTGGTTTAAAATTTTCAAAGACAAAAAGTTATGCTATCAAAAAACATCTCAAAACCTATATGAATGTTTGAAACACCTAATAAAAGGATTCACTATATTATCAAAAATCTTTGGAGTCACAGGCTTTTACATTTCAAATTTCAAATGTCATGCCACGAAAACTTTGCATTAGACTCTAATCCAATGTTCTAATGACTTACATTTTACAATCTCCTCATTTTCTCATTTTGTTAGGCAATCATACGTTTCATACCCCTTAAGAATGTGTTGCATTTGCATCTATGTTAGGATCTACTGATGAGTCTCGACTAACATAGTATTATCTTATTTCTAACCGTCTACGATTCAGAGACGAAACGGTTAGTCCAATCAAGTCTTTTAATCATTCTTTCGTAACACCCTTCTCATTGTATTCACTGTATTTACTAGGTAACTCACTGTAAACGATAAATAAAACATTTTCTCTATTAGATAATTCATTATTTTCATAAATTTCATCGCTTGAACAATTGAGAGCAATAGAATGTGAACACTGACTTTTAGTGGATTAAGTCTACCAAAGAAAATGAACGTATCCATTCCTTATATACCGAAAAAGAGACGCCACCTTAATCCTCGAAACATCCGCAATACATTTAAATAATAAAAATACAACTACACTTTTTGTAGTGTGTTTACATCCCCAAAAAGAGTCCTTTAAAATGTTAACTTTAAGCCATTTTTAATCTTCTCTATCCTTTTTGTTTAGAGTGCAAAAATTGACAAATGTTCTATGATATCTCCGAATTACATAGACATATCCACGGAGCATGAAAAAAGTTACCATAGAACACATTAAATCATTTGATATGCAAAACGGGAGAAAACACTAAATTTTCAAAAATTTCGACATTTTTACGCAATTTTTCGGCAAAAATCTCAATTTAAAAAAATTTCTTCGATAATGCACCTGGAATGTTATTTTACATAAATGTGCGCAAATCTCTCCTGTACAACATATATTTTACCTTATGTTGCTTTATTGAAAAGTTATGGCCATTTTTGACAAGCAACTCAAATTGAGAAAAAATTGAAAATTTTGAATTTCCCGCCATATCTCAAATTTCGTGGCAGGACAACGGCCCTCGAAGTTGCTGTGTTTGTACCCCAGGATGTAGGGTTTCCAACGGTATATAACACTCCTAATCATGCAAGCAATAAAAAGTAGATATAATCTCTCGAATCCACCCACCTCACGCATTTTTTGTTAAAAAATGACTTTCAAAATGAACCCAAAAATTCAAAAAATCGACCGATAGAATTTTTTTGTTATTACAGGGCTGTAGAGGACAAAAAGTTGTGTCGATTCCGACATTTGGTCCGACCGGGCTTTCTAGGGTTAACCTTGACAGTTTCAATGAGTTGTCATTCTTCTCATCAGACAAACGCATATCCAGACAATATTCTCGAGTACATTGCGAGAATATTATATCGTGTCAAAAAATAATATGGAATATTATCAGTGATCATATAATATCAATAATATAATATAATTATTGCTTATATTAAAAACAGTTCAAAGTTCACATTGTCAATCTCATCTCACTCAATGGACTTCTTACTCCACCCTATACGATCCCAAAACTCAAATTATTTATTCCCGAAACATAGTTTATAATGATAAGTGATATAATGTTAAAACCAAAAACATATTAGAAAGTATAATAATCAATAAATTTAGAATATTTGAACGAAATGATTTAATATAGAATAGTATTTCTCAGGATAGTCGCGGCGTTCTTTCGCGCTAATAGCCTTTTTGCGTTTTAAACGAAACCTGTAAAGTTATATGAGAATATATAATAAAGTACATAAACTATGGTAATATTTATAATAATTTTAGAGTACTTAAATAAAATTTCTAAAATAACACCCCGCTATGAAATGAATGCCGCCCAAATCCATTAGGCTTTGAATGTCCTAAAAAATTCTAAGATTGAAGTGTAAGTAAATAGCAAACATAGTCTATTATCATATGTTCAAATTCAGAACTTCTGAAATATTCTAGACCCTTTGGTATTGGTTAACATTCTTTTCACAGAAGGCGTCTTATTTTAGAGGTCGCACGGTAACTAAGGCCAGTATAAATAGGTATACTATAATATAATATCATTGTAGTTAATAATATGCTTTTTATGATACTCTCAAAGGTTTATAGGGACACACCCTTGAATACCTGGTGGGTTTGAGACATCACAATTTAACTTTTGTATGGACATTTTCAAAGAACTGAATCATCATAACAGTTATTACCTGAATATTTTTCGAGCCCAAAAAGTAGTTCTGACGCAAAGCGATGGCCTCTACAGCACCTTCGTAAGTCAGCATGTTGATGAAAGCGTAGCCCTTGCACTTCTTTGTGGTTGGATCCGTGACGACCTGAAAAGCAAAAATTTAAGTTACTATTTAACCTGAAAAATAAAAGTTACTCGGATGGAAAATATTGGTCCGATCGGCGAAAAGATGCGATACAACGCAAGCTCCAAATTTTCAGTGTCAGGATCGAGGTTGTTGATGTAGAGAGGATAAATGACCGCGCTTTGAGCCCCTGAGCCTGAAAAACTTTCCTTAGCTAACAATTAATTTCTTGGATATTCTAGAAGGTTCCAGAATTTTTATGCAGGATAATTTACGAGCTAGAAACAAGAATTTAGGGTAGCGGAATACGCCAAAGAAGTGCCAAAATAATAATTGCTTTTATGTTCTACCATTCCAGATTTTTCTAGAACTATTTCGGAATGACTCTAAACATTTCCAATAACATACCCATTCCAGCCGACGACGCCTCATAAGTCGTTTGTGCTCCTCGCCCATTTGGCATGGAACCCATCGGAGCGTAACGGTGATTTCCATTTGTCGGCTGAGTGCTGTGGATCGGTCCAGGCGCCGGGTACTGAGTCTGGTATCCGGAATACGATGCTCGGGCAGCAACTCTTGGGTCCATTGGGTTGATCACTTGCGGCACACTGCCTGCACCTGGCCCTTTGATGATAACCTGCGCCGCACCACCTGGGCCACCTGGAAGCATGACCACTTGCTGTTGATTAGCCTGGAATAATTGCTTTGAAACATTTAATAGGGCATATTCATATTTTTAGCGTTTCCCAAATTTTGCTAAAAGTTTGTCCGTTTAAAAAATTGTCTCTAATATTTTCATATTGTAAAATTATTTCATAATATTTTCGAAATTTCTAAGTTAACATATTTTTTCTTCGAATTCGCTGATTCCGAGGAACTTTTTCTTAATTTTGGGCAAAGCTGTTATCCTTTAACTAAGGAACTGATATTTTTCAATGTAATACCCGAAAGTTTACCTTTTGAGAAGCAGTTGTGGCGTATTTGACCTGAAGCAGGTTACTGTTGCTGCCATCTGGAGACGATCCATTCAAAGCGAAGATTGCGTTGTCCGCATCTTCTTTCTTGTAGTAGCGCACAAATCCTACGCCAAGGGAAGCACCTGAAAATTTTTGTAAGTTTCAGACAATTAGATCCTGTAAAATGTTACCTGAGTCTTTGTCAGTCAACAGCTTTGAGCTGTGGATCTTTCCATAAGGCTTGAAGAGCGTCACCAATTCGTTTTGAGTGTAGTGTTGAGGGAGGCCGCCGATGTAAAGGTTCGTGTTGGTTCCCGTTTCACATGCGAATGACACCTGAAAAATGTACTTTAAAGACAAATGTTTATAGGAAAAAGCTTATTTTTGAAACAATAAATTTTTCGTTTCACTTTAAAATTTGGTATCTTTATTTGATAATCTCTATATCAAAATTTTCTTTACTTTATTTTCAGATTTTTCCTAAAAATCAATTTTCGTCCCGAACATTTTGTGTTTTGACATCGAAGTTTGGCAATTTTCCATTAAGTTTTTGCATAAAAAATTTCAACAAATATCTCTAATCAAATATTGATTACTAGCGAAGTGGGGCCGCTTCGCGGCCCTCACTTCGCTAGGAAGCGGTTAGCGTGCACAGCGGGAGATTGGGTTCGTCATCGCTTCGCGCACCGCCATCAGTATGCCCTCGTCTGTATCAGTATGCCCACCGCCGTCAGCGGTCAGATTGGGTTGTTCGGGAGTAAGGATTGTTCGGGAGTAGAGCAGCATGAGACTATTTCGGGCCTTCGGCCCTCATCCCACTCCCTACGGGAGTCCTATTAAAAGTTTTGTGTACATTATGCCTATATGTTCTAAGTTCCCTCACATTCCAAGGGAGAAGGTCGGGCGCTCCGCGCCCGACCACAGGACTGGCTCGCCGCCTCCGGCGTCTCGCGTATATGGTTAGGGTGAGGTCGAATGGTTTGAAAAGGAATATTTTGAAATAGAAATTCCTTGCATACATTGAAAGCGAATTGAGGGGTCTGGCCCCTCAAAAACCGTAACAGAAGGACAAAAATTGGGTCTGGCCCCTCAAAAAAGCGTAACAGAAGGACAAAAATTGGGTCTAGCACCTGAAAATTTTTGTAAGTTTCAGACAATTAGATCCTGTAAAATGTTACCTGAGTCTTTGTCAGTCAACAGCTTTGAGCTGTGGATCTTTCCATAAGGCTTGAAGAGCGTCACCAATTCGTTGAGTGTAGTGTTGAGGGAGGCCGCCGATGTAAAGGTTCGTGTTGGTTCCCGTTTCACATGCGAATGACACCTAAAAATGTACTTTAAAGACAAATGTTTATAGGAAAAAGCTTATTTTTGAAACAATAAATTTTTCGTTTCACTTTAAAAATTTGGTATCTTTATTTGATAATCTCTATATAAAATGTCTTATTTTTTTTCGGATTTTTCCTAAAAATCAATTTGCGTCCCGAACATTCTGTTTTTGACATCGAAGTTTGGCAATTTTCCATTAAGTTTTGCAAAAAAAATTCACAATATCTCTAATCAATATTGATTATTTGTGATCTCAGCTTTAGAGAACTCAGAGAAGTGTTATCAATAGTCCTGCACGACCTTAATCGTTCTTCTCACAAGTTTAGTCAAACTTGCTACACAACACATTTGGTGTTGTTCAAACTGGCGCAGTTTTTTTTATGATTCATTCATGACTTGTATATGGATATCATATACCAGCATGTTCCTTAAACTCTCAGGAACATTTTGGTACATGACATTCATGTACCAAAATTTTCATTTTCGGAAATATAGGTGAAATGGAAAAGCTAAATATCATTTCCTTCTAAGTGTTTTCGTGGGGGGGGGGACCAAATTTAGTTAAGAATTATTTTTATTATGCTCTATTTTAAGGGATTTCGTGCCAGGTTGATTGAACCCCTACATAGTAAATCGATCCCGCTGAGTCCGAGTCCAGGGTAGGATTTAAACTTTGACCTTTGATATTTTCAGGATTTAAAGGGAAAAGCTCAAATACGATCCGGATTCGGACTCAACGGGATCGATTTACTATGTGGGGTTTCCATCACCCAGACACGAAAAATTTAGCTTTTCCATTTCACCTTTATTTCCGAAAAGCATTGTATATAAGACAATCATCAAAATAATTAACAAAAATTGTGCCAATTTGAACAACACAAAATTCAGGAAGCGATGCATAACATAAATTTCATTTCTCTTTGCCCAACTAAAAACTCCCACAAATCCATACCTTGATATTCTTGTCGTGGACTTTGTACCCGTTATAAGCGACGATCGCGTTCTTCGCGTGTTCTGCGTTCACGTAGGTGATAAATCCATAGCCCATATTCTTGCCTAAAACTAAACTCAGTTAGCCAGAGATAAGATCAAAGTAAATCCCGAATCCAAACCGGTCGTTTTGTCCATAATGAGTCTGCATTGCTTGAGTTCTCCCACGAGACCAAAAAGATGGCTGAGTTCTTCCTGAGTCAGGTCAATTGGCAGGTAGTTCACCACGAGATTCGTTTGAGATTGGTCGGCAGGTTCTTGTTCGATGCAAGCGTCCGCGTAGCCATATCCGTTAATCTGCGCCATTTTTCGCCTAAAATTGCAACATTTAATGGAACTATATTGTAGATCTCGACTTTGATAAGCAATGCAAGCTTGGTTTATAACCCGATTTTGCTTCCCTTGGAGGGGATCGAAAATTTGACCGGCCCAGTCCGAGAAACCGGTCATAGAAATTGGGCTCGGTACAGGGCCCAATTCAGGATCCAACCGAATTTGGGCCGAAAATCCGTATTGGCCGGTTAAGACCAGTGGAGATAAATAAATTATTATTAGATACATTTTTCTTAAATTTTTAGGAAATATTTATTCCTTTTAGCTTATAACAATATTCGTACAATTTTGCGAATAGGCATTCACAGAATACAAAAGATACTATATGCCTTCAATATAGTCATCATTATTGACAATCCTTGAACGAAAAAGAATCCTATTCATTAGCATATCATTCTTTCCTTACTGCCAATGTGAATAGAATAAACCTCCGAACCGTTAACGTTTTGCCAATTTGAGGCGAAAACGAACAATTCAAATCGTAATATGCATAAATGAGCTCTTACCTTACATTCTTTCACTGTCGGAAAACTAAATTTAACTTTATTAATGTCAAAAATTATCCAAAAACAATAAAAATATACTTTTTTATTACTTTCCAAATCTTTCGTACTTGGTGACAAAAAAGAATCCCAGAAATGATAGCGGAAAACATACTTAAAAACACTAATGTCAAAAACGTTGTTAGAACAAAGTATACCTTGTTTACATAATTTCTGGAAGAATCCTAAAACCAGCTGGAACAATCCTGAACGAAAACAACGAAATACCTGCTAATAAATTTCCGTTCAAACACGAGAGCATAGTCGGAAAACACACCTATGATTCACAATCAGCCCGCGGCGCTTTTTACAAAGGAAAACAATCAATAATTTCTTTACAAAATACAACCATAGCATTATTTTTTCTGGATTACGAGCAAAATGCGAAATGTCTCTGAAACGTTTGTTCTGGAATACGTGTATTTTTATATTAATTACTCTCATTATTACTATTCTCGTGACAATTATCGGTAGGTTAATTTTCATTTAAACTGGCTCAAATTTTGTGACCTGTCCCAAATTTGTACTTTTAGTTCTCGAATTTGTGCCTCAGTGGTGCTGTCGTAACGAGGAACAGTGCGGTCTTGACAATATATTTTTGCAGTGCTGTCCTCACAAAGTGGAAAAATATGGATTTTGTGGTAAGCCTTTTTTATAGTAAATGAATGTAAGGTATAAACGCGTAGAATCTTGCTTTTTTGACCGACAAAGTTTTTTGTTAAAGTGCTATAGTAAAATTTTGAATTTGTAGTTTAGTAGTTGTAGCTAAGAGATCAATGATCACACCTTTATTTATCGCAACTTTATTTTCAGCTCCATTTTGCTTCAAAAATGACACCGATATTTCTTCGATATGCTCAATAAATAATAAAACCAAGGACAACGATTCCGAATGTTAATCTTAATGTTATTGATTGATTCTATTGTTCTGCTTCTTATAAAGTTACACTTTAACTCATTCACAAAAATATCATAACGTTTACACGGCAACATTGATAAACGGCAAAATGATAAAATAAGAGTTTTTTGGCCGGAAATACAATTTTGCTCATTCACTGATAATATTTTAACATATTATTGGTATTAACAGTTTACGGTTAGGTTGTCAAAGTACATGATTAAGGTTCATACTGTTAGTCTGTGAAGGCTACCAAGGAAAAGATTGGAGAGAAGTTAAGGATGAAAAGGCCAATGGCTTGAGTTGTTATTGGCTTTTATAGGTCAATTGTGCATAAAAGGTAGATGTCCACTATCAACTTTACCCCCAAGAAAAAATTTTCGACCAAATATCCAATTTTGTGCTGGAATTGTGCAATCCCGAGTAGAGGAATCATGTCTCGGAATTCATTACAATGACCTGAAAATGTGTATTGACAAATCATCCATAATATGTTTACCGTAAAATATTTTTGAATAAAAATTGGAAGAAAATAAAACAAAGATTTGTTGAGAAAGAAAAAACCGAAAGTGACATTTATTTTCGTACAAAAGAATTTTGTTTTCGTAGAAAAGTTCGTTGAAAAATATTTGTACACAAAAGCTTTTTTCGCGCCCATCTTATGACTCATCCGAAATTGAATTTGCTTTCTGAAGTTTGCTTCGAAAATATTTATGTCAATAAGTTGAGTCATTTTGTTGTGAGAAAAATACTGAAGCCGATAATATAAGGCGACGTTGTGTGTAATTTATCTTGGAGATGACATTAGAAAAAGGTATTTTCAAGTTTCTCATTGCAAGCTCAAGATTGCAACAACCATTGTATCCCATCTGAAGGAGGTACGCTTTTATTTTTGTAGGTAAAAAATTATAACTCAACTCGATGTGGACAGAAAAAACAGGTACGAGATATCTGCTGAATTTAGAGCAGAGCTTACTTTAAGAAAATTAGGTCTATGAGTGAATTTTTTGTGATTTGTCAAATTATCCCTATATTTTCAAAATATTAATTGGCATAATGTCGACCCAGATTATGCTTGTTTCGGTTATGATCAGAAGTAGAACATATTAGTTGTATAATTTCTTTTACCGCTACTATGAAATTTCAAATGGAATCTGTCACAAGTTGTTGACATCACAGTAGGTGACATGATGATTCATATATTTGCCTGAATGTTTGTACCTTGGTATCCATTGTTTGAATGTACAAAAACACATTCGAAAAATATTTGCGAACAAAGCAAATCGGTTTTTGGTGTCAGCATAAGCCGAGGAATATATATATAACGGTAGCAAAGCAGGCAAAAGCTAACACTCCTGAACATTTTATTCAACTTATTAGAAAGTTATGGTAAGATTCTTCTTTATATTCCTCCTGGCTTCCATTTTTATCATTGGCGAATGTGAGAAGTCTCGTCCTATCCGGTTGGAAACTGATGCGGAAATTGACGCCAGAGATGCCAACATTTCGCCCTTCAGGTATATTACGGGTTTTTGTCTATAAAATTACTAACGAAACTATGTCAAAATGTTTACTCTATTTATGATCCATTATTACGGTGCGTTTGGGTTGAAAGAAAATTTATCTAACATAGTGTTTGAGTTAGGACAATTGAGACCCCATAAGGGGACGTGCCCCCTATCCCCAAGCTAATATGGAACAACACATGCTATTTATGCGGGGATTCAAAAAATATCTTATTTCAGAAAATGCCTTATTTTCATTTCTGGTATATGGTATGGTCCTAATAAGACCCCACACGCGGTCTGGTAATTCCAGAAATAATCCACCGGTTAAAGCTTTAAAGTATGGGTTTCAGCACATCTGAAGCCATTTTCAGCGCTTGGTACCATTATCTGGCATTCTGCCCTATTCAACCTTTAACGATTTTTATTTTTTCTTCAGAGATTTCCAGACCTGGCTTGGCAAAGCCAACCTACATTCACAAAAATATTCAGGAAAACCATTGCTCTCGATTTTTTTGCGCGAATTAATTCTCCCGAAATTAACTGTAATTCTAATGAAATTCTGTCATGAAATTTAGAAAATGCGATCGTTGCGAGTGTGAATATTTCATGCCAACATGTCGTTTCAACAAAGAAAAGTGCCACACAAAGTGCCAAGAAATGCACTACATAAAGTCCAAATGTAGCGGGTTTACCAAGACGCACTGCAAATGCTCCAATAATTGCTAACTGAGATCCCTCATTCCAAGAATGAAAGAGTCCCTTTGAATGTTTTATCGAAAAATTATTGTAACGGTGATTTAATAAATGGCAACTGAAAATTCTTAAACTTCACTAATAATTTGGAAATATTGCCAAATTTTCGCGAAAATTACACAAAATACAAAGTCTGCTTTATAAAAATTTTGGGAATACATCACAAATGATATTCATTTGGGAATTCGCCTTAACACAACACAGAGTTACAGAGAGGCTGCAAACGCTTCAGGTTAATGAGGAGCAGATATTATATACACATCCAGGTATGTGATTGACTGAAGCCCTGATACACCTGCATAATACCCACAACATCTGAAATACTTATAAGGACTGTACTCTAAGTTTTGTTTTTAAATTGGATTTAACGAAAAATTATACCACTTCCCGAGAATTCAGCTTTGAGATACAATTTTATTGAACCAAATATGCTTTGAGAATATCCATGCTTTGTATCAAAATTAATCAATGCGTCTTTGCTTGTCTGATTTATAAATTGGACTATAAATTTATGTTGTCAGGAAATCGTCGCTCGTTAGCTTTAAGTAAAATTATAAATATTCATCGTTAAAAGGAAATTTGAGAAGTAATGCCAGACACGTAATGTCATAAAGTGTGGAAGTGGAAAAATATTTTTATTTGCTGCAATAATTATACCAAGAAATTTTATGACAATATTCGCACGATTCAAGAGAACAATGCCTTCCAAAATTTATGTCAGCCTCAATTGCTTGGGCAGAACATCCAAGTACCTTAAACTTGGGTTTTAAACCAAAGAAGAAAGGCAGGAGCGTTCATTCATAGCGAATGGGGAAGGAAAGAGTGATGGTGTGCGGTGTACAATTGTTGGAATGATGGCAGAGAAAATACCAAGTGCTAAAAATAGTGACTCGTCAATAAAAGAGAGACAGCTAAAGAACAGATTAGATATTTTGGCGGGATGGTTGGGATATAACTGATTCTTTTCAACGATGCACTGTGAAATTCGTTTTAAAGAGAAAAGAAATACATCGCATATTTGTCTGTCTGATTACTCTCAACCCTAAAGCTTTATGTTCGTAGAGTATTGCTTCCGTTTGACTTTATTTCAAACGACAAATATTTGTAGTCGTAGAAGAAAATTTGATGAAACATCAGATATGTCAAGTTATGTCAAAAATGTGGATGTGGTGCAATATTTTTATTTTGCACAGTAATTGTGCGAAGGCATATAATACAACTTTTGTCTGTCTGATTTCTCTCCATCTTACAGCTGTATGTTTCTAGGTTATTTCTTGGGTTCATTGCCTGACTTCATGTATAATTACAAATATTCATCACCAAAAGAAAATTTGCTTTGAACGATTGCCCGCCAAGCAATGCCAAAAAATGTGAAAGTGATGTAATATTTCTTGCACAATAATTTAACGACATTAATATGCAGAAGTTTCGAGAATTCCAACGAGGTTACCCCCGGGGTAACCTTTTTGTTCCCCCGCTACAGGGGTGAATGATAGCTCAAAATGCTCCCCAAGTCAAGCTAATAAGGAATCCGGAAATATCTCGCAGGCAAAAGTGTGCACTTTTTGGCCAAAAAATGGCAAAAATGGCATTTTCTGGTGTCTCATTATTTCTCACGGAAATTATCCATTAGTAGTATCCATTAGTAGTAATAATAAAATTATCCATTTTTGCTCCCCATTCATCCCATAAACAGTTTGCTAATAATGTCCATAAAAATAGTTTTTCATTTTTTCGCTTAAAAACTTTCCCACATTTTGGGCAAATAACTTTCTCGATGTCTATGTATCGATGTCTCATACGTTTGATGGTAACTATCAAATGCTACGTGACCACTCGTCCATAAACGAGGTTTTTTCCAATAAGTGGTTTTTCGTCTTTTGATCCTTCCGACATTTCGGCCGGCAATTACCAAACAATAATCATATGAATATCTGTGGACTGAAAAAATTTGATAGAGCACTGACAAACTCCATATTGGGAAAATGTTTTTTTGTTATCTGATCGTTACGGAATATGATATTTTGATAAAAAGTACAGAATAGCATTGAGTAGGCGTGTCAAATTGTAGGCGGGCCTATGCAGTGGGCTTTATAAATCAAGCGGGATTCTGAAAATGTCATTCATTTCGTTTCATTTGCTCTCTTTTCGTGGACAGCCGATTGATATTTCCGAACATCGACAAAGTTAGTTAATTTATATTTCTGTAAACTAAATTAGTGCAAAAAATGTCTATTTACAGCTGCTCTAATTTCTCTGCGACTTCTCGGTCTAAAAAATTGAAAGTTAAAATAAGTACTAGAATAAGGACTAATTAAATTAGAAATTAATGGTGCTCGTATAAATTGACAATAGTAATACTTATATTTTAGATGGCATCATGAACTCGCGCTACGATTCTGGTACCCTGGTAGTTCCTATCTGCTGGTTCTTCGTGATCGAACGGAAATCTGCCGGTACCCTTATGGTGGTCCAACGCAAATCGAAGCTACTCGTTTACTGGCCCGATTGGTGTTCTCTTTTTGTAAGTACTTTTACTATTATTGTCAATTAACTGCTAAAACAATCCGGTTGATTTTCTCGAATAACCTAGACGGCCAGATAATTGATAAAAAAGCTTAAAATGGAGTCTTAGGCAAAAGCTCACTCTTTATCTGTTTTTAGCCATAATTAACTATATCACTTATAGGAATTACGCATTTTTATGAGCGTTGTTTATTTTAATTTTAAATGAAATTTTACTTGTCACTATAACTATTAAATTAAAATCGTAACATTTTTTATTCATCAAATCTTAGTAAAATCAATATCAGAAATTAACAATATTGGAAGGTAAAATATTCGCCAAAAAGTCAATAAGAAATTTAGGTACCGAAGGATGTGCTGCGGCTTTGTGATCTGTCTGTCCATCCGGTGTCAAAAAATGGTTTCACCCGCGCGGAATCAAACCTTCATCGTCGGGCTGGTGCATTTGGAATTGGACACGGCCATGGAGACTGTGACATACCAATCCTGTAAATATAAAACATAAGTTTATTCGTGCACCGGTATGACCAGCTCTCCGGAGCACTTCGGGTTCTGGAGATAGTCGGGTAGCTCGTCAGCCCTCTTCGGGAATGCAAGGGCACCGCGATTCTCATCTTTCGGAAGGAAAGTGTAAAATACACTTATGGATTGTTTCTTTAGTAGCTCCATTGTTTCTTTACAATTTTTGAACTTTTTTTTTCCGCATCCTGCGCACTTCTTTTACCCTAATTTCAGCTTCGCATGTTTCATGGCTCAGTTCACTCCATAGGTTGCCTCGCGCACTGCAATTGGTGCCACGATGGGCGCCACAACGGAAGTCACAAGCGGCTCAACAGCATTTGGGATTCCCAAATGCTGAGTTACTGAGAAACATGCGAAGCTGAAATTCGGGTCAAAGAAGTGCGCAGGATGCGGAAAAGAAAAATTAAAAAATTGTAAAGAAACAATGGAGCTACTAAAGAAACAATCCATAAGTGTATTTTACACTTTCCTTCCGAAAGATGAGAATCGCGGTGCCCTTGCATTCCCGAAGAGGGCTGACGAGCTACCCGACTATCTCCAGAACCCGAAGTGCTCTGGAGAGCTGGTCATACCGGTGCACGAATAAAATTATGTTTTATATTTACAGGGTTTTCACTCAAAAAGCCGGAGACATTGTTTGGGTCGGCGGTAGATGTGTTCATTGGGTTCAATCCACCGGCTAGTGCAATAATGTTGCGTGGAATGTCGGCCCTATGACTGCAAACCAAATGGACATGGCTCTCGTTGTATATTTATTGTATATTTATGTTTGTATATGTTATAAATACAATATTTTATCTTGTAGAATAATTTACAATTCACCCAAAATGAGGAGTAATTTTATGTTTCGGGACCTACCTGAAAACCTATAACAGAATAACAACAATCTATATCCTAATACATAATCCCCATAGAGGGCTACAATATTCCAGATGAGGCACTGCGCTTTGTTGTGCCATGCTTCACGCAAAAAAGAAATACAACGCGTTTTTAACAATTTGACGTTATATCAAATGACAAATATTCATCACCAAAATAAAATAAAACCTCGTCCACAGCATGGAACATGTAATTAATAAAGTGTGAAAATGGGGTAATGTTTTTGTTTCGCATAGTAATTTTACAGAACGAGGCGCTAGGAAAGTAAGCGCTGCTATTTATAAAAAAAGAAATACAAAGCATCTTTTTCGTCTGATGATTCCGCATCCCAGAGCTTTGAGATCTCATTGAATAGCTAACCTATGACATTGTGTATAAATACAAGTATTCATCACCAAAAGAAACTTAGCTCTGAACTTATCAAGACGCGTATATGGCATGTAATGTCAAAAAATGTGAAGGTGGTTTATATTTTTATTTTCTGGAATATTTTACCTCAATTGGTTCAATATTATTCCAAGCTTTTTCACAAATTTGCATATTTCTTCCTAGTTTTTCAATGAATCCTGTCATGGCATCTTGAAACATCTTTCAATATTAAATAACTGTTTCAAATCGCAGCAATTTCGCGCTCGAACCACAAAGCCAAAAACAGGCGACTTTAAAGAATTGTTGTAATAAATGCGTATGACAAGGATAATAAATTGTACTCTCGAATTCTTCAGAAAACTGGTTCTCGTGCCAATGGTTTAGTAAATTTCGTTGTCAGGTGAAATACCTTATATCAATATCGACACCAAATATCGACTCACTGACGCTTACGCCAACTCTTTCATATGACTTCTAATAGTATTCATGTCAGTGCCCCAGGAAAAGTTATTCTGTTCGGAGAACATGCCGTCGTCTACAAAAAGGTAAGTTTTGCACTTTAATATTCCTAAAGGTAACGTCACTAAATTTAGGCCGCTCTCGCCAGTGCCATAGACTTGAGAATGCACATGACAGCAATCGACTCAAACGATGAGAAGATCACACTCAAACTTCCGGACATAAATTTGAGTATCGACTGGGACCTGTCCGAGATCCAGCACTGTTTCCGTAGAATAAATGGTACTATTTTCTGACAATTTTCTGGGCATGTTTCATGGCCTGAATTAAGGTTGACCCAATTTTATTTCGAATCTCACCGTTTAAAATTAACCTTCGTTTATAGTATAGTCCTTGGCCTTAATTATAATAGTTAAATAATAGTTCCTTAACCTTAATCATAGTACAAACTACTGACTGATCCACCTAACATTCTGAGGTATCTTGCTAAGCAAATTCTTAAATTTGAACTGAGTAATATTCCAGAATGACACCAAAATAATAATTAATTTAGTTAGTTAAAATAATGTCAAAATTTTATCAAAAAATCTCGTTTCAAATTCGAAATTCCTGGAAACGCTGATGAAATTGCTCGAAAAGTAACTGCTTAACTTGAAAGTATTAAGCTCTATTCGGATTTTATTGTTATGTTCATGAATTTTTAAAGAAATTGATTTTGAGCATTTTTTATAATTTAAACAAAGGAATTTTTATAGGCATTTTTACCTCCAAAATCTCCTAGTAAGATTCGGGTAAGTTGAAAATAAGAAGAAAATCATGATTGAACGATTTCAGGAAAATAATGAATAATTTTATAGGAGTTTGCTATGAGCACGTTCGACAATTGTTGGCCGTCAATGCGTTCGTCTTTCTTTACACTGCTATACATTCGGAAGCCAAAATGTATGAATTTACCAAATGTTTGAAGAAAAACTGGTTTTAAGTAGAAACAAGTAAAAACTGATAATTTATTAAATAAAATAATCAGTTTTGAGAAGTCAAAACCGGTTTTGACTAGATAAAACTTATTTTGCCTGTAAATAATGACGCATCTATTTTACCTGGTATTATTACCTTTTTATTGTCAGATATACCTGCACCATATTAATATTAGGCATAAATTTTAGTAGTAAACACTTTGTCTAATTTACAGGTCGCCTACCTCTATGGAAATAACTGTCCGATCCGAAATACCGATTCAAGCTGGCATGGGTTCTTCAGGTAGGTTAATCTAACTTATTTCTGCTCAACTATTCACAGAAGAATTTTTAGGAGCGTTTTGCGTCTGTCTTGCGAGTGTACTTCTTCAGAAAACTGGACTCATTCCGCTGGCTTCCATCAAAGTAAGCATTTTCACTGAGGCCTTCTAAAAGGTCACATTGTATAAAATTTGCGCTAATTTTTGGCAATGCTTTTCTATAGACTTTTATTTAAGAAAAAATTTTCTCCAAGACGACAGAAACCGACAATTTCTTTCAAATTGCAACTTCCCAGTTGCAACTATTAAGTCGCAACTTCCTAATTTGGCATTACGTTCATTTTGGCCTTTGATTGCATAAAATTGTGATTGTTTTTGCCAAATACTTCAACAAAAAACAGGTTTCAGGTGAAAATCATACGTGGTCCGCCGAACATTTAAACATGATCCGAAAATTTGGTTCAAAAGCGGAGGAGATAATTCACGGACGTGCCTCTGGAATCGACACTGCGATATGCGCTAATGGTCTTTTTTAGTATCATTATAACATCTGATTCGTAATCTTTAGGTGGGCTTGTGAAATTCCAGGATGGAGAGATACAAAATCTGAAGAGGTTTGTCGTTTCTTAATTTATTTTTACATTAGAAGTTTTAGCAAACTTTCCCTCAATGCGATTTTGGTCAACACAAAAGTGGAGAGGAATACCGCAACTATGGTGGGAAATGTGAGAGGTCGATATGATAAGGTATTTTTATGGTCGATAGTCATATTATTATGTCATTATTATTCGTAAAGGTTTCTCATGCTTTGAATAGGATTTTATTTCTACTTTCGCTAAAGTTTTATTACGAATTAATGAAAATAAAATTTAGACATTTTTAATATAAGAAATTTCCTAGTAGTACCCTGAAAATTTTGGAATTTTGATCGCTGATTCCAAAAGTGCTAGTAATAGTGTTATAACTATTTCTTCAAACAGTAATAGTGGTACCACTATTACTATCACTTTTGGAATCACTGGTTTTGATCGAGCGGGTTTTTCCGTAAAGGGAACGTATAGGTAACGACTTTATTCGTTTCCTCTAGAGAAGTTTTTAACAGAGTTTCTTCCTTAAGATTGTCAGAGACGATTCCGTAGCTCGTTTTTATAACATTTAAGATTTTTACAGAAAAAATTTTGCCCTGAACTGTGAAGCTCTGGGCTGACTTTGAAGAATTTTGTAACTTGCATTGAATTTTGTTACTTGACCTTCTATTGTCTCAGAACAAACAGATTAATGACAAGTTTTAGTTTCCTGAGACATTGGAGCCAATATTCGAGGCCATAAACAGCATTACTCTGAAAGCAGAACAAATTATTTGCACCTCATCTGACGACTCCAATGCAGCAATACAAACCGATGACGTTGATGCTCAGCAAGACAAATCTGTCACCTTACAAGTAAATGTTTTGTCTTGAAATTTGTTTAATAATTTAATTTTAGGAGCTTTGCGAACTCAACAATGGACTGTTAGTAACACTCGGAGTCGGCCACCAAAAGAGCGATCATGTCTGCAATATCCTGAAAGAATACGAAATGTCCGGTAAAATTACGGGTGCCGGAGGCGGTGGATGCGTATTTGCCTTTGCTAAATCAGGTATGTTGTATAAACTGTTGGGTAATGTAACTAAAGTTAAGGTTACAATAGTGCAATTATTGCTTTATAGTACAATGCTTTATCTCATCAAATTTCATTACGTTTTCTCCAGCCTATTGTAAATCTATAAAAGTAATAGAAAATTAGGTAAAAAGTTGAGATAGAGTCATCAATACCGGATTTATTATTCACACTTTGAATCAGAAATATGATATTGATGACTATCCCAACTTTTGATCTAGTTTTCCATTACTTTTTCAAATTTACAATAGGCTGGAGAAAACTTAATGAAATTTGATGAGATAAAATAGAGCACTGTGCGTCAAGAACGCGATAATATTTTATATGCGACTGATGTAAAAATTGATGTGACTATTTTTCTATCATTAACAAAAACCAAGTTTAGGCACGGATAATCAAAGAGTGCAGGCGAGATTGCAGACAGAAGGCTTTGACGTCTGGATCGCGCCTCTTGACTGCCCCGGGCTCATTTCTCACACGGAATCCAATTAAACTTAGTTGCTTGGTGTGATAGTTGTATTTGTTTCATAGTTTCATATCATATAGCATTTCACTTAATAAATTATGCATAATACAAGATCCCTCCAGAAACTATGTAACCGGATATTCAGAATTTTTTCTTTTCGTAATCGCTACTGCATAAAATTGTGATGAAAGTAAGGATCTGAAATTGTCACATTTTCTCCTAAGCGGTTACGTAGTTTCTGGATGGTCACGTAGTTCCGGATTGAATAATATATGTTTCGCTGTGATACTTACTAATTATTGGTTTACGGCATACACATGCCATATATGGGTGTCATACAAAGTTGTTGAAATCGACGAAAATTCGGATTTAAGTTGCATTTTAACCGACCTGTGACTCACATTATACGACATATGATCCAGGACACAAGCTTAACGCTTCCGATGGCAAGTTTTTAGATTGCCGTTATAATTGCTATGCATTGATAATAGTTTTTAGTAAAGTTACATTGTATATGACCTAAGGCGATGAAGTCATGACGAGATCAAAGTGATGACTGTTTCATCGAATTTCGGTAGACGTAAAGTCTAATGTGTATGCGGCTCTCTCGATAAGGAGATTATTTTTTTATTGTCGACCTGTGAATATTTCTGCAGACTCATCCCAGAAATGCATTGCTTGGAAAATTCTTGCTCATTGCTTCCCTGTTGAAAACTTCACGGTTTAAATTTACCAGACGCAACTTCATAAAGTTCAAATATAAAAGGTCAATATTTATGTTGTTTTACACGCTTGTGAAGAGAACTGGTATTTTCTTTATTACCTTCTGGATATTTTCATAGCGTCATGGCAGAGGCGCACCCAGGGGGGGGTACCGGGGGTACGTACCCCCCCCCCCAAAAAAATGGGAAAATT
The DNA here is from genome assembly GCA_022814885.1 of Ditylenchus destructor. Taxonomy (NCBI): domain Eukaryota; kingdom Metazoa; phylum Nematoda; class Chromadorea; order Rhabditida; family Anguinidae; genus Ditylenchus; species Ditylenchus destructor. The sequence goes on along the minus strand of JAKKPZ010000047.1, from coordinate 122,808 downwards.
TGAAAAAATGAGTGTAAATCAGTGCAAATTTGGGCAAAATTTGGTCCGGTACCCCCCCCCCCCCAAAATCCAAAAGTTGGGGGTACCCAAAAAAGTGTACCCCCCCCCCCAAAATGGCCATTTCCACTGAAACGTACCCCCCCAAAAAAAAAAAATCCTGGGTGCGCCCCTGCGTCATGGTGTGGCCTTATCGATAAGCAAGAGTACAATGACATAAGAAACGGTGTGACCAATTAAATTTATTGCGGTAAACGAACCCCTGAGTTGGTTTCTGCTTGATACATTGGTTTCTGAACCGAAACAAGAAAACAAATTTCTTACTTTCCAGCTCGTGACAGCAATTATATTTGACATTCTCGAATGGAAAGGCCATAAATTAAATCTAAATTGGATAAGGAAAAATCCCCGGAAGTGATACCAACCTCAGCAAACGGCAATTATATCACGTTGGGTTTTGTAGTGGAAAACATCGGGTGCGTGAATATTTTTATAGAAGCCACAAGCGACTTTTAGTCTTGTGCCTTAGCGACCAAAAACTTATCACCTGAGGCTGAAAACCAATTATCTTTGACATTTGCTTCAAGCGTTCTTGAAATAAAACTTGAAATAGAACATAAGTGCTGCGCGGAGAGCGGTAAACATATAGGACTGTAAGATAAGACAAACTTTACATTGGTTTCTGCTCAATTCCATTAGCGGAAACTCCATTCTTTGACATTCCAGGAATTTACTCACTTGCGCACTTTACCATTGTGGTTGATTCTAGCTCACTAAACTTTTGATGAAAAATACAAAAATCTTCTGGACATAAAATTCTCAAATAAATAACTTTCTCCGAAACAAACGACAAAAATTTTTTAAAGAACTTTATTTTTAAAGATCCTAAGTATCAAATTCGGGTCATGCTTAAAGGTCAATGATAAACTTTTTCAACTTTTGCTTTGAGATTAGAGATGAGACTTTACTGCTCGAAAATTTACCTTGTTTTCTAGGTAAGAACCATTTGGATCTTGTACCTCTGCAAAATTAAAAAGAGGTCGTGAGAATGACTGTCGATCGAGGGTACTTCGACCTTGCCAAACAACTCTTGATCACAATAGGTCAAATCGCTACAACTGTTCTGTACTTTAATCTTCTGCTTCACTACTTCCGGGGCGGCAAAAAATACGAGAAGCTGCGCAATCTTCCAGGAATAATTTTGCTCTACTTTGGATATCACGCTTTGTTCTCATTAGCTGCTTGTCCGTACGCAATCTATGATGCTTCTACTTTGATCCTAGGTAAATTTCTGCATATTTTTCGAAGACATAATGGGCAAAAAGAAGTTTGTGGAATTTTTCTAGACTTCTCCTGAGGCGTTCTTATAATTGATTTCATTCAAGTGTCACATTTTCAGAAGTGTTTAAGATTCAACTTTTTGAATCATATCAAACATTTGTCTCTGGAAGCACCTGGCATCATTTCGTGGAATGGCTCATGTTTCTATCAAACAACTATCTATTTCTCGGCACGTTTCCTGTCCTGTTTCTAGCCGTCGAAAGATGCGTTCGGTTCAAATGTCCACAAATCTACAATGCAACTTTCCGCCGCAACTTTATTGTTGCCAGCTGCGTTGTGTTCTCAGTTGCTTATATATTCATAATCTTGACATACGTTATTGACTTACCGTTTGGTTTGGAGACAGGTAAGTGAACTGGTAAAGTGAATTAGTATAGACAATTTAAAGAAATATTTCTGGAATTAAGAAACGAATTAAAAAATTGCAACTTTTATCCGTTTGTTTGTGTGAAAAATGACCCATGTAGTCAGGTAAAACAATAAAAATGCAACTATTTACCGCTAGTGGCAGGTAAAATAATAAAAAATATGAATATTCATCGCTAATGTTAAGTAACTGTTTCCCCGTCATCGTTTCTCGTGGGTGACATACATGTATATATGCCATATCGTCGTTTCAAAGTACCTATCATGATAGCATTTGATACAAAAACCGTCGTCGAAGGCGTCACTCTGTGCGTCATTATATATTTCTGCAAACTGCTGCGCAAGTGCCGGAATGTGCAAATTTCAATGGATAGTGCGAAGGTCAGTCGACGATTTTTATAGTTTTTTATAACTGTAATCCATAATAATTCGTGCACTTTGTTTCAGCTAAACAATCTAGTCAAAGTCACCTTGGTTCAGCATATCATTCTTAATGTCTTCGCGACATTCGTGGGAGTGGCCTTTACAATGGTTTGTTATGTGTAACTTCAGAAATACAGAAAAAGATTCGATCTCAACTCAGAATTCGATTTCCAGAGTCAATGATATTGAGAATGGATTTGGCTCAACGTAGATACCCTGCCGTGGAAAAACCCTCCACAGGATACTTATCCTGAAAACTCTTTGAAATTTGTCAAAAAATCACCTTGTTAGGCAAAATTTTCTGGAGAATCAAAAATTTCGATGATTTCGGTTTAAAAATTCAGACAATTAAGAATATTCTAGAACACTGAATCAATTCACCAAAATAATCGCATTTTCAGTTGAAAGACGAGGATCCAGCTTTATATCACTCTCAAATTCCTGGATATGTCCGGTATTATGTCGCATCATATCTTTATATGACATTCGTAATACAAACGTTTATTTGCGGTGTACTATACTCCAAAGCCTTCCTTTCTAAGCCAAAAGCAAAGACGCGATCAATACTGACTATCTCAAAAGTCACTTCGATCGCGTATCCGCCAGGACCACACATGATCTCAACGTCGGATCCAAATTTTGCGCAAACTGCATTCCCTGCTCGTCTTACGATCGTTAATAATTATTCGTTTTTCTTTTGTTCAAAATAATTCGGCGCAATCTTATATCTTGAATCATTTGCATAACTTCAATTTGATAGCCAGCATTTCATTATAACTATTTTATATATCTTGCTTCTAAGCAAAATTGTTATTTTCTTTAGTCTTGTCCAGTGAACTTTTCCTCACCTCTGGCTAAGACTTTGAAATGTATCATTTCGTAAATTCTTTCGAAGATGTCTTTTGAAAATCATGAAACTGTTGAATTGTAAGCAAAACAAGACGTTAGAATTTCAATGCATACCGCAATGAATCTACAGTTTAATTACCAGTTTTCTCTCACGTAAATTCCTTTTTATTATTGCGCAAGTTGATAATTGTTAGTTAAGTATATACAATACAATAAAAGATTATGTAATAGTAATTTAAAATAGATTAAAAAAACCATCAATTGGTTCAATTGATCAGGACAATCTAATGGAAACAATCACGAGATTCGCCCTCAAAGCTTCCGGCCAGTTCCATAACTCCTGTATCGTAGATCCTCTGAGCAACTTCGCCTTGGGACACAAATTCTTTCGGGATGTAGATTGAGATTTTCCTTTGACATGGCTAAAACATTTTGCATTAACCTCTAACACATTGAGCGCCAATTTAAAAAATTCAATAGTTTTGAAAACAAAGTTCAAAGTAGTAAAAGTTCGTATCCAATCATAGTGAAAATTAGGTATTGTATATTTCTAGGGGTATTGAGGATGCAAAAGCATTTTGTTTGCGTTGTTATTGCAATATTGTAATTGCGCTGTAACTACAATTTCAATGACTCACCAGCCAGTCGTTACAGTCATGGTAAATGTTGAGTTTCGGAGTCACCCGGGTGAACTCATGCTCGTGACCGGCGAGGAGGAAGTTTCCTAGCGGATCTGTACGCCCCGAAGCAATCTTGTCGTCCATAGTAAAGGCTAAAGGGAGCAGATATGAAATGTAATCTCTTAAAATTCCTTAAAAGGTCTCACTGTCATGATCATAGAGCTTGACCAGCACGCCAGCCGCTGGCATTCCATTGCATCGAAGCTGACCTCGAACTCCCACAGATTGACTTGGACGTACGCTCAATCTGTAAATTATTCTTTGTTAAATTGTCTTTTTTCGTTTTCGGTTAAAAAGAGGAGCGTTTTCGGTTAAAAAATTAACTATCACCAAAACGAAACGAATAAACCCGGAAGGAACCCCAGAAGGAATGGAGGAGGAATGTGTCATACTTCAAGACTTCTAGTGACATACCCTCATTGAGAAGTGCTTGGCCTTTATAGTTTATGGATATTAAGTGTAACTGACCCATGTCCCAACGCCGATTCACTCGCTCCTGCACCAGCAATTGCTCCAACGCCCGCAGCCGGCATACCTCCTCCTGTATTCATCGGATAGCCACCTCCCATGGACGAGCCTCCCATTCCCATCCCCATAGTTCCAGGACAACACTCATATCCACAGCAATGCTGAAATTTTCATCTATGAATTGAGAATGGTAAAGTTCTGCGACAGGACAACATGCGGCAAGTCACTCAGGAAGAGTTTCTCGGACAAACCATTTTTTCACACATTGGCGTGAAAAACGTCATGTCCAGCAGAAAATTATGCCCTTGTACGGGCTTTTCGTCCTCCTAATGCATATTCCTATATTGGAAGAAAAGACTTTTAACACCTCCATTGCCGAGAGTGCCAAAGGGCTTATTTTGTAGAGAATTTTGTGCTGATTTCTTTTCTTCTGCCCACTTCGGCTTCCTTGGGGGTTTTCGGCAAAAATTTCACACCCTAGGGGGTTTTCGAGTGTGCTGAATTCAAATCTGAGATCAGTTTTCACGAAAAGCGCCAAAATTTGGCGTTATTCTGGCGTTCTGCCCAAAAACGCCAAAGACGAATCCTGATTATTAGCGGTTTCCATCTTTGGCGTTTTTGGGCAGAACGCCAGAATAACGCCAAATTTTGGCGCTTTTCGTGAAAACTGATCTCAGATTTGAATTCAGCACACTCGAAAACCCCCTAGGGTGTGAAATTTTTGCCGAAAACCCCCAAGGAAGCCGAAGTGGGCATAACGCCAGAAACTGGTACTACATTATGCTGAATGCCAAAACTGACATCAGAATCGTGTTCAGCGTGGTCGAATACCTTATAGGGCCAAAAATCTCGTTCGGAAACTGCTTGGAACGCCGAAAACCGGCTATGGGAGATTTACATGAAAAAAATTCTAAAATATTTTCAGAATTTTGAATTTCCCTCCAAATTTAAATTTTCGTGGCGGGACCCAAAACATGTTTTGGTGTATTCTTGTAGCCAAAGTGATGGGCTTTCTACTGATATAAAACATGGCTAGGCTCCTGTTGGAAGAACAAAAGATACAGGCCCTCAAACACAGGCACCTCGAAAATTCTGACGAAAAAAGTGGTTTTCGAAAAAAGCCCCTTTAGGGGTCACAAAGAACTTTTTTTCAAATTTTCTTTTTTTATTATAAATCAGCACAAAATTCTCTACAAAATAAGCCCTTTGGCACTCTCGGCAATGGAGGTGTTAAGTCCATTTGGGTTTATTAAATCATATAGTTCAACTATTTTATAACGTAGTTGCCAAATTGATAAAGGTTTGTGTTGACCACACAAAAATGTATTCTTCTAGCGAATCACATTCCAAATGCAAACCACATTCTACCTCATTATAACCGCATCCCCACACAATTTCTCGTGGTCTCTGGTTATTCTGCATGTAGACGTTTCCAAGTTGAGGATCCGACGGGTCCACTGGCATTCTGCACATTTGAGTGTTTGGTCTTGGCTGATAGTAATTCTGGCCCCAGTAATAAGGCCGGTTGTTCCACCTATAAATCGGTACAAATTTTGCCAAAGTTGCCTTATGTTTCTGACAAACACTTACATCATTGGCGACATTGCATTTCTGATGAGGAATTTTCCTCCCTGATAGGCCAGATATCCAGCGGCAGCGCCCACGAGCATATTCTTGAAGGTGTTGGAGCGAAGTGCAGATCCGATTCCGCTTCCTTTTGTGTATCTAAACCAATAACATAGAAAAAATTTTCAAACATGTTTAGCCATAAATGGTGATTTTCTATTTCGTGACACTATTCGTCACCTGCTCTTTCATCAGCTATTAAATTCTTATAGCTAATGAAACAACATGTAGAAAAACGAGCATAACAGTCACAAAAGTTGAACATTTCGGTAAATTTTCACTCGTCACAGTTACCCACAGACGTCCAGGTAGACCCTATATCTAACTTAGATAGCGGTCCTACCTGGACGTCTGTGGGTAACTCTGCCGGCCATAGTTGTTCTTATTTATCCCGTTATTTCTGTTGAATCCACCACTGCTAGCGAATCCGCCTCCGGCGTTCCTGTTGTAGCCGCCGCCGGTGTTTCTGTTAAACCCGCCAGTTGCCATATTGGTTCCTCTGTAGCCAGTGTTGCCTATTCCCGTGTTTCGATTCTGCCCAATGCTTCCCATGCCACCGCCATAGTTCCTGCTATAGGAGCTGCCTCGGCTGGGTGAGCTTGCTCGGGCAGATGAACGGCCTCTAAAACAAATTCAGTTTGGCTGTTCAAATGCAACAAATCTTGATCTGAGTTTTTAGTGAGCCAGGTAAATTTTCGTCCGACAAGGTCTAGAAGTTTCCGTTTTTAGTGGAAGTTTCTAGATGTCTCTATGATTTATTAGAATTGTATGGATTTTTCCATTCTTATAAATTTTTTCGAAGACTCGGAAAAGATCTATGATGTTCTAGATCTAAAACGTCTCAATACTGTGGATCTCAAAGTTAATCCGACTGTCGTAAGTTAGAGGTCTAAAGCAATAAAATTCCAGAAAGAAAAATCAAACGTATCGACAAAGTACCAACTATCAAAATTTTATCAAAATCCTTACCTGCCCATTGAAGATCCACCCTTGCATCCCACTTGCTCTGCCAAAAGACAAACTATCAAGAAAAGCCAAAGTCGCTTGGACATTTATCCTGAAACCGTAAAATATTTATCCAACCAAAAATATATCCCAGAACTTAATAAATAATTTTCTTATAAACTTTAATCGAGCTTTAAGCTGATCTTATATATTGATTTCAATCGGAGGAAGTCGGGAAATCTGCCTCCCGAAAAAGTCAGATCAGGAAATCCAACAGAAAACAAATAAATAAATCAAGTGATTTTTGGCGCCCGATCCTGGCGAACTCTTTGGGCTCTTCGCTCAAAGGTGGTCCTATAAATGAAATGGAGGATAACAGCTGTCGGTCAATGTCTCATCCAACAGATTTGTTGGATCCGGTTGGCCTATCGCACCAAAGTATCGCACCTGAGCGATTAGTCATCAAGGGACTGTTGTTGTGAAACCATAGCGACCGCAATTTCACAAGTACGACAAGTGAGTATTGATTTTTGCTCTGGGACAATTATGGATTAGAGAAATCTGTCATAAAATTTGATGCGTGGAAATTTATGGGTGGGTTGGTGATTGTAATTTTGCAATGGTGCGCATGGATAATTGGGTAAATAATTTAAGAGGATAATCTGAAGTAAACAAAAATTTATTGGGCTCGAAACGTATTTTAGTAAGAGAATTGGACTTCAAAACTGATGGCAAACATTCTTTTCTGAGATTTGTGGGACAATTTGCGTTTTACTTTGATTTCAGGATATTTTTAAAAGGTAGAGATCTTAGCAAATTTGGTCCAAATTTTGGAAATTTCTACGGAAGACTATTCTTTGAGCATAAAATTTTGTGTATAACTGAGAACGTTGACATTTTGATTGGATTTTAAACTTTCAAGCGCCAAAATCTGTGACCAAAATAGAAATTTAATTAAAGAGAGTTGAAGTTGAAGATCAAATCCAGGAGATAATCATGCTTATCGAAGCATAAATGTGCCAAAGCTGCCTTATTCAAACTAATCTCTAAATTCTTTAATGTTAATTTTGATAGTGCATTTTTATGCTTATGATCGCGGCGGATAAAAATATTTGGAGAAAATATCCCCAGGCAAAACTCCAATATATTTCTTAACATAAATTTCGGAAGGCACTGTTCCCAGGAATGTTGCAAATATTGATCAAGAAAAATCTAGCAAAAACGCTGCCTAGAAAAAATATTTTCGTAAAAAAGTTAAGCAATTTTGTTCTACAAAAAATTACCCCTCCACAATTTTTGACATTACATATCAGGGGCAGTAATTTCGTTTTTATTATTTTGGACAACTTCGATTAGGCGTCTATAATATATAAATACTCATCCTAATATACTCGATCAAGATAATAGTTTGTGGCTACAGCAGACTGCTATTCTGCATAGAAAGATAAATGTTAAGAGCCTAACCTATTTCCTTCGTAAACTTATTTTGCACAATAAAAATATTACACCACATCCACATTTTTTACATTACTTGGTTCTGATCAGTGTAATATAGTACAGTATCATCTGTAATGTATAAATACAGATCCAAATAGACTGGATCAGATTAGTAGTGGCTACATCAGACTTAGATTGTGGCTACAGGAGACTTCTATTCCGCATAGAAAGAGAAATGTTGAAATAAAAACATACACGACCCTCACACTTTATGATATTGCTTGTTGCTTTCTACAACGCATCAAATTAATTAACGTAAAGTTTTTGAGAATTCTTTTGAGAAATATTATACAAACAAAAATGTTGACCACAATTTTCAAAAATCCTACTAAATCTTAAATTTGCTTTAAATCACATTTTTGTTCTACAAAAAATCACCACCTCCACAATTTATAACATTACATGCTTTTCTGTACTTTGGTTCTGATTTTGGACAACTCTAATCAGGTGTCTGTGATATATAAATATCCATGCAAATAGACTCGACCAAATTAGTAGTTTGTGGCTACAGGAGACTGCTATTCTGCATAGAAAGAAAACAGTTTCTGATCACTCAATGGTGAGCGAATATATCGATGGTGAACATGAATATTTGTGTGTTAACACATTTTAATTTGTAAACTTATTATTCACAATAAAAATATTGCACCACCTCCACATTTTTGACATTACTTTGTGTTGTTTTATCATAACCTAACTTTACTTTAATTATTAAGGCTATAATTATACAAGAGTTAAACGAAAGCAATCATTTGGGAACATAAAAATATGAAAAAGAAGATAAAGACGTAGGATATAGATTCACCAGACAGCTAAAAATGCGTGGTATTTCTTTTTGTGTAAAGCATGGCACAACAAAGCGCAATGCCTCGTTGGAATTCTCGAAACTTCTACATATTAATGTCGTTAAATTATTGTGCAAAAAATATTACATCACTTTCACATTTTTTGGCATTACTTGGCGGGCAATCGTTCAAAGGAAATTTTCTTTTGGTGATGAACATTTGTAATTATACATGAAGTCAGGCAATGAACCCAAGAAATAACCTAGAAACATCAGACAGACAAAAGATGTTTTATATGCCTTCGCACAATTACTGTGCAAAATAAAAATATTGCATCGCGTTCACACTTTTTGAAATGACTTGAATCTTTCATGTCTGATTTTTTATCAAATTTTCTTCTACGCCTACAAATATTTGTCGTTCGAAATAAAGTCAAACAAAAGCAACACTCTACGAACATAAAGCTTTAGGGTGGAGAGTAATCAGACAGACAAATATGGGATGTGTTTCTTTTCTCTTTAAAATGCAGCGCTGCCTTTCACAGTGCATCGTTGAAAAGGAACGCAACCATTCCGTCAAAATATCTAATCTGTTCTTTCGCAGTCTCTCTTTTATTGACCAGTCACTATTTTTTACCATTTGCTACTTCTCTGCCATCTTTCCAATAATTGTACACCACACACCATCACTCTTTCCTTCCCCATTCGCTATGAATGAACGCTCCTGCCTTTCTTTTTTGGTTTAAAACCCAAGTTTAAGGTACTTGGATGTTCTGCCCAAGCAATTGAGGCTGACATAAATTTTGGAAGGCATTGTTCTCTTGAATGGTGCGCATATTGTGACAGATTGAATTCAAATTCAATGCAAAATTCAATTCAAAATCACTTTTTATAGTTTTATGTAAACGAAAATTTATTTTAACAAACCAATATTTTTTCTACTATCATTAGAAGAAATCATTAGGAAGGCACTGTTCTCTTGAATTTTGGGAATACAACTCTATCGAAAAAAGGCTTTTTTCAGAAAAAATTTGTCTTTTAGGACTGTTTGTTTGAAATTGTCTGTAAATTTGACCATAAGTTAGAGCAAACACTATATGCAAATAAATTCTTCAAATGTTTATTTTGTATGCGAATTCTGACATAAAAGTACATAAAATACAAAGTATATATAAATGTATACAAAATATATACGAAGTATAAACTCACATTATAAATATGTTAATTTTTAATTAGTTTCTGCAGTAATTTCCATTGATAAGTTTATTTGTTCCCAATCACTTAGAAGAGACTTCGTAGCAGACCTCCTGGAATCGATTAGAGATTACAAATATTTCAAGAATCACGCTTCTCAGCTTGATCCATCAAATCTTTTCTCGTTACCTTTGAATCCTTTGCTGTTACCCTCGTTCTTCAACTGTTCCTTGCAATCTTGGTGTCGGACCTCGGTTGAGTTCTGATCGGTCACAACTTTGGCGGAGCTTTTTTGTACAGAAGTGTCTTCGGGCGCATTGCCTAAATGGGAGTTTTTTGTATAAAAATTGTACTTTAGGCCGTCTAGAATTTTATTACCGTATTCGATGTGGGTGTGTTCGAACACGTCGATATTTCCGCCCTGCTGGATATCGAGTGGAATTGTTTCATGTTTGAAATTCTTAGTGAGTTCCTCTGCTTTACAGATTGCTTCAGCTTCCAATTCTCTTAGCTCGTGCACTTTTTCTTGGGCGGCTGAAGTTTCAGAAAAATGAAAAAAGTACTTGCTCTAAAATTTTTTCTCACTATTTCGCCATACTTTGAAGATTAAAGTGTGAACTAAGCCTTTATGATATTATAACAAATCACCAACCCATGCGTTCCTCTGAATGGCGATTCGCCAGTTCTTCGGCTTCTTTTCTGCCGCTTTCTTCATCGAGCGAGATTTTGTAGGCATTGAACTCGACAGCTTAAAAGGAATGATATTAATGGAAACTAATGCAAAGGAAACAAAATATAAACAAACTTTTGATTTCTTCGGACAGCTTTGAAATTTGCTGCTGAATATTGTTCACTTCTTCGTCAATCTTCGACATTTCTTGTGCTTTCATTTGGATAACTGAAATTTTTTATTATCAAGACCGATTGTAATCTAACTTGATTTATAATAAAAAGTACCATTTCTTTCCTTCGCTTGTTTATTGGCCAAGTAATCGGCTTCGTTTTTGGTCTCTGATTCACTTTTCTTGATTTCCAACAAACGTTGCTCCAGTTCTATAAAAACGGTAATGAATATCAGATTGCAATGCTTGTGGAAACTACCACCTTTTCGCTCCTGCACGATTTTCTGCAGCAAGTCATTGGCCTTTTGAACATCAGACTTCGTTTCATCAAACTGCTTCTTTCTTTGTTCCATCTCTGAAAAAACTGTAAAATGTCAATATTGCTCATAAAAGTTTCCATAAAATTTTCGAAGTTGAATAAGACCCAAAAATCCTAGGATAAAATTTTACCTCGCTTAACATGCTCCTGGACGGATCCTAGCTCTTCGGCCTTCTTCTGAATCTTCGCCTGGTTTTGTCGGAGTTCTGTGGTTTTGATCTCGATCACTGAAAAAGCAAATGAGTCAATAATGCATTTCCTCATTAAAAATTCATCTGCAAGAAAATTTTGCGCACCTTCTTTTTCGTGATGTCTAGAAATGTCCAGTTCTTCAGCCTTCTTCTTGGCCACGGATTCACTGATTTGAATCTTCTCAAGCATCAGTTCTGCGTCTAAAATCATTGATGCTATTGAAAGTTGCTCTTGAACAAAAATTTTACGTTTTCGATCCTGGGTTGCTCTATTAACGAGATCGTTAGCGAGTCGTCTGGCCTCCTCTTCAAGTTCGGCGACCTTATCCGCAGCTTCTTGCTCAGCTGAAAATAAGTGGACAGTTTTAGTCAAGATTTGTTTGATTGTGTAAAGAGTAGAATTGAGTACCTTCTCGGTGTTGATGTTGCTTTTCCTCCAAAGTGCTAGCCATAAACATTGTCTTGGATTCCAACTTTTGGAGCTCCTGCTCGTGTCTTAGTTGGTCTTCCATATCTCTTGCTTGTCTCTCGGCCAATTCCTTGGATTTGACTTCGACTTCAGCCGTAACCGAGTCCAGCTTTTCACATTTTTTCTCGATTACTGAAAATTTGCTGGCTTAAGCTTGACATAGACTTGGATTTTGGAAATAATTCGTTTGTTAACTCATAAACGAGTTATAAATAAGACATTTGTGAATGGTTTCTGGATACGGGGTCATCCAGGTATTGATCCAGACATTTTCAAACTATTGTCTGTAGGCACATCAGTCGGCTACATTATCTTTGTGGTACGATATTTAGTACAATGTCTTACGGTAAGTAAACTTCTATTTTATTTACTTAAATGTGGGCGAAAAAACTACAGTAAAATTCCGGAAGAAACATCCGGAAAACGTTTGGAAAAATTTTCCCAACGTAGGATTCGCCTTACTCAAAAGGTACTTGAAGATTAGGACGATCGACCTTATTAGAAGAGGTATAGCATACCTAACCCTATTTCACCTTCTTTCTAAGGTCTTCCATAGAGTTTCTTTGAGATTTTCCAGGGGTTAATACCCAAAAGCTAAATAATACTACCTTCCTACTTTCCTTACGAGTTTAAAGGTAACTTTCTAGAGGCCTAACGACTTTCTAAATCTGAAATTTTCTCGGGTGGTTTGCAATACCCGAAATTGCCTGAAAAACCATTCCACATTTTCTCCAAATAAACGAACCAATGGCCCCCTAAATTTAAAAATTTTTCGGGGGCTACTTTGTTCTCGGCCTCCTTTTTGGATTTTTGTGTTTATTTCCATGCTGATGTTTCTCGGAGCGTTGTTCGTGCTGACGAGTTTCGCGCCGCTGGCCATGCTGGCCTTGCTCTTGACTGATCTTGACATGCCGATTTTCACGCTGGCCTTGCTCTTGATGCGCCTGGCTACTTTCACGATTTTCACGCTGAATTTCACGCTCTTGATGTTGCGTTTTTTGCTGACTTTCCTTCACAATGCTGGTCAAATTCGGAACGTGGCTGTCAATTGTGGAGTCGTTTACTTGAGGATCGCCTGAAGGAAAAAGAGATAAAACCATTGGTGAACGCAAGTTTTTGATAGAAATGTATGCAAAAAATGCTGATACAGTCGAGTCTCTTTATAACGCCCCTTTATATAACGGGGTTTTCGTCCGGTCCCTTGAACCACGTTATATAGAGAGTCGACTGTATATAAAGTTAAATCCTGGGATCTCAGCATAAAGCCGCTATGTTGAAGCACTCTAAGATACTGAAGTGCTTGTTTTAAACGTTTTGAAATATTATTTTTAGCTATAGAACATATTTTCAGACCTTCGCAACTATTTCGCTTCAACGTTTTGTTGGATAGTAAATATACCATAAAATGTTATGCTTACTTGTAACGTTGGTTGGTCCTTGCTGAATGTTTTGTCTCTCATTGAAACTATGAGAATGTTGAGCTGAAAATACTTAATAAAAATATCTTGAGCTGAGATTTCGGGATTGGCCTGAACTTGGCAGGTGACTAGTGTACAAAATGGTTTAAATAAGCGATGTTATGTTACCTCCTAGGTTTCTCGTTATTAATTTTACACTGAGAACAAGCGAAAATATGACACCAGTCAACGTTAGTTTAGCCATTCAGGAATATTTCTATGTCCGGGAAGGAAAACGGGTCTAAAAAGAAACTGAATAGTGTAAAAGTGAATTTTTCGTGGCGTGATTAAAAAAATTCTTTCCAGAAACATATTTTATTTTTGGATAATGCTTCCATCAAAAAATTAGTTTCCCCGGAGGGGATTTGTAAGAGCGGGAAATAAGGACAATAGATTCCAGGATTTTCATCCAGGACAATATGTTCAGGCGGAAACTTTCCCATAGATCTTTGTCAATTACCTGGGAAAATTACCTAGGGAACAATCGATTTACCAAACAAAACTTACTCATATTCGCAGTTTTCTGTGCCATTTTAGGTATAAAGGTTGAGTGCGGAAAAGAATAAATGAGATTAATATTGATAGCTCAAAAATTCTGTTTAGAATTAACTCTTTAAAATTTCCCTGCCTATTTATAGGAGGACTATGATAGTTGTTTTGATTTGGTCTGCCGAAAAATAAGACATCACAATGACCAAAGTTACGGTAAATAATCAACAACCCTCACCTGAACGAGCAAAATAACTGTCACAAATAAACGAATGTTAGTCAAAAACCGCTGAGTGCATAGTACAAAGAACCTGTACCCAGGAAAAACGCCGGAAAAACAACCATTTGAGACCGCTTCTGCTAGCTCGTAATCTTAGACAGCAAACACCAATGTTGCCTTTGTTTTGACATTGCAACTCTTCGATCATTTCAAAGGAATAACATCATTAAAGGAGACAACCATAACGGTCCACGGGAAAAGCACATTTGTCAAAGTCTGTTCTTTGTTTTGGCGAGAAGTGTGGTTGTGGAGTACGTTTAACAAAACATCTGTAATGTTACTTTCAGTGCAATTGGAACAGGTGTGGAGTATATCAAAACACAAAATTAGGAAAAATTCGGACGAAATCCAAGTTTTTGGTCAAAAATGGCTCACTTTCAAAAATGGCGAAAACATTTTTCGTCCAAAAATGTATTGGGGAGAAAAGATGAAAATTCAGGTAAAACAGCATCCAGAAATGCGCATTGAGATAAAATATATTTAGTTTTAAAAGAAGAGCGTTAATCCGAGAGTTTTACGTTTTTCTAAAGCAATTTCAGCAAAAAGGTATTGTCGTTTTAATTCAACAAATGTAACTATTCAAACAAGATTGTTCGAGGTTCGCTTGGACATTTTGCTCTAAAGATTTATCAAAAAACATTGTCGGGCTAAGTTTCGTTGTTTCCAGTTCAGTTCCGGGTACAATTGTTCGGTTCCATTCTTTTTGTTTTCAATGGTGTCATCTCAAACATTTTAAATGATGTTGATCTATTTTCATCGACACATATTGACGTTTTCACTCCGATAATGCAGACGATCACAAATATATTTTGCTCAAAGTGATTTCTGAAAAACACTCGATAAACTCTGTGAAGGACTCAATAGAATGGACTTTTATAAGTGTATGCTTTTATTAGTGCAATTATGAAATTATATAAACAATCCTCAAATATTTACTACTTTCAGGCACATACAGAGTCCACGCAACTTCTGTACGTTGCGTGCGAAACATATTTCGCCTAGCTTTGAAATATGATCGGCTTAGTCTAGTCAGAAATGATTCTTAACAACATCGGAATTTGCTATTACCTCGCTAAACTAATTGGATCAATTTCACCTAAACTTAATGCAGAAACAGAGAAATATGATAATTTTATAATTAATAATATTATTGCGAGATCAGTTTCGCCTGAAGCATACATTTTGCAGCATTCAAAAACAAATCAACATTTCATCTTATACTGTGTCATGCTTTTGATAAAAGTGCAATTTAAACATTAAGAAACTCAATAATAATTAATAATTCCATACTTTATTGGACAATTATAAAATTGTTAACACTACCCATGATCCAAATTATATTACACAGACGAATGCATTCTCGCCAAAAAATCAATATGATTATTTGAAGCTCTTCAAATCTTGTTCGGGTTGAAAATTTCGATCCAGTATCCATCGGGGTCTTGAATGAACGCCAAACCTTTCATCTTGCCCTCGTCCGGTTTCTTCACGAAATTCACGCCCATTTTCTCGAAGCGCTCGCATGCGGCATAGACATCTGGCACCACAATTCCGATGTGACCTGAAGATAAATATATTTTTAAAAATTTTCAAAAAATGATAAAAATGTAACCGTATCCTCTCGGATCGCTGTTGCCATTGTGGTAGTTGACGTTCGGATCATTCTCGGAGCCCCAGTTGCTAAAAGTAATGAATAATTAATAGAATGACGGCAAATTAATTGAAATTTGGGCGAAAATTTGAAGGTAATTGGAGCACGTTCACTGCCATTGGTTCCAGAACCTCTAACGAAGATCTTAAAAATTTTAGAATACCATAGCAAAAACTACCAGAATGTTCTACATTTTTAAAGATCATTTAATTATTAATATTTGGAATTCCTGGAATAGCATTCCGATGCCATTTTCGGAATTTTGGTTAACAACCATATTGGAAACAAATGTCATCAATAATATGGACAATAATATGAAATTTTTCATATGAGATAAAAAAATTCATACTAAGTCAATTCGATAGTAGACTGTGTGGTAAGGGCGAAACGATCACGTTCTTCACTGTTTTCCGGGATCTCTGCAACAGATTTGTAGCCCATAAAGAATAGAGAGAATTTTGCTGCAGGGAAATCGCGCTGGCTCAGTAATCTAAATAATTTTTGTAATTTTACTTGATTTTTTGGAAATTTCAGTTAGAATTTCTGCCATTCAAAATTCCTGAAAGTTACGAAATGTTTAAAAATTATATCGCTATATTACTAAAATATTTCAGTAACATTTGAGCTAATTTTGAAATAAAAATAAAAGTGAATACAAAATGCATACTTCATTCCGAGCACTTTGGTGTAGAATGGAATGCTTTTGCGAGGGTCTTTGATCCTGTACATCGTTTGCTGGAAGTAGAAATCCGAGGTGGCTTCTTCTGGATCGGAAATCAGACTGGCGATCTATAATAATATTTCTTTGGTTATTCATAAATCAATAACAAAAATAGATACCTCCTCCTTGGAAATTCCATTTTCGGCCGAATCGCTGCTCATTTTCGCAAAAAGGATATGTTTGCTGAAATTTTTTGTTCAAAACGGTGCCAAATATCCGGAAAACTTAAGTTCTCATGTTACAAAATGAATTTCCAGTAGAGACATAGATTAAAATTAGAAAAATTTTTAAATACATATTTAATCAAAAAAGCTGGAAAAATCAGGTCAAAAAATGTTTTAAACCTTTCTCATTTTAATACATGCAACCTTTTATAATTTTAAAGGGGATTGCGAAAGTATAATTTCAAAAATATTAAATTTGGATAAAAAGGAAAATATATTCAAATTTTGTTAACAAACAAAAAACATTACATTACAAATTTACAAGTTCATTACAAATTCAATCAATTAAATTAGCGACAACGATTTTTGATCGTCAGAAAATTCGATGTGATAAATATTTGGCGAATATAGCAGGGTCCTGCGACGAATGACTTGTGGGAACTCTTTGATATTTGAGTTCGCATGCAGGTGAAGGAAAATATTCTGTCAGTTCCAGATTTAAGTCTTTTTTGCCAAGATTTTTAATCTATGTTGATGTCTGTGAGCCAAAAAATATATGGACCAAAAAACTAACATATGCCAAAAAAAAGCAGAATACAATTAAATCTGGACATGGAAGGCGCCTTCGCACAATCCGAGAACGATCAGTGACCAACGAATATGAACGTATGAAAAAATTCTTATATAAACAGACCAATTTATAAATTTTTCTCCAATTATCATATTTATTATCAAAGCCAGAAAGCTGAGTCACATATCTGAGAAGAAAAATTTTCTAAATTCGCCGATATTATGTAATGATAATAATAACGTATCATTACAATATAACATGTCCTTACTGGTTTGTAGATTGATTTCGTGTTCGGATATTTCTTGACCAGTGAGAATGTATCTTTGGCTGAACTTTTGAATAAACGGATAATAAGGTTTATAAATAGTCGATAAATTGAACACTAAAAACTTGAAGCCGATCGAAAAGTTCTTACACCGATTTATTTTATATGCAATTATACTAACTGATTAATTTTGTCTTTTCGCTAATGCTTTTCAAACTGGAAAATGTTATAGAAAATAAGGAAACGAAAGCGGTTCGGTAACAACGCAGTTCCATTTGCCTTTCCAAGTGACGATGATTAGTCATTTTGCCTGTGCTTTGCCGCCGCGATCCACACTGCAGTGGAAATGAGTTAGTAATCGGTTTCGTAACGAAGAAAATTGTACATTTTACTGGTTCAGCTTCACAGCTCATTTCGTAATTCTCATTTCCTAATTTTATGCTTGTCTAGTCGGTTTCGAAATGAAAGAAAGTTCTACACAACCGTTTACTGGTTCAGCAGCTCATTTCGTAATTCTCTATTCCTAAGTGTATCAGTTTCCAATTCGATGGCTTTAATATACATAATCATTGGCTTTATTTATAATATTTGAACAAGTTGATCAGTCGAACTTGCGTACCATATTTCATCTTTAAAACATCAAAACTGGAGAATTTCCAACTTTACACTTGGACACTTTCAGTACATCCTTTAGGCCTATGTATTTTTTAGACTTTAGATTGAAACAATTTCAAGGATAAGCTATACATTTATCATATACTAGAAGAAGGGAGCCGCACCGTATTGCGCGGCCTCGAGAAACCCCATATCAGTATGCCTCCTGACCTCAGCTTTCAATGGATTTGAAAGCCAAGCAACTTCTCCATGTTACATTTCCCCAGGCCTGCTTAAAAGTGGGTGTGACAGACACAAGCCTGCGCTCAGGATAATAGCGCATAGCATAAGCTTACATATGAGATACTGGCCTTTGAAATTTGATTGAAACTTTCCAAGAAAGAAAGTGGAGTGTGCTCGGAATATTTTTTTAGAAATTCTTTTTAAAACTAATATTTGTCATTTAGAATAGTCGTTTGGAATACTTCAAATTAGCCGGAAATGGAGAACCGAAACCGTAAAATGTAAGCACTTACAATAATTGAACTTTCCCTTACAGCTCGGACAGTAGAGAATTGGAAAGTGTAAAATCGAGGTAAAGGTACTGTCACAACGTGACAAAATGTGACGAAAGTGGAGTAGCTTTGTTATGTTGCTTTTTGTATATGGCCATTTGACAGAAAATATTCTATCCCTGGATTGGTTGGATCGCCTGGGATGATTGTTGAGAAATTAATGAATCTGCGTTATATTTATAGATTGCTTCCAACGGACATAACAGCCGACATTCTTCGTCATCTCTCTCGCAAGAAATTATCTCGAGATGTTTACCTCGTAAATCGCAACATTTGGCAAATCGCAGCGTCAAGTCACTTTGTTCCCAATGTGCATTCGATCAAGGAATTGTACATTAACACGAATACCAACGAATCCAAACTCGACTTCATTTCTGACGTTGGAAACTTGGTTCGCATTTCAAAGCGCTACATTTTTCCTACGTCGATTTTCGTCAAGGAAATGCCAACTCCAGGACCGTTTGTTCGATTTGGCAAAGTATGGATACAACATTGCGATGATGATGCACTTATTGAATTTCTGCGCGATGCGAAAGAACCATTCGTTGGATGCGCTTTGAAAATTGATTTTCATGGTAAGTAATTTTGGGTTTACAGGACAATTTTCAATTGTGGACTTGAAAATAAGCAGAATAATGGTTTTCACTCAAAAATAAAAACTTGGGAATACTCTATAACTTTGTATATCCACTCATTTTTGACGAAAATGGGCATAGTGGCAGAACGCTAAAAATTTAATTCTCCGCTTAATCAGCACATCTGAAAACCCGCGGATACAATAAATTCCCATCATATCCCGTATTTACAAAAAAAGTTTTGCGGAACGTTCGCCCGACAACACAAAAAATCCAGTTTTTTGACAAAAATGCCATTTCTGGCCGAAAAATGATGCTTTGTAAAAAATGTCTCTTTTCTACCCCCATATTTCCAATATTATTTTCTAAGAAAAATGCGTTCAAAATGGCAATATCGCACCAAAAAACGCGAGTTTAGGGGGCCGCGACTTATTGATCAACCAATATATTATGTCATATATAACGTTACGTACTCGAAAAGCGATAGGCATTGTTTAAATCTCCATGTCTTTAGGCTTCATATTCTGTAGCTATCTTCGTAACTAATTTATGTACTTCAGACTCTATCAGCAACGATGAAGTGGTTAAATTTGCTTATTTGATCGAGAACGCCTTCATGAGCGCTGCAAAAATCGCGTTGAATGAAGTAAAGCGTTTTTCTCCGTCCAATTTTGATTACACTCAAGAGTTACACTGCGCACTTCTGAATTGGCTTCACGACGATGGAAGTGAAAGAAGCACTTTGGCTCAACATGAAAGTAAACACTTAGTGTTGGGACAGTATCCGAGAGAAATGATTTTGGACATGGTGGAACATGTCAAGCAGGTGAGTGCTTTGTCCGAATGAAAACACAAAAATTTTGTGTAATTGAGCTTTGCCAAAGAATGGACGAAAAGTTATTCTATATTTATAATTGTTCAATTTTTAGAGATTCGAAGATGTAACTTTGCCCCCGGCGGCGTTCTTGATCACTTTTATTGGCTCTGAAGCAGGTTTTTATGAACCATGTTTGGAAGGTGAACATACCTTCTCTTTGAGCAAACCTACTGGCGAAAAGCTGTCTTTCTTCAAAACAAGAGCGCAGCGTGTTTATCGTAACGGTGTTTATCGACTCTGGCGCCGCAAAGTGTTGAAAAAAGCTGGAGATTGGATGATGAAATGGACTTATACATTTGAATATGTTAAAGAGATTGAATGATACAAATTCTATTCACAACTTTTCTCTTTTCTTCAATCATTTGTGATTATCGTATTTTTATTTGAAAAACAATTGTTTATAATCAATAAAACGGTTTGAATCTAAGAACGATTTTGTAGGAAGATCTCCAATTCGGTCTTGTAGGAAGGTTTCAAATTCAGAGGTAGCAGACAATTTTTTTCCCTGCTTACGACCTGCTTACGCCTGATCAGTCCCCACTTTCGAGTTAGGGCTTAATTTTAGGCTTCAGGGACCCATTTCCGACGAGACGTTTCTAGGTTGTGTGTAGGTTTGTACGCGTGTGTCATGCGACAAGTATGGGAACTCTCACGTCCATTGCTTCATCGTACCATTTCACTTACTCTCTTCTCCCAATCCGTCAACCTGTCTCGTCATGCGTATGGTTTTAAACCGCCAGACTAGCGCTCGTTAGAGAAAAGCGGAAGCGATCGACGTCAAACAGGACCACGTATACGATTAAAATGTTTGCTCTACATCCCAGAGTGTTGCGGGGCCAACTATTGATTTATACTTTCGATTTTTACGTGGACATTTCTAGAAGATTTTTTCTTTCGGCAAAAATATTTATACCGTTTGCGGGCTTCTAAAATTATCACTTCAATAATATTTCATTTATTTCAGCTTCCACTTACAGTCAAACCTCGATAACGTTCGCGTCTCGAGACCCGGACCAGAGGCGAACGTTATCGAGGGACGAACGTTATTGAGGCAAAAGTTATCGAGGTTTGACTGTATATCCGAAATCATTTGTTGTTTTCTCTAACTTCCCATATATTAATTCCATTTACTGTTATGCTTAATTCACTCCTTTATTTTTATTACGCAAAATTATCGCATGAGTGAAATTTAAAAAAATTTTATCCATAATTTATACCCCCGCTATGGGGATTTGCCGGGGGTTGCAGAGGATTGGCCATAACTTTTTTATTTTCATACTGTGGATAGATGATGACTTATTCAAAACTGTAATGGCATGTTTGTAGTTTCTAAATATGGAAGAGGAAAATTTTTACCTCTATTTTATTTTTTTTTCTCTAAAATATGCAACCCCTGTGAACAAACTTCTGGTGTAGACCTAACGGTCCATATAAGACACACCTTTAACATAAATCGATTTCACATAAACAATTTCACGACTGATGAATGTCGGGTTAAAGTTTGCTCAGGTGTAGTTCCTAGGGTTTTGGTCGCCATGATCTTGCTTAGGGAAGAAGCGGTGTCTGTTGATGATCAAAATTTATGTCGGTGATTAAAATGTAATGCTCTGACGTTAAAAGGGTAATAGCCAAGCATTTTTCTATGAAATCATTTTCATGGAATTTTTACTATGAAAAACTACTTTTCATTATTACTTATTTGTAGTAATAATATTTCCCTAGAAACAAACATGATTTTGTCTGACTAGCAATTTTTCAAAAATTTAGACAACCATTACAAACTAGCAATACTTTTTTATTCCACGATGGAAGTCCTATTATGGACTGTACTATTTGCATCTGTCGTCATTCCCGGATGTTATGCTCCACTAAAAAATGCTTCGCAAATTAATCCTGCACACAAAAGAGCACCTCCAAGGGATCCTCCAAAAATTACGGGTGAATTCAAGGTGGAGTACGTTGGAGGACTAACGAAAGTTCACGTCAATGGTGCAGGTACGTTTGAAAACACTCACTTCGATAGATTAGTGATGACCTTTTAGTTTACACATTGGATCCAAGAGCGGAAGAAGTGTGGGGTAGTATTCGCTCAAAGAGCGATCTTCAAGTAGGTACAAAAAGTAGAATCAAAGTGGCAATATTTCCAAGTACCTCAAGGGCGCACACAAAACTAATAGGTGAACTTTTCATTACATATACTAAATACTTTCTTAAGGATAGTGATAAGGTTCTATCACCTTACCATATTTTTTACCATACCTTTTCTATAGAGACTAAAGAGGGAAATTGTAAAGAATACTTTGTTCTGACCGGTTTCGGCTGAAAGATACCCGAATTAGGGGACTAATCAGGAAACTTTTTGGTTTATGAGAGGAAAAATGTATGTACAAACATTCGTTCCGACTGCAATAATTCGGAATATTGAATAACCAGAGATCTGACTGAATTAGGCAAAACTTTTTTCTAGAAATTTCCCAGCGATGGGGCAATATGACACGAGAGAGTACAGCTAGCACTTCAACACTTCCTTCCAAAGCAAGTTTGTCTACGTCCGAAGCAACCGATGCCTGGACGTGTCCCATTAATGACCCGTTTGAACTCGAAATGTCAGAGCCTGGAAAATACAAGGCTCTTTTGTATACGCGTGGATCCAAAGAAGAAGATAGTCGAATAAAGTCTGGATATGTCAGAATACTCACACCAGGTTCTCACGGCTTAAGAGGTATGACACTGTTAAGATATCTTTCTCTAATAAGTGAGTCATTTGAATATCGCGTCAGGAAAAGTACTACATTCCTAATGTAGTACTAGCAAAATCCTACTAGGAAGGAAAAGAATTCTACTAGCAAGGAAAAGATATTTTTCTCTCCTAAGAAGGTCGTTTAAATATGACGCCAGAAAAAATTGCGATTTGACTCACTTTTCACATAGCAAAAGGGGCACTTCGTGCCTATTGTTCTCATATAGATACTGTATCTGCTATCCAGACTGCGAACTACATCCCTCATATAGGATTTGCGAGAGAAATCCTTTCCAACCACGCTCTATAAGATCATAAAAATTGTTGAGATTCAGATTATTAAGATTAAATAGTACCGGATAAAACATTGCAGGAATTGTATCAAGAGAAGTTGCTAATGACCTAGTTGCTCTTGGAGCGTCCAGAAAAAAATTGGAAGAGGCAGAGGATCTTTACAAGACAGTTGAGGATCTGAAAGCGAAAAACGGTGTGCTAGTCAGATCCAAGGATGATTTGATTAGTCGAATGGCAGTGCTCAAAAAAGAGCTGGCAATGCTACAGACCAAACCAAAACGAGATCCTACAGATGTAGCAAGGATTACGGAGCTGGAAATGGCTATCAAAAGATTTGAAAGGTTAGAAGAGAAGCTAGAATCTGTGACTATAAGTGCTGAGAAGGCTCAAGAGCTTAATGATGCGCTTACTACCAAAATGGCAGCGCTTGAAAAGGAGAAAACCGCCCTCAACGTTACGGCTAAGACAAACAGCGCCGCAGCTGCCAAGGTCACGGAACTGGAGGGCGAGATCAAAAACTTGAAGCTTATTACATGTGAACTGCAAGCTTCGATCGCTAGCGCAGCGAAAGTTCAGAAGAAGGAGGTGGATAGTCTCACGGCAGAAAAAGCCCAAATAGAGGTCGCCAAAATTGAACTCGAGAAAAAAGTTGCGGATCTTGAGAATCGACTAAAGAGCGTTGAAGCTGAAAAGAAGAAGCTAGGAACTGAAGCCGGGCAAAAGCAAAACGCTGTGGCTAGACAAAGGGAACTTGAAGAAGAAGTCGCGCAGTTGAGCAAGACATTAAAGGTCGTAGAGGAGCAGCTAAAAGTTGCAAACAATGCATCTAATGCCAGAGGGGCTGATGCTAAAAAAGCAGCTGAAAAGGTGAAGGAATTGGAGAACGAACTCCAAAAAGCGAACATTAGTATGAGCGACCTAAATGAAGTAGCTGAATCTCTTAGGGTTGAAATTCAACATCATAAAGATACCATAAAAGGGCTGACGTCGGACAAAAAAGTTATCGCTGAAGAGTCGGAGCGACGAGTTAATGAATTGGAAGTTGAAGTAGAGGTTCTCAAAAGGTTCAGAGATGAATTGGAAGGCGTTAAAAAGGAGCTAGAAGAGACGAAAGAAAAAGAGAAAGCCGCGAAGAGCGAAGTTAAACAGCTGAAAGCCCAGCTGAGTGCAGCTGAACTGAGAGCCGAAATATTAGAGGCCAGAATAAAAGAAGTCATGGATGCGAGAGATGGACTTCAGAGAGAGGTCGATGAAAGTCATCAGAATGCCATAAGTCTAACCCATATGTATGACACTGAGATACAACAATTGAAACAGAGATTGACCGAGACTGAAACTTTACGTGCAGAAATAGAAGGAAGACTGAAGAATCAGACAGAGGAAGAGAAAAGAAACAGAGCAACGCAGATTGCTGAAGAAGTGGAAAAGCGAATGTATGAATGGACTCAGGTAAGTCTAGTTGAAGTTACAAATTGCATAATGTTTGGCCATTTCCTTTACACTTTCGTTGTTGGATCTTCAAATTTCAACTTTCAGATGCAAGAAGACCAGAAGAAAATTATGGAAGATAAGCATGCATCAATCTTGTTAAAAATTGAAAAGGAGCATGAAGATAAAATGAGTCAGGCTGCTGCCGTCAAAGCAAAGGCTGAAGCGGAAACAATCCGATACCAAGCTGAGCTAGTAAAAGCGACAAAAGCATTTGAAGCGGAGATTCGAGATCAAATAGAGGCACATACTGCGGTTTCAAACAAGATTGTTTCTCTGCAACAAGACTTTTCCAATTTGGAAAAGAAATACCACGAAACTTGTATCGCGTTGGGAGAAGAGAGAGAAGCCAAGAGAATAACCAGAGAAAAACACGCCCAGCAGATGATAGAGTTGGAGCAAACATATCACGAAGCGAGAGAAGCATTGACACTGGAACTAGAACGTGAACGCAGATTGATTATAGCACAACTAGACGAGCAGCACAAAAAATATTTGGCAGATATTACAAGGGTTAATGATGAGGTTCAGAAGCTCAAGCTGGAAAAGCAAGATTTGGCTAGACTTAAGAAGGAAGGTAGTAAATTGTTGTTCTCCGACGTTTTCATCTTACAAAGGGATACGATTTTTCCTCTCTCTCTCTTGAATAATATCAAATTCGAATTTAACGACCTGAAAAGTTCAATGGGTAAAAATTTTGGAAACATGCCCGAAAACGTATACGAGGGAAATCCCAGCTGGAACACAGAAAATTAGAGGCCTTATTAGGGGCATTGTCGTACACCAGGGGATAAAAAAGTCACGAACTCGGATTCTAAATTTGACTTCTCGTTCAAAAATGCGCCCTTTTCCAAATTGCAAGATTGAATTTCCGGTTGAAATCGGAAAGAGTTGAAGTCGGAAGATCCTTGCTTAAGTTATTTTTCGCGAAAATGTTTGCAAAAATGAGTTTTTTGGTAAGATGTCATCTGATCGACTTTTGTTCAAAATGTATTTCTTGCAGATAACATGACGAGATAAGCAATTTTTTAGAGATAATATTGATACCAGGATATCTGAACCCTAGCTGAGGTCCCTAAATTATAGTGCAGCATACCTTACTGAATCCAATATCTGTTCTAGGTGAAAGCCGACTAAAAAGTGCAAAAGAGCTTCACGCAAAAGAAAAGCAGCTGCTAGAAAATGACTTGGTACTAAAGAACACCAGAGTCGAAGAGCTTGAAGCGACAATTGAAAGAGAACGTACCGTCTATAAGCAGGGTCTTGACGCTGCAAACAAAAAACACGCCAAAAACAGAGCTGAACTCTTGAAACAATCCGCTGAACTATGGGACTCTTATCAAAAGAAACTGGTTGGAAAAGAAGACGAGCTCATAACTTTGCGTCGATTGCTGTCTCTCCAAATCATCGAAACTCTATCCTTGCGAAACAGATTGGAGTATATGATCAGCCTTCAGTATTGGACCGAGACTGCTCGTCAGTCGGTAGCTCGAGA
Organism: Ditylenchus destructor; assembly: GCA_022814885.1. Classification (NCBI taxonomy): domain Eukaryota; kingdom Metazoa; phylum Nematoda; class Chromadorea; order Rhabditida; family Anguinidae; genus Ditylenchus; species Ditylenchus destructor. The sequence continues at coordinate 96,581 of JAKKPZ010000047.1, read as the reverse complement.
TTATGACGAAGCACAGAAGATAATCCAAAAACAGCAACAAGACAAGACCGAACTGCAAGCTCGGCTGGCGAATGCGCAGACAACGGGTGAATGTTTCAGACAAATATATCGCAACATTCGCGATGATCTCGGGCAAAGATTCAGTAACTTGCTACCTGCCCAGCTAATATCAATATACAATGCAATGGCTAGCGGTTGGGTAAAAGTTCGGCCCCTGGCCATGTTTTTCACTTTCGCTACAGCTTTTTATTATTTAAACTATAAGTTGGCTAAAAGTCCACAAGGTGCGCAACAATTAGCAAGTGTGACGGAGAGACCGCTATTGCCACCTGTTGGCACGGGTCCTGCAGCACCGATGCCAGGTGCTGTGCCGGCTGCAATTAGTGCACGCGGTGGAGGTATATTTGGAAGCTACTGGTTGCAGATGAGCCAAAGATGGTTCTACAAATCAAGCAAAATGATTTAAACTCGACCATAGAAAAAGTTCAAGAATTCTGAGCATGTACTAAAGGAATGTTCCGCTTCGATATTTTATGATTAGAATCTGTACACTATTGCAATTTGAGTAAACGTTTGCAGAAATTTGTTTTACACGTGCTTTGTCATTTTATCGTATTCTTACTTTCGATACTAAACACAATTATATATTTTTAGGATTCTAAATGATGATTTAGTAACTAAAAAACTATCGTTTTCGGGACGGCTTTTTTCCGAAAGTCCGTTTTTTGAAAATTTGACTCTTGAAGGCCGAAAAAGCTCAAAACTACAGGAAAGGGGTATTTCGATACGCTGAATCCGGAAATTGGTTCGGTTTTTCGATTTTTGACCCAAAACGTGGCTTTTTCCCAAAAAATCCATTTTTTGAAAATTGGACTTTTGAAGGCCGAAAAAGGTGAAAATTGCAGTAAAGGGGTATTTCGGTACGTTGAATCCGAAAATGGAACCAGTTATCCCCTAAGCCCTGATTCGAGAATTAAGTTACCAAAGCCCTGATTTGAGATTTAAGTTGACAGAACCCTAAGTTGAGAATTAAGTTACCATTAAGTTGAGAATTAAGCCCTTATTTGAGATTTTAGTTGCCAAATGTAACTTGGGGAAGTTGTTAGGCCAAGTAACCAATCCCGGGTAGGACAACTGGCCAACCCCGGGAGGACAACTGACCAACCCGGGGAGGGCAACTGGCCAACCCGGGGTCGACAACTGACCAACTCCGGGAGGACAACTCACCAATCCGGGGGAGGACAACTGGTCAACCCGGGGAGGACATTAAGTTACCAAAGCCACGATTTGAGATCAATTGAAGCTTGAATCATGAAGAATGCCGAAGAATTGAAAATGGAAAAATATAATAACTAATACCAAATACAAGAGATTCAGACGGGCGCGGCTTGGCCGCGTCCTTTCCACTTTACTAGTGGTAAACAATCTCTCTCTTTCAGAAGAGGTACCTGGTGCGGAATGGATCAGGTACCGCATCAATATCATCAATTTTGATTGGGGTGAAGTCTTTCAATCTTTAGAAGTATCTATGGTAACGTTGAATGTCTTATGAGCATGTCGGATAATACTGAAATAATACGTTTTAGAAACGAGAAAAACATGATAAAAGTTTCAACTTTAAAATTTTTCGGTAACAAAACTTCTTTACATTCAGGCTAATGTAACCAACAATTTTCAGGCGTAATTTGAACAGAATAATTTGAACAGGACAAATCCTGAAAGTGAAGCCAATATGGCTTGTAGTTTAAAAGCTAAAAGATCCATTGGTCTTCTTGTTTCCTTCGTGTTCTACCAGTAACTAATTAACACTTCATCTGAGAAGTGTTAATACCAGAGTAGGATAGGATACCATACTTGCTCCGGTACCTCATTTTTATCACATTTTATCTGCAAAAATGGTAAGATCAAATTTTTTATAAGACAACTTCACGCGTTGTAATCCGGATAAAAATCTGAATGGTGTTGGGAGGTGACGTTGTTCAATGCTTTCACTACTTGCTCGTAAGTCAGCATTCGTTTTTTCTTTCAGAGGATGCCATACATTTACATGACAAAAAGTCGTAGTGTAGTTTTACAAATAGTTTCTGATAAGAGTACAGGTATGATGTTACATATCATCATGTCTCATTTCCAGTCTTGATTGACGCTATAAATTTTCCTTGATTTGAGAGAATTTTTTATAATGTAACTAACAAGTTTGTAACTAACAAGATATTTTTGGCCGAACAGGACTAATCCTGAAAGTGAAGTCAATGTGGACTGTGTTTTTAAAGTCATTCAACAGATCCTGTTAATAATCATGCCTTTTCTAAGTAAAAGATCTTTTCTTTTGAAAGTAAACTTTTAGTCTTTTTATCGTTCTTAAAAACTTGAATAGCAAGGTTCCCTAGTATAATAAAAAAACCATGTTTGCTTACCCAGATTTCGTATATCATAGCGATTATATTTATTTCAGCTAGCTTCCCCAATAGTTTTTATCGGGATCCCTGTAGCTGCAGCAGAGCTGGGTTCGTCATCCGGAGAAGTGAGTTTACGAAATTTCAAAAGTAAGTTTTATTTCAAACTTATAATTTTTTATTTCAGATTGGCATCATAATAAGCTTGTATGCTTTGAATAGTTCTTTGTTAACTATTTTGTTTGTCACGCCCTATCGAAAATACACGACCAAATTACTCAGCAAGCGGTTTATGCTGAGATGCCGAGTCAAATGTCGACCGACACATCAAGCGGTGACCAATTCCCTATATTTCCATAGCTAGAAGAGATACAACAGAAATAATACGTTCAACATAAGTAACAAACATCTTTCTAGCATTCCAGGTGTAAATTTTCTGCTGTCGATAAATAAACTGACATATGACCACTGGCATGCTTTCCAAGAACTGTCTCAGGTATAGGGAAAAGATAAAGCGCATTTCCAATTTTCAAGCTGATGGTTTTCATTTTAATATAATTCGAGTTTGTCTTGAAAAGAATACGATCTGGATAAGCCGTTTCAGAGAATTTTATTTGTTTACTCATTCGCACAACTTCAGGTTACTAAATTCAAGCTGAAGAAAAACTGATGGAGTTAAAAACTTTCAGTACATTCGTTCATTTTATTCTTTTCTTTCCAAATTGCTCACTCTGATAGAAAAAGAATTTATGGCAAAAAGGTGAGCCCAAGGTTGATTAACTTTCTTTCCGGAATGAGGTAAGTGACGCAAGTCATCGAACTGTGTCACGCATGAAAGGACCACCCACATCGGTTTGCTTGTTTGAGATGCCTTGAATTTAGGTTTACTATTTTAATATGAACTAAAATTATGACAGGATTACAAACGGTTAGTGTCTTTTTCATTTTATTCTATGCTTTCCTCACTTGCTCACTCTATTTATATTTTGACATTCTTGAAAAAGAAATGCCATTTCCGGAAGCTGTTAATTAACTGAATATTTCCTATTCCAGAAGGTCGGTGCCTACTCCGGCTTCCATGCTTGGAATTTGTTATCAGATACCATTTATTAGAATTTTGTATAAAATATTTAGTTAATTTTGGAATTTTTACACAATTTTCAATTTTTACTCAATTTTCAATTTTTACTCAATTTTCAATTTTTACACAATTTTCAATTTTTACTCAATTTACAATTTTTACTCAATTTTCAATTTTTACTCAATTTTCAATTTTTAGTAAATATATTTAGTCGGTCCACATAATCTTCGTGAAGGCTCGGTACTTGTGCGTTATCTATGTATGCAAAAGTCAAAATTTCAAAATTTTATTATAACACCAGAAAATCATTCATCATCACTAGAAAGATCATTCTCATCAAGTAGAAACATCATTCTCATCATTAAAATCGTCAGTATCATTCATTTTTTCGTAAAATATCAATTCGCGGACTTTCTTTCCTGGTGGGCAATATTCTTTGATCGCCTTGAGGATTTCTTCGAAAATATCCGCATCTTTCTCCAATGAAACGCGCCACATGTATTCTGCCATATAAGAGCCGATCATTTGTCGATGAGTTCCAGCACGGCGACGATTATCGTCCTTGTATGGTCGCCACATACGCTCAACGTTCTGAGTATGCACCGTTTTATCTTCAGGATCGACGAAATTGAGCGAATGATTCACCATATGATGCTCGAAATGTTCAGATAACTTTTTGTAGGCGGTGAGTAATAGCTTTCCTTTGTGTTTTGTGTATTATCTAGAAGTCTGAGAATGATTTTCTGGTGTTATAATAAAATTTTGAAGTTTTGACTTTTGCATACATAGATAACGCACAAGTACCGAAGGCTCTATAGGGTCATAATTAGTTACTAGCTGCAGGGCGGCTCCGTCGCCGCAGCTAGCTTAAAGATTATGGTATTCGGCATAATTTTCTTATGACTTTTTCTTTAATGATGAGTAGGGCAAGGATTTTTAGGTCCTTTCCTAAAAAAACCTAAAAGACCTAAAAAGACCTAGTTTGGCCTTTTTGGGAAATTTTAGGTCCGATCCTATATTGCCTAAAATCGACATTTTCGAAGATTTTTGACCAAAATTTTAGTATCCACTTCCACTTCTAACCTAAAGCGCAGGAAAGACTGAGCCATGAATAGAACCTGACCCACGAACACAATCTTACGATTTTTGACACTCCCGGTTCTCAGGTATGCGGGTACCCCCCCCCCCTCCCTAAATCGCCCAGAGCTGATTTTAGACTCGGCTCAATTCAGAAATGCTCAGACTAAGACTCGCCCTACTTATAAACATGGTTACAAAAATATAGAGGAAGTGGTTTCAATAAGGCAGTATTTAAGAAAGAAAGTTGGTATATTTTTTACACTAAATATTAGGTGACTGAACTTTCTGTCCTATTAACTTTCTATAGCGAACGTTTCTCAATGTTTTTCGATTTAAAGGTTCCCGAAGGAAGTTCAGTAGTCTTAAGTTTTGAATTTGTTTCTCCTGGTTGTCAATAAGACTAACCGCAACGATTGGACTCGAATGATATCAGGTGCAACAACATCGCATCTGAACACTTCGCATGCTGATGATTAATCAATTTTAACTTTCGAAGTATGACATCACTCTTTAGAGTGTATCCTTTCCACTCTAATCTATTTCGCAGGATGGATATAAACTAAAGCCCGGGTTTATTTGAAAAAGTGTCTGCCGTGTAGCCAATTTTGTCTAAACCATTCGTCTCTGCTCTCCCTGAAATACGCACTATTTTCATAACACTCCAAGTTGGGTAAGCCAACTCGCATTTCCAGACGAAAAATCGACCGGTGGACTGGGCCGTCGATAGAAAAGACGTGTACATGTGAGAGAAAGAGAACAGAATGGGGTCGAATGTCATATATCGAACTCTATAAAACAGTGTTTTTGGCAGGGGAGCAGGGTTGCGCCGAGTGACTCGAAACTCGACTTTTTTGGCGACTTGAAACTCGACTCGAAAAATTTCGGCCGACTCGACTCGAAATTTTGGGCCGCACGCGGTACGGCGCGGCCCAAGATTGGAATTTTTGACACATTTTTAAAATTTTCAGTTTTTTAAGCGGAATTTTTGGCAAACAAACTAAATATTTCAAAATTTTCGCTGTTTTTCCTTAGTTTCGCAGTATGTCTCTTTGTTTTTACAATATTTTGGGCCATAAATTTGTGAAATTTTCAATAAATATCCGAAAATTTCAATGTTAATTTTCAATGATTTATTATAGTCAATTTTTAATGAGAGCCAATTTTTTCTAAAATTTTCGCCTATGGCGCTTTCGTTCCGTACTAAGGTTTTCTAAAATACATCCAAACCAAAATGATAGTTTATTAGCAGATATGTTATGTAAACTTAACTCAAAGCGAAGACGCAAATTCAGTTTGAATTTTGCACCAAATACGAAACTTCCAAAAAGATAAGTTCACCCGCTATTTATCGCCAAAAATGCAGAAATGACATTAATTGGCTTTTCTAGATCGATAGAGCTTGAAAAGTTGTGAGGTTTGTTTTTGCTCCACGTAAAAAATGTAATATTTTTGAGTGGTCACCTTTGCCATTTTTCTATAGAAATCCAGGTTTTTTTGTTAAATTTCCGCCAAAATTGGCACCTTTTGGCGTTCTGTCAAAAATCGGATAAATGATCGAGAAACTAGAGACTTTTCCGCACCGAACGCAAAAAAACCGCAAATAAAACCAGGATTTATTTGTCGGTTAAAGTTCAAGTTTACAAGAAAGTCCATTTTTTCGCAATTTTATATGGAAAAAGGACTTTTTTGTGAACTTGAACTTTAACCGACAAATTAATCCCGCTGGGATAATGCAAGTAACGATTTTGGTCCATAAAAGAACAGACATATTTTTAAATCTGTAATGAAAATATCGGCAATTTAATCTAAAAGCCACAAGCCATATATTTTTAGTGGAGGTAAGTACCGTATTCTAGCTCACTACCGGCTTGTATCTCTAAAGAAAAAATTTCTCTCTATAAAAACCCATTACAGAATCCATTCTTCATAGACACTTTGCGTAGACACCCGACCCATTCCACAACCCATTACAAAACCCATTACAGAATCCATTCTTTGCGTAGACCTAGTGTTATGCGAATATGTACAGAGCCCATTAACTATCTCTGACGATCAATTCGTATATTTCAACTGTTTCATTTCATTTCATTTCATTTTTTAGTGTAACGAAGGGTCTGTTTCTCGCTATTTCTTTCGCAACAAGTTTTTTCGTACAGTATTATTTATAATTATTTTTAAGTTTTACTCTACTATCTATTATACATGACCTTCGACCCCATTCACTTCTCTTCCTTCCACGTGTACACGTCTTGTCTACTGACGACTCAGTCGATTTTTCGTCAGGAAAAGTGAGTTGGCTCATCCAACTTGGAGCGCTATGAAAATAGACAGGCAGACTAATGTGTAAGACAAAAATTGGATATACGCAATTTTGCTCTTGGGCCCCGCGCGAGATGCGCACCTGCTTGACTTGACATCTCGACTTCCATATTTGTGAAGCTCAGAAACCACTTGAATGAAAGGCGAAAATAAAATACGCCAATTCAAAAGGGTAATTATCAACCATCCACTTGAGAAATTTCGATAATAGGAGATATTTAACAAAATTGCACGATAATCGAATACAATTGTGGTCTTACCATGGATGGTAGAATCGGTAATGCAAAAAGGAGCTCTATCGACTCGCTGCCGAAGAAGAGATGACTCAAATGAAGAGTCACGTCGTTTTTCTTCTTCTTGTTGTTAATTTGGCAGACCTGTGTTGGGTTTCATTATTATATGTTACATGGGGAGTGGTCGGTTTGACACCTCTTCAAAGAGCGAAGCTCTTCTTTTGAGTCAACTCTTCTTCGATAGCGAGTCGGCAGAGGCTCCATTTGCATTACCGATTGGATCTTACACAACGAGGAATGACACGAAATTGTTCTAATAAAGCAATGAATAAAAGTACGACTTACATTTTACATTCAATAAATAAAATATATTTTTATTCAAAAATTATTCATAGTTTTTTCTTCCCTGCCCATTACTCGATACATGACCTTCGACCCCATTCACTTCCCTAACTTTCAGTCCACATCTACACGTAACAAACGGCCTACTCGAACGTCTGCCCACGGCCCTAGAGCACCAGTCAATTGTTGTGTTGGAAAATGTGAGTTGGCTTCTCCAACTGGGTGTGCTATGAAAATAGTACGCATTTTAGAGAGATCAGAGACGAATTCTTTAGACATGATTGGTTAGACGAATATACATTTGTTCATAGGAATACCTGAACCACAAGAGAGGACCGAGTAAAAATCTATAACCCTGGTAGACTCTTTTAGCGGAGAGTCTCCAGAAAATTCTGTATCTTTGTATGTCTAGAAAGACTACCCTATCAATTTAACAGCTCTACCATGCCTTGGTTGGATTGAACCAGACAGTGTGGCACTTCACTTGACTCTCTGTGGTACTGATATCCAAAGACAATGATCTGCCATCCGGATCCTCTTTCGGCTAGTGCAGTAAGCTACCGTCTCTCATCGCTCATTATTCTATAACCAGCAATACGACATACCATATGACACGTTATATTTTTTATGTTTGTTTTAGCTTAGACGTATACAAGTGACAGTGCATCAGAGACGAAAGACACACTAGTGGTTAACTGTCAGCATCAGGCTTCTATCATTGAATGGTGGGGATGTACAGCGATGTACTAGATTTTCTCTGAACCTCCATCTCTACTGAGGATATACTACTGAGGTATGTGTCCTGCAAAGATCATCTTTTTGCTCGCCACGATTTGTCTACATCAAAGGGTCCAATCTACGTCGTCTACGTAATCACTATATCAAGAAGATATTAATAAAGTGTACAATAGTTTATATAGAAAATCGCTTCCTAAGAAATCATAATTTTTTAAGTTTTGTTATAATTTCTTCGTCTTTCTAAAATGTAAATATATTTTATTTGAATATATTCCTCACCTGAAACTTATATAGTATTTTCCTTCACTAAGAACCCCTCAAGCATCAACATCCTTTAGCGATACTTAGCTAGAATACTATACCCAGCTCCAGTGAAAATCTAAGACCCTTGTTTTGGTATAATTTCCCTGTTTTCATTACAGATTTAAAAACGTATCTGTACATTTATGTATTAGAAATCCTTACTTGCATCATCACAAACGTTCATATCATTCAAAACTTCAACTGTTTAGTTCATATTATTCATTTTTCTCAATATTTTTATAAAACTACTTTAAAAAATTTATGTTTTATAACTGTCGTATTAATTCTAATGGATTTGCTGATCTTGAAAATTATGTATTGCAGTATTATGACTCCGAAGTGTTCTTTAAAATTTTTGGACAGTTGGACATTATACAAAAAATGCGAAAAATTAGAGCATTATTTCCGTTTGGCAGGAAAGTATGTTTTGCTTTAATTCTACTATACTTTTATTAATAAGTGATTTTTGGGCCCCTAAATTCTAAGATGTTGACATTTCTTTCTATCTCCCCTTACACTCTACGGATATTTTTTTTATTAAATTTACTTTTATATTTCTGCACACTGTCCTCTGTCAGCTTTTAATGATTCAAGCCGTTACCAAGCTACAATGCTCTTCTTGTTCTGATGTAATTATATTACTAGTGGAGCGTGCGCCGCCTGTCGGCGCCCCCGAGGAAGTCTGAATCAGTGGGCCCCTGCGCCGCGTCCCCCTCTCCATTAAACACGCTGTTTATGTAAACATGTTTACAAAAGAGAGAGGCAAGGTTGTTTACGATTACGCAATCACAGGGCCAAAAAATCCATGAGGGGGGTATCATGGTTCTGGAGAATGCCCTCAGGGCCCGTAACTTTGAATAGAAGGGAGGTAACTCAGATGAGTTTTTGTTTGCGTCATATAAGTCGACCCTAATAAACACATTCCCCAAGTTACTTTTGTGCTGAGTCGGGAAAAAAATTTACGACAGACGGACACTGGCGCTATTATAGAAGGGCATTAAACTCTTTAATACTGTATACAGTAGTGCTATGACAAGAGAGCCCAAGTGGCAGTATCGAGGAAAAAATGCACTTACAATCAAATTTTTCCAAATCCAGACACTTCGGATTGTTTTTCCGGCTACTCAGCGTTTAGTAGTGATGGCTAATTCAAACGCAGAAATCATCAGTCCAAATAAATTTTTCTATTGTATGCTTACAGTGTAGTATATTCTGTTATAAGTTCAAAATGCATAGAATACGGGAACGTGTACTTTAGATATATTATATTTGCCCAGGTGAAATTTATTATGGGATATTACCTACTAATATCCCTCTGTATCATATCTCTATGGGTCGGTGGCATATATGCACCTCCTAAGAGCAGCACAGCGTCAACAGTACCGTCAACAGCACCGTCTAAGACAAGTACTGGGACTGCGCAGTCATCTACGAGCAATACAACTGCTAGAGATCCACCTACACAAAAGGGTATATACTTCCGTTATCACACTGGGAATAGGGAGAATATTTTTATCGAAACTATCTATGAAGAAAGTCTTCAGATTTTTAGAAAGTGGACACTGAGTTCGGCTTTTATACTGATCTTTGGATATTGATTTTCTGTGAATACGATAGCACCCCATTCTCATGAACCGTCAATTAGAATTTTTTATACCTAAAATGATTTCAAATTTCCTGTATTCAAAGTTGATGCTAATTTTAGGGTAGCTCATTCATTTAACCGCAGAGAAGTTGTTTTTGAACATTTTGCAGCCCACTCTGATTCACTTACGGCACAGCCAAAATCTCGAGCTGCATTCTCGAGCTGCTCCCAAAATAGTTGCAATATCCCAAACAAAAGTGTTAGCATGCAACAAATTTTCAAAAAAGCAGTTTATATTTTCACTTTTAAAAACAATGGGAAACAATTATATAACGACTTCTATTAACTAGTACCTTTTAGTAAGAATGACATCTGGAACATCCTTCTTTGCACTAAAGAATAGAAACGCGCAAGTAGAAAAGAAAACATGTAAGAATGTTTTATATATTATATGTGTAAATAAATGTCAAATCAGCTCAAGGTTGCATGATTTTTCGTACACTTGCATAAAAAGCATTTAAACGCGGGATATTTTTTTAAACATTTTCCCTTTTAACTTTTTTGCCAATTTGGAAATACTACAGGACTGTGCTGTTCAGACTTGATGTTGGTGTAATTTTTATTACAGTATCGATTTTAGTGAGAGAGCGAATCGATATGTTTAGGAAAGAGCAAACACTTCGTATTGATATAGAAGTAGCAAGACGAAGGAAAAGTGGCACAACAGCGACAGCAGAATTGGGTTGGTTGTATGGCATATAATAATGGGATCTCAAGTTTTCAGCATATCGTTGAGAGTAAACTACCATAAAAAGTCGAATCTAATCTAAATTTATATAAACAATTTCTACCAAAATTGTAAAATTTTGTGTACTATGAGTTTACTGTTGCATGCAATCACGTTACGCTCGCGGGCAGAATCAATAGAGAAAAACGTATTAATATTTTTTCTCATTTTGATTTGAATAATGGACCACAAAATTCAAAAAACTAACTAAATTCATTCTTTATTGATCAAATTTTTCAGGAATGAGAAAAAGAGGATCAAAGCCGTCGACAGATCAGAGGAAAGAATTTCGTGAGTTATTTTAGCATCTCTCATTAGCTGATAAACACCTTTTTTCAGTTGATAGAACAAAACACCTGGAAACAGGTACTGCACAATTGGCCACAGATAATCAGGTGTGGGCTTGTGTACCTGGCGAAGCCAGTCAAAGGGTTAACCAAGAAGGACTGCTTACAAATGACGCATTTGACATCATTCGAACGGTACCCCAATATGATGCCAAAGGAAACCCAATTGGAGACATTCTAGAAACGCAGAGAAACATGGCTAACGGCCTGTTTAGAATTCTTGATAAAGAACGAAACGAAGTTTGTAAGTGATAACTTCTCGTTTCTGACAATGAATTTTAAAATGAAATGTCTTCACATAACTTTGCACCAATAGTGGATTTCTTATTTGTATCAAATACAAAAATATTGTATCTTTTGCTTGATTTTGCATAGTATATCTCTAGGAAGACGGTAATTTTTTGTCGGCGAAAGTTGTCTCTGTTTAGGGAATATAAAACAAAGTACCAAAATTTTTAAACATAAAAAATTGTCCGAAAAATAACGGTTATTTATGAATCATAATATTATTTACTTTCAGCGGTGGTAACTGCTGATTACCTCGCTGATTTGGTGATTCAACAACCCAAGTTTGACGAAATAAAAAAAGAAAACGAGAAACTCAAATATGAATTGGAACAGGCAAAACTTGCCGATGAGAAAGTGAAGGAAATGGAAACCAAGTTGGCGGAACTCTTGGGAGAAGCAAGCTCTGCCAAAGACGATGTCAAGAAGCTTAGCAAAGAGTTGGACACACAAAGCGAAATAGCGAAAAAAGCTGTCGAACCTTGGATGAAAAAAGCGGGCGAATTAGAAGACCAAATTGAAGCCCTTAGGAACACATTCACTTCGGCCGTGATAGTGGTCGAGGGAATTAGAACTGAACTTGTTTCTGTTGAAATTCAAACAGGAAATACTCAAGCAGCAAAACCACCAGCGCTACGTGACGAGGACATAGCTGATGCGGTTTATAAGAAAGTCCAGGAAGAGGTGGGCAAATTTTATACCCATCCTATTAGATCCGAAATTGTTAACTTTGTGTTATACTTTACTCTAAGTCTTCATTGTCGTATACAGTCGAATAGCGTCGATTTTTTTGGAACCAATAAACCGATTATCACCGATATAACCAAATTTTGATTAGAAACCCCGATTTCGTCCGGTCGCTTGATATTAGGTGGGGTCGACTCTACCAAATTGCAACACTCTCTTGTTGCAGATGGTTAGACAAGAAGAGAAAGCCAAACTGGATTTGGTTGCCAAAGAAAACGAATACTCCACCATAATAAGCAACAAAGAAGCTGCGCACAGAAAGGTGTTAAGCGAGCAAGCTGCAGCGCTTGAGAAGCTTGCCAAAGAGTCAGCAGAGTACAAGAAAAAAGCGGCTGAGTTGAACAAAAAACAAAAAGAACAGGAAGAGGAGCTGAACAAACTGCAGACGACACTCGATAAACAACGGCAAACTGAAAGCGAGGAAAAAATTGAGTTCCGGTCAAAAATAAAGGAACTCGAGGAACAGTTGGCCGCAGAGGAGGAGGATCATTTGACAGTGCTTGAGACAAAACTTGGAGCAAAAGAAGTCGAGCTCAAGAAAGCAAAGACAGAGACCGTGGAGAAAGCTAACGCTCTTGTGGCGGATGTAACAAAGTTAAATGGAGAGCATGAGAAAGTGGTAAAAGATCTCCAAGCCCAAATTGAAAAAGCAAAGCAGGATGAAGTGGCACGGCTCCAGGTTTTTCATTGAATACTTCTTTAATTGAGAAATTCGACCTAGCATCCTTCCAAATCTATCATTTTTCTCAAACTACTCTCTAACTTTAGGCTGTAAAACCCTTATAAGGGTATACGTAAGTCATTTCGCCAAAAATGACATCAGAATTGGTTATTTTTGTGAGTAAAGCAAAAATCAGATTTTGCAACGTGCAATTTTGATCATAACTCTTGACCGTAAACGGGCAAGAAAGTTGAAAGGAAAAAGTACCACATAAATTGAGATACTGATTTTGGGATCATCTCCAGCAATCTTGAGATACCTACGTAGAAATAAAGAATTCCAACAAAAACCGGCCTGAATCAGATTAAGCACAGGATACAAAAGGATATAAAGGTTCATTTCAGGCGGCAATTGAAGTAACTGTCAAAAATATACAAACACACAATACAGAATATGTAGCGCGGGTGAGAAAAGAAGATGCAAGCAAAGTACAGGAAGCGGAAGAAACTGCCGAAACTCAGGTCGCCATTGCAAAAGCGTTACATAAAGCAGATATTGAAGACATCAACCGTATACACAAAACGGAAAACGAAGAACTTAGGGACAAATTACAAGCAAAAATCGACAAGCTGCTTGTGGATAGGTTCGTCAATGTGGTCAAGCTGAAACAGATGACTGATGCAAAAAAGCGACTTAACCTGGTTCTCAAGGACGAACGTCGTACCAGATATGCTTTGATCGTAAGTGTGACAAACTTTATTCTGAATACAAAATTTGGCACGAAAAATTTGACACTGGATAGGATCCAAATTTGTCATTTTACATTAACCGGAGCTATGTTCTACGTCTCAGTTACAATGATAAAGATACTGCAATTGTATTACGAAACTAAATGAAGCAACTCTGGTGTTTTGCAAACTAGACCAAAATCTAACAGAGAAGTTCAAGATCATAAATTTTATAAAAGATGAAAAATTTTGTGTTTTAACCGGCTCCCAAAGCGGGGTTTTTTGTTTTAAAATCAGAGAAGTGCGAGTCAGCCCCAAGTTAAAAGTTTAATAATTATTGACTGTATTTACCTCACATTAAAAAAAATTACGGTTACAGTTAATGTTGTATCACTACAAGGATTTGTTGGCCCAAAAGGAAATTCAAAGAGGACAAATCGCGGTCGACCTTCGAAGGGTGCAGAAATTATTGATGATACAAATGGGCCTCAATTCCAACCTGGCGAAAGAGTTAAATGCGACTAAAAGCACCTTATTACTAACCAGAGAAGAGTTGAAAAAGGTGAAGGAGGATTTTGTAAGGGAAGCAGCTGAGAAGAAGAACCTTCACAAAATGATTGAGGATGAACAAAGAAAGCAAAATGCAGCAAACACGAAAGCTAATCAAGCCTTGGATGCCCTTGCAGAGGAGAAAGCTAAACGAGAAAAAGCAGAAGAGGAACTGAAAAACAGACAAAATCCGACTTGTGTGCAGGTACTGGTTTTATAATCAACAAATACAAACATAAAATTTTTCCAAATTTCACTCAATAATTCTACAGGAAAAATGTTTCTTTTATTAATAATTCAACATGTTTTTTCACTATTTTAGATATCTGAAAATTACAAATATCCAAAAAATTTCACAAACCTAAAGGAAAAATTTTTCTAATAGAAACAGAATTTCAGACTTGATATTCAAACCTATCCGCTCTCTAACACTTTTCTGCTTGGGACCAATTTCAGTATAATAAATATTTTACGAAAACTCGATTTTAACGAAAAGCGAAAAATCTGAGTATACCGGCGGATCAAGCTTAAAAGTCGGTATATGGTAATCATTTAGTTTTAGAGAGTGGATTGCTTAGAAAATCAAGTCTGAAAGTCTGTTTCTATTCGTAAAATCTTCCCTTTACCTAATTGTTTATGGTAAATTCAGATTTGGGAACATTTTCGGACATTTCCTGATCGAATATGATCAGTTTTAAAGTTAGTAGGATATGAGTGAGCTAATACACATGTAATCAATATTGGCCGATAATGTTTCAAAAGCTTATTCTTTATTTTGAATATATATTTCATTAACTGGTATTAACTAATGAAACTGACAAGTTTTCAGGCATTTTGGGATTTGATCGGTTCAATTATCGGCCACGAGCGCCTTGAAAACATTTCAAATAAGACTACAGCGATTGCGCAGAAAGGAAAAACAGCAGTTACAGAGAAGGGAAAAGCAGTTGCGGAGAAGGGAAAAGCAGTTTTGGGTAAAGGAAGAACAATTATGGAAACAGTTGCGCAGGGCTTATACGTGGCAAGACAGAAAGTTGCTTTGATGTTCAATGGCTACATGGCTGGAAAATTCAACAAGTACATGACATACGCAGTTTCAGCAGTCTTTCTCTACAAAATGGCTGTGCTCATGTCTCCATTATATTCACTTTTGCTCGAGGAACGTGGCCGTTTCATGGATCCTAGCGGCACCTTAAGTAAAATTTGTTTATGAAATCCGCTATGAGGAATAATCATTTTTTATTTTAGGAGAAATAGCCAAGCCTACTCTGGCTCTATGCGCGCACCTTCCTCTTCCAATCGAGCACGTTATCGACAGATGCGGATTGAAATTTTAGATCCCATGGAACAATTTCTCGGATCCAAACAATCAAGAAAAATCAGACTAAAATTTAAATCAAACCCTAGTAGAATAGATAACAAAATTCAAATTTGGATGTACTATGGAGTGTCTATAGTGTCACAGTACAACGTAATTGCCTGTTGCAATGTCCAAATTTCTATGCTTTGAATAAAAACGCTAAACAACGGTTTACCATTCAAATAGACATTCTTTGATATCGTTTTATATTGCACTTATTTTTTAGGAGTATTTCAAGTTCTTTAACAAATTTGAATATTCGGTGATTAAATCATAGCATTACAATACTCCTCAAAAAATCCAAATCCTAAAAATAGTATAACCCAGCCTTATTACACAATGGAAATTCAAACGAGAAAATGTTTTGATCAAATTCGACATTTCCTTGGATTTCTTCGCCACTTTGTAGAAAAGACAGCTTGGCTGAATCCGCAGCCTCACTCGTAACGGAGCGGCGCCATAATCGGTAAGCGCGATCATGAGTTTTGCTGTTGGGTGGATTGTATTTGAAGAAGGATAGTCGTTGAGCTGAGTCGTCAGTTGAGATATTGACGAGCGAGAATTCGTCAAATGGATCCAGGATTTGCAAAGGACTTCCTCGACATTGGATAAAAGTTATCACGAATTCGGCGTTATATGATGGAATGTATTCGAAATCCTGGAAACAAGAACAATGAATCACTGGATAAAATAAGCTCATCACCAGAAAAAATCTTAGGAATTGTTTAGGCAGAGTTTTATTTGCACTTAACTATACATCCTGGGAAATCTAGAAAGTTGCAAATTTGAGCGGGGTCGGTTTAAAATATAGACAATAAAACCATAATTAATTTCTGTAGTCAATAATTTGAAACTTGCTTCTCTAATTCGTTCGATCAAGCTCAAGATTAAGTTTCTTGGGTAAGATTCCAATACAAGGTGTTTCTTCTGCGCAGTGTGCTCATGATGACCATCACTTCGCTGTTCATTACCAGTTTTCAGCCAGTCCAACAAAGCTCTATTTGTGATTTCGGTGCACTGAGCCGATTTGCGATTGAAATGAAGTTCCAGCCTGCGACAATTTGAAGATGTAATCGTTTCTATGATTGAATCTGGATCAAACCAATTTTGGTCGCATATTGTGATCGATAACGGGCTGTAGAAGACATTTTGGAGTAAGTAGCGGACTTGTTGATGGATATAACTTTGGGCTATGCCCACTAACTTTGAGTCATCCCAGAGAGAAATGTTCAGATTGCACCCGACGAAAGATTCTTTAGCTTTGCTCAGAAAGTTTAGCATTGCTTGTCCGTGAAGATGCTTTAGTGAAACGTGGCCAAAGCGTACGAATGGGCCTGAAATTAAGATTTTGGTGTGAGGATTAAGGTCTAGATCGAGGCCTGCTATTTTTTAATCATGATGGTCCGTCTAAAATTTTATAAAATGAACAACTTTTAGCAAACATTGGCAAATTTTAGCCAAAATAATTTTTTGTTAAATTTTTATAGATTTTGATGAGCTGAAATTTTTCCCCAAACTCTGCAAATCCCGAATTCAAAACCTTCCATGTGGTTTCCGGCAGTTTTGAATTAAGAAATAGGCCCAACTTCAAATACCTGGAATTCCAAATTGGGTTTCGAGGCAATCTTCCCGCAATCGATCTTTCCGAATCCGGACAAAATTAACGACCTCGGTTGATTCACCATTCTTGGGCATACAATCAAAGCTAATTTTTCCAATGAAGTGAATTACTGGAACATGGCTGTTTGAAGTGGCGACACTGTAATAGTGACGATTGACCAGATAAATCTGCTGGCTGAGATCTTTCCGGGAAAAGTGCCGAAGAACTTCGCCTAGAGTTTCCGTTGCAAATGCGCTGAAACATAACACATTATAGAAAACGTAAATTGGTTACTTTCCTTCAATTAATGATTTCAATCCACCCAATTTTTGGGAAATTTTTTTCTCTAACCTGTCATTTTTATATACTATTTCTCTTTCGCTAGGGCTTAATTAGATGGGATTCTATTATAGGGGACGAAACGATTTTAAGAAACGGAAATAAACTTACATGCGATTGTTTTTGACTGGAAGCTCCATTTGAACAATATAGAATTAGGAGGAAAATCTAAAACTTGATCGGTCTGTTTTAATTTAAGCTGTTATATGAGACAAACTGTCAAAGGAAAGATGAAGAAAATCCAGACCATTCTTCGTAGAAAGGCCTTTCTCGATTGGAAGGGTAGGCATTCGGCTCACAGGTGGCCGGTCAGTGGTCAATATATGAC
Source organism: Ditylenchus destructor (assembly GCA_022814885.1). Classification (NCBI taxonomy): domain Eukaryota; kingdom Metazoa; phylum Nematoda; class Chromadorea; order Rhabditida; family Anguinidae; genus Ditylenchus; species Ditylenchus destructor. The sequence continues at coordinate 78,773 of JAKKPZ010000047.1, read as the reverse complement.
AAACATTTGATCTCTGACCCAGAAAACTGTGTTCTTTTATCAATACCCCGCGTTTCTCTCATTCATCACATCATCTCCTATTATCTTGGCCTTGGACAACATCAACAGAATATGCGAGGAAAAAGACTTCCAAGAATACTTACCTCGAAAAATCATATCGGTACCTCGAAAAATCATATCTATAGCATTCCCCTTTGATCGAATTTTTTATTTGTGAGGAGGTCCTCGCGACCCCAGGTCTTGGTATCAAGCATTTTCAGCCAACATTGGGAGTTTTCGACATCTAGCTTGGGTGAAGACCAGGTGTGGATTCTAGCTACGAAGGCACTAAAGGCCATCATTGAATCACACCAAACATTCCGTTATCATTTATTATTACACAATGGAAATTCAAACGAGAAAATGTTTTGATCAGATTCGACATTTCCTTGAAGTTCTTCGCCGTTTTGTAGAAAAGACAGCTTGGCTGAATCCGCAGCCTCACACGTAACACTTCGGTGCCATAATCGGTAAGCGCCATAACGAGTTTTGCTGTTGGGTGGATTGTATTTGAAGAAGGATAGTCGTTCGCCAGTTGAGATATTGTCAAGCGAAAATGTTTTGTCAAGCGAGAATTTTTTGTCCTTGAGGAAGGTTATCACAAATTCGGCATTATGTGGCGGAAGGTGTTCAAAATCCTGAACATAAAGAAAAATTAATTATTACCTTTCACAAGCCCATTGCCAGAATAATCAGATTTTAGGGGTCGACCTTAGGGAAATTGAATCGGAGAGTGCATTTCTCCACTCGAAAAGAGTAAAGCCCTAGACTATAAAAAGGTACAGACTTATATTGAACAATAAAATCTAATATTTCCATCGGAACTGATTACAATCACATAAAAATAATTACATTAAATACCTAAAAATTTTTCACAAAGTTGAAATTTTGAAAAAAATTACATCTTTGATTTGGTCGATCATTTTCACGATACAGATTCTGCGATAATGTTCCAATACAAGATGTTTCTTCTGCACACTTTGCTCACGATGTCCATCATTTAGCTGTTCAGTACCAATTTTCAGCCAATCCAGCAAAGCTTCGCTTGTTGTTCTGGTACACGGAGCAATTTTGCAATCGTATCGAAGTTCTAGCCTGCGGCAATTGGAAGATGCTGTTGTTTTTATGAATTTCTCCATCCAGATGGCACCGCATACAGTGACCGAAAATGGGCTATGGAAAACGTTTTGGAGTAAGTTGCATGCACGGCTAGAGATATAATTCTCAGTTAATTCGGTTACTCCGGAATATTTTGAGCAATCCTTGAAAGAAATACTAAGGTTGCATCCGACAAAAGATTCTTTGGTGTCTCGCAGAAACCTAAGTATAGCTGGTCCTTGACATTTTAAGAATGCTTGTCCTTCAAGCTTTAGTGACAGGAAGCGCACGAATGGACCTTAAAACAAGATTGTGATGTCAAGGTTAAGTTCGGAATCGAATCTCAAGATTTTTCTCTCGTCTATGATTTTTTAATCAAAGATTCTGCTATGTTTTAGATCAGAAACGATACCGACAGTCATAGGAATAGTGATATTACTAAGGCTTTAGAAGCCACAGTGGTACTCTTTAAAGTTTAGTTCACTTTGCTTACGACTATTAACTTATTTTGGATGATAGCACTTTGTTTTCGTGACATAAAGTTAAACATCGTTTGTAAAATGTTTGCAAACTTAAAATTTTTTAATCGAGAAAATTGCAAAACTTTTACCTGGAATTCCCACTTGCTTTCGAGTGTAGCCTTCCCACAATCTATCCCAACATTGATAGAACCAAAGTATCCTGTTACCGTGCTTATCCCTGAGCGTCCAAGCAAAGCTAACTTTTTCGATAAAGTGAATTGATGGAACATGACTTTTTGAAGTGGCGACCCTGTAATATTGGTGATTGACCAGGTAAATCTGCTGACTGAGATCCTTCCGGGAAAAGTGCCGAAAGACTTCGCCAAGAATATCTGCTGGCAGGGTGCTGAAAGAAACAGAAAAGTATAGCAAACGTAGAATGGAAATAAAGACAGGGAGATAAACTTACACACGTGGTTTTCTGATAGGACGCTCCATTCCATCAACCTATAACTGAAATAAAATGTTAAACGGTTTAACTTTGAATTTGAGCGGTTATATGAGAAAAACGGCATAGTAAAGTAGAAAAAAGCAACGTTATCCTCAGTTGTTGCGAAAACTGTCATGGAAGAGTGGCCGCTAGACTCACAGGTGACCAGTCAATAAAAGGCAATCAATAAAAGCAATCCTTAACCTCTGACCCAGAGAACTGTCTCACCAAAGCGCTATGTTTCTCTTGTTTTCCAATGTCTCATATCTTCTCCTCTTAATGTAACAACGGGCTATAAATTACTCAGTCAAACTCGGATAATGTTCCACAACTGAGATGTCCAAACACGGAGATTACATTGTATAAATGCAACAATTTTTCAATGTAGTTTTTGTCATTATAAAAAAACAGTGTTCGAAAAAAGCATTTTAGAAAAGTTTTCAAAGAAAAATGTAATTTTGCCAATTGTTTTGATTTGAAACTCTCGACAGAAAAAAAGTATTTTGGAACTGGCAACATAAATACGAATGCAAAATTGTTCCCATTGAGAATTGAATAACATTTTAAAAATAAAATAAACTACTCTGAAAAATGTTTCAAGTGCAAATCTCGGTAAAATAAATCTTGTGCTTTTAACTTTGCTATTCTTGCGGATGCAAATGTTCTTGTCGAAGTTTGGAACGATCCTGCTAAAGTAATTTTCAATTTGTTTTCCAATTTCACAATTTGCAGGATTACTCAAGGAATAACCCTCGCAAATCCATTAAAATCGATTCAATCTAAATAACAGCAAAGGTGTGTATTAATCGCAGCGATGAAAGCGAACAGGTGTCACCTGAAGGACTGAAAGAGCGCTGAGCTTCGTCCTTTCCTCCGGCATTCCTTTGCAGTTATATTATTTTGTTTTGCCCTATTATCTAAGGGCTCAAAGGCTGACATTATCCAAGATTAGCAGCCACATAGCTGGCTCAATCAATTGGGAACTTCTTTTGCTTCTTCACCTTAACGATTCCTCAGGATAATTGATTCGGAATATATTTTTGGAGTTGTTGTCGCGATTTCGTTATATAGTTCAGCAGCCACATTTGTATGGATTCAGGAATCGTTGCTCCTAATCTTATATGTCCATTTTTATACTCTGAGATCCAAGTGCTTTGTATTGCGTAAGCATCGAAAAAGGCTTAGAATGATGTTCAGACTTTGGGCGACCACGTTTCGTATTTATTTTTTTTAGAAACATGTTAAATTTTTATGAGAAAAATTTATAACTTGGCTTGGCTAAAGTGCAGTTCCTTTCAAGTACCTGTAAAAATTAATTTCACCCATTCATTTCATTCAAAGATCCCGAAAAAGTTTTTTTCTATATTAATTGTATATTGATAGATTAATTAGACTAGTAATTAGAAATCACGTAGCCAAAAATTTGGAATATTTGGGATTTCCTCAAATCCATTTTCCGAGCATCGCCTCAGGCTAATGGGTTTCTGGCATTCTTTTCGAGAGCATTCAATTTCTGTACAACATACCTTTATTGATATTCTTAAGCGATGAGTCAGCGTTGGATACAAGCTAACATGAAAGGCTCAGCTCGCGATGCCATTGCAAAATTTGATCAAAAGACAACGGCAATTGGAGATAGTATCAAAATGGAATCAAAACAGTAAGCGATAACTTAAATTCTATGCAGAAAATGGAAAAGCTTGTCGTTTTCATAGAAAGGTTTTTAAGAAAAATTTTTAATTTTGTGTAAAACATTAATGTAAAAACACTGTTTAATTTTTGCAACCAAATTTTGTGAACATTTTTTAAATAAATTTTCCTTCAGGAAACCGCTCTCAAGGGCCCCCGAAGTAAGTTTGAATTATTCATCATCATCATGTAGCAAACAAACCCCGGTACTTGTTCTAATAGTAACTGGCCCTTCAAATTGGTGAAATTATTTTTGAGACGCCCAAAAAGCTAATTTTTCCCAGGACTTATAGATTAGCTATCTCTTAGATCCTGGGAAATATTTCCATACGAAAATCCCATTTTTATTAGACGTTAGTTGCTAATTTTGGAGCGAATTTGAATAAGAATTAAGTTATATAAAAATCAAATGTTATAATTGGTTCCAGACGTCTGATGCTGACAAAAGTGCTCAAGAAAATGGGAAACCGGCAGAGGTTTCAAAACCCAAAGCCCGGATCAATCAAACACAGTCCAAGCCTATGGGCGCCACTCCAAATACTATGAACTTTGCGTTACAATACGGCAAGCCGACACCGAAAACGTAAGTCATAAATATCTTCAGGATGATTTTTATGGAATGGAGATCTTTTCACGCTTCACTGTCATTTTAGACATAATTTTTTCTGGAATATTTTAGAGATTCTAGAAGAATGAGTAAGGGTTGTTACGAGAGCAATAGATCCGATTTGTTTCATTGTTTGACCTTAAGAATCAATTTTTTCTAGCCCTCAGAAAAACCTGAATTCAAAATTCCAGAAAAGAGCGAAATTTTGTGTTTTCAAAACATTTTTTAGCAATACTTTTTATAATAATATTTATTGTATAAACGTTTTACATTTGTACATTTATAGAACTCCAGTCTCGGAGGGAAATGAGGTGAAAAGCAAGACCCGAGTGAAGCGGACGCAAGCTAAGCAAGCAGGGGCAGCACATAATAACGGGATAGACAAGCAGCCACCTGCAGCTAATGAAGTAATGATTGAAATTTTCATCGATTCTAAATTGCGCATTATTTTTCTACGAAAAATAAGTTTTTCTGAAATCAATTTATACTGAACAATATACAACCGATTCGACTTCAATCCTAAGGATATCGGGCGCGCTAAATTTGCCAAAATGTAAAATTATTGCATCAGTTCCCATAATTTGGAACTAGTAAAAATTTTCAAAATGAAAACTATGCAAATCAGAGAAGTCTATCAGTGCTTTTGTAACTTTGTTTGCCTAGTCCTAGGATTATTTTCAGACCAATCTTAAAGCTTAAGCTTAAGTGTACAAAACGTTAGAGGGTCCGTTATCCATGTGGTACCCAACTTTACTATCCAAGTGGTATTATCCCATGTTAGAGGCCCAAAATAAATTAACAGGAGTTCCGTTACTTTATTTTTATTGCGGATAAAAAGAATGGTAAAATCCATGTCTATTACCAAATTCTAGGCGTCCAATGATCACAAAAACTCCGCAGAAAATAGAAGACCATCCGACACGTCAAAGGCCAAAATCCAGCCCGATGACCCAAACCAACCCAAATCGAAGACGCACTTTACAAACGAAAGTAAGTTACTCATTCAATTTTTTATATTATCACAACTAAAGGTTCCAGAAATACAGAGGCGAAGTTCATATTCGTTTGAGCAATTTGGTATAAAAATCCCAGAATTTTTGAACAAAAATACACATTTTTCGTTTTTTTCAAAACTACAAATATTTACTACTTTTTTTAAATTGATCTGATTTCAAAACTTTACATTTATAGCTATCAGCCAACGCTGGATGCAGTCAAAGTTGACCGGCTCAGCTGCCAATACGATAGCAAAGTTCAATAAACAAGCCGAGTCTACTGAAGACAGTTTGAAAAAGTAAGTCATATCCAGTCTATTTCCTGAAAAAATTTTACATCATAAAATGAAAATTTGTGCTTTTGGGAATTTTCAACCCCTCCCATGTCGTCCTTTACACCTTATTAAGGAAATTGTCCAAAAGTGGCAAACTTTTGGTGCCTCTTTAGGAATAAATCCATAGAAAGATTTTCATCAGATGAATTTATGAAGGCACTTGTCCAATTTTCCACATACCTTCCCAAATTTTAGTGGTAAATTTCCCACACACCGTAAACTCTCTAATTTAACCCCCACCTCTAATTTTACCCCTCCCTCTAATTATGCCCCCCTCTAGAGGTCGATTGAATAATTATACCCCTCTAATTTCCATACAATTTGTATGGGATTTTCGACCCTCTAATTTTACCCCTCCCTCTAATTATGCCCCCCTCTGGAGCTCGTTTGAATAATTATACCCCGGGGGTTAAATTAGAGAGTTTACGGTATCTTCTCAGGGGTAAACATATCTTTCAGGGGTAAACCCTTGACCTATAGCCGACAGAGAAGAGAAGTCGTTTTTGTTGTAAAAGGACATGCATCTGGCAGACAGGTGAGCGGCCACTGGCCAATATAAGACAGTGCGATCCTCGAACTCCAGAGAACTCCGTTGGGTATAGGGGGTAACCACTTGTCATAGATAGGAATAAGTGCCTAACTGTTGCTATGATAAACTATAAATACCTAGAGTAAACGATTTTCTCAATCTTGATCTTAAGTTAACTATTTTCAGGAATCCGTTCTCGGAGACCTATGAGGTAATGCATTGAACTTTGGCACAGTGTTCTTAGATTTGAAATTATTTCTAGGCTCAAGAGTACAACAAAAGAGACATGGGTAACGAATACGGAAGACCCCCTGAAGGAACAAAAACCAGAGCACGGGGAATCAAAGCTGGCGACTATGTCGTTCGAGAATGTAATTTCTTATTTCATCTTCGAATTTTGATTTCGTTTGTAGTCTTATTAGATTTTATACAAATTTTTAATTTCTTGGCAAAATTTCTGAATTCACTCAAAAATTTTGTAGCATTTTTAAAGAATCTTTACACCTAAGAACTTTGATTGTCATTTTTCGATTTTCCCGTATTGTTTTTAGTGATATTTCTGTGCGAAGTTATCAGTCAAAATTCGACGGGAACTCCGCCGGATTGCGTTGTCAAGTTCGGGCCTCTCTTCTACATATACAATAGATTCAGCGGATCGGTTGGTTTTTCCAATTTTATGACAAAAAATTTTTGAATAATCATCGATTTAAGCTTGTTGGAATGCTAGTCAGAGCGAGAAAGTATGGCCTTGTGGACTTCGAAGGGGTATGTTGTTTTAATTTTTACTTGTACTGTCAGTGACAATGCCATGTCGGAAATTTGTTGTTAATGCCGCCAATTCAAAATCGCTCCAAAACGAAAACCGCTTTTTATTCTCTATATGGCTTCTTCTAAAAATATATAAGACTAATCATTGTTCCTTTACAGGAGATGTTATACCAAGGACAAGACGACGAAAAGGGAATCCGTTTGTTGAAACCGTTAGATGAAATTCGCCGGGTACGGCTTTATTACGTCATTACCTAATCTTGAACTCAATATATCGAGCAAAATCTTTTCGTGCGCAAAATTTTTTTAAAAGAAAAAGCAAAACATCATATAGTATATATTTACTGTTACCTTTGCAATATACGTAAACAGATCAGTTAACACCACATTCAGTTTTTATAAGTTTGACTTTGGCTTCGTAAATAAAATTCATAATGACATGACTTTGCTCTAAACACAATTAGAGGAATTTTGGTCATTACACCCATGTAAGTGCACTTAACTTGACCTTTGGATTGCGACCCTCCAAAAAAGTCGAAATTTTTAGGCTAGACAGTTGGGAAAATTGCCATGTTGAAATTTATTTAATTTTGATTGCAATTCCATTTAGATCGTCACATTTTCCGGAGATCCATCGAATTGCGTCGCAATAAAGAAATAATCTTGCGCCCAAACACTTCGCGCATCGAATGGAAACATCACAAAAAGAATACTGATTATGATAAATGTACATAAAAGTTGAAATAAAATGTTAACACGTCCACTGATTATATAAAAACCTATACGTTTTCAAAATTTTTCCTTACTCATATTTTCTCACTTTTTCTTTGTTGGGAAACGTCAACGGATAAACGTAATTAATTAATACTGAGTTTAAATGTGTACAGAGTCTACAAAAAATAATTTTATTCATCACATAAAATCGGTATCACTATTTTAAGCTAATCCCATTGGAGACATCTGTCTAGATTTCTGAAGCACAACATATGTAAAGTAGAGAGAACAAAGTGCCGCGTCTATTGCACACAACAGTTTGCCATATTGTCCGACATAGTGCGCCAGAGGAATCCCGGTGACCTGGAATCAGACCAATCATATATGACTCTGTAACTTTTCACAGATGAAACAAACCGCGTTAAACAGTAGACCGGCATAACTAGGAATTGTTATTAAGATCATCTCCGAGATCACCGTGTACGTTACAACGCGGTTGCTCTGAAATTAAATTTTGAAATGTTTCGCAGCTCTGCAGGTACGAGGATCCTACTGAGGATGACTTACATTTTATAGGTGAATTTTTATGGAATATTCTTAAAAATATCGACATTCCGAGAATCGCTTTAGAGAGACGCGCGGATGCCACACATAAAACTCACTGAAAGGCTAATGTTCACCATTCTGTGAACAAGTTACAGAGTGACACCAACTACAAAAGTTCAATATGAATGACTGTTCCTTTAGCGTATTCGCTGACCTTCAAAAGATAGAGGAATGCCATAGACCACACAACGTTTAACGTTGTAAATACACTTCTTATGGCTAATTGAGGGATGCTTACGTATTTTATCATCAAACAGGCAAATTGCTCGCAATGTGCAACTGAAAATTTTTTAATTATCGCATTACCTTTAATATAACCCCGGGGTTATATTATTTCAATACCCTCCATGGGGTCTCTCTCACTTTTGCTCACCTTTTGCTAAATCCAACGGTAATTCGGCCAAATATGCGATGCAGCACAGAAGATACCAAAAAAAGATGGTGACAACGTCAGCGACAAGCAATGCTTTCCGATACTTCTTGCCAGATGATATGTACACTTTTTTCAGTGCAAAACATCTGTCTACGGTGATGAACAAAACCACAACAGGGGCTACCCCTAAGTAATTCACATCAGGAATTCCGGTCCAAAATAAAACATATTGGTTATTTGATTGCTGAGGATCCTGAAACGCTATCTTTATAGAAACTTCTAGAACCTTTAATTTAACGGTCACGTTGGAAGGCATTTTAGATCAATCTAGAAGGGCATAAATGTTTCAAATTTTGCGGATCCTGTGTGTTACCATCACCTCTTCCATGCCCATAACCATGATTGGAATTTTCAAATTATCAGCAAACATTTTTTCAAAAATTTTAAATTTGAAAAGGTATCAAAATATTTACCCAAAAGATTTCTCGGTATATGTCCCCGAGTAGCGATATTGTAGCATTTCCGCAATGAAATATCACATAAACAACCATCGCTCCGCTTTCCAGACAAAACTTTCCGGCAGTTCTCACAAAAGAAGTCCACATCAAAAGACGATAGTTTAGCACAATGCATACAACTTTAGCGACAATTATTATGTACGACTCCAGCGAATTCAAGAACGGGAGATAAGCGGGAGGAATTGGAGTCATCTTGACGTTTGCGCCTGAATTTCATGTAAGATTTCATGTAAAAAATCGTATAACATAATATTTCATGTAAAAGAAGACATGACATGATATAAAACTCAACATATTCTAGCGGAAAACACTTCAAGAATGCGTTCGAATTCGCGTCATTGTTATTTCTGTCTGCTTTTTGCAAAAGTGAGACTTGCGCCAGCTATTTCGCGGTGGGAATTCAAATGCATTCGTGATTTGTTTTTCCGTTGGAGTATAACGGATAATCACACAAAACAACTGAATTGTCATCATGGCAAAAAAATTCTGGAGCCAGTGAAGACCGCCGGCATTTTCAACCACATTCTTGCCTTCGGCAAGAATGAATAGACGGTTCACCAGATATTTACTCAAAGGCAGGTCTCGCATGAATCAGAAAACCAATTCGTGGCTTGTTGACATTATTGACTGTACTTGCGCAATAATAAAATTCTACACATTTAGGGGAGTTACCTTCTCAGAATATCCAAATTATAGTAACCTAATTACGCGTAAGTGTTCATTCAGCCTATTTTCGTGCCAAGCTGAAAATATTGATGTTCTTTCGTCCAAACTTTATGAGCTTAATCTAAAAGGTGATGTATGGACACTCAAAGCGGCAAGTGTCACTTTTCAAGAGTCAGCCTTATCTACCTAGCCTTAAATAAGGTTATGAGCTATAATAATATTTTTCGGAAAATCGATTGAGAAATCCCAGAAGAAATATACAGAATGGAATAAAGGAACACAGATCCGGAAAAAAATTTCTTGCCGCAGTTTTGCTAAATTCAAAAACGAATGCCTTGTGATAAATATTGCGATGATAGCTATGATTTAAATTTTAACGTGACCATAAAAGCATAGCGATTCCAAGGATGACGTCACGTAACATTTCTGAAATTTCAGTTATTTCAAAAATTAATATCTACTAAACAATCCTCCAGGCAAAAAGAAATAAAGACTTTGCCAAAATTGGCGGCAACTTCTTGTCCGAAAATCTGATCGCTGCATGGTTTCCGCAAGGATTGCGGCACAACTCATTTATGTTTCACAAGGGAAGTCTTTGTTTTTGAGTGACATTCCTTAAGGACATTTGTTTAAATAATCAATTTTATATGGAAGGAGCGATGTTTCAAGATGTATATAAATGCTTTAAAATGAAAAATTAGCTCCAGATAACAGTAATCCTGTATGAATACGTCAAATTTTCAAGCTTCGTTTGCTTTAGTTCTGGAAGAATTGAACATGTTTATTAACGATATAATGAGAATATGACTTAATTAATAATTTCATTCATTATGTATACGAGGTAGTGATATTCTCGCTATTGCGATTTACATCTGGTATACTTGTGCTGACGTTGTACCTTAGCTCCTCCGAACTCGTCGTTGTGCTGATTTCTGTATCTTCGTAATCTGGAATAGGCAAGGCAATGGGAGTTGGAATTGTTGAAAGTGTCAGATTATCTAAAACTCGATTATTTTAGACATCTTCGCATACAAGAACAGATAATGAAAAATTTTTTCCACTTGAAATCGTGATCGGAACCAAAGTATTACACGCCGTATCAAATTTTTACCAAAAATTTTCTGTTGCTTTTGGACAACAATTTTGTTAATGCTCGGCAAACGTAAACGACAATACAAAATGTCTTACAAAAAGTGTGACATCCTTTTAGCGCATCCTTCAAGGAATTATGTAAACAAATGTCACCAAGATCCAGTCCTAGTGTCAAACGAGGAGCAGGAAGTCAAGAATATTGCCAAAATTGAGTGAAAATGAATATTTTTTAATCTTGAACTCTAGCTTAAAGAAGGTGTATATGAAAATTATGGATCTCAGCGACTTTGCAACTTTGAACACACACAACTTTTATAATGTGGAAATGAGCAACAAATCAAACTAAAATTCACCCTTGAAAGAATATAACCTCGGGCGTCTAATACAAATTATACGGTAAAATTCGAAATCCCTACCATTTTTCGAAAAATTTTGATCTGAAATCCTGGGATCCCGAATTCCACTCTTTGAGACAAAAAGCTAAACAGCTCTTTTCCTCTCTCTCATTTATTTAATTTAAATTTATTTATTTTTTCTCCAAAAAATTGCTCTTCGCCCTAGTCACATAACCAAATACTAACCGTTTAAGATCGGACTTGTGTCATTTTCCAATATCCTTTGTCCATCAATTATCACTTGTTGTGTCAATTGAGTTGTCTCCGTTTCTCTTTTGTTTACATTGATGTGCTTTACTGTGACATTCTCGTATCCCCAATCCGGGCCAGCAATTGTGGACGATCCGATTTTCTGGGCAGGAGGTGGCGATACGTCGAGTCCGAATTTCTTACCCAATAATTTTATGTCTTGAGTGTCGTTCTGGCTGCGCACTTTGTCATAGAAGAAAGTACCGTTGCCGATTTGAATCATTGCACTTTCATTTGATGTAGCTGAAAATTTGTATTTTTGGATTAGATGTTAGATAATTTTTGATATCTGGACCATCATAAAAATCTTCTAGAACACTGTAGAACAACTCTAGGCACAATACAAGTCATTTTTGAAGCCTAGCTGGTTTTTCATCTATATGATCAATTCTTGAGTAAAATGTATTCTAGATTACTAGAAATGTTCTACGAATGTTTAAAGATCTTTTAGGAACTCTATAAGGCCCTAGTACCTTATAGAACGATCGCTGTTATCCTATTTTTACTGGAGTTCCAAACGACTCCGCTACCGAACTGTCCTCCGGGCAAAATGGGCTGAGGGTGAAATGTCGCGCACCGACTTAACCGAAGGTTAAACTTGTAACAAAAACTCACTCGGACTAGCTGGTAGTCTGTTTCTTATGGATGTCATCTCCTTATCCCTCTCGTCCTCCGTCAAATCCCCGTTCTCGGCCTGCCTTCGCTTGCGATATCCGTAACCACCATATCCACAACCGCAACCACCCCCATAATACGGCGGGCTGTACGCCACAGGCGGAGCCGCAATAGGTGGCGGGATTGGAGGTGCGGCGTAGATGGGAGGCTGTTGAAGTACGATTATTTCCGGCGAGGAATCTGACTCACAACAACAGCCGCAGCCTCCGCCGAAACCAAAACCACCGCCTCCGGCATAGTACACGCTCGCCCCACACAGGTCGAGATAAATGGCTAAGGTATTGACTAGGAGCGAAAAGGTGAAAATTTTATTCATGTTTCAATAGTCTTGAACAGGAAAGAGAAAATTAGTAAGTGACTGGAAGAATAAATATTCTTCTGTTATATCCGGGATTTTCTGGAAAATTGGAACTCGATGGCAAATTTCCTTTAGAAATCAAGACTGGATAGAAAACTGGCGCCGCCGCTATTTTATTGTACTTTGCTTTATTTGGCTAATGAAAGAAAGCCAAAGAAAACATAACGGGAAGATTCACTCATTTTTCACTCGATTTTGGCAATATTCTTGACTTCCTGCTCCTCGTTTGACACTAGGACTGGATTTTGGTGACATTTGTTTACACAGTTTCTTGAAGGATGCGCTAAAAGGATGTCACACTTTTTGTAAGGTAAATACCGTTAGACAATAGACAGGAGAGGCATCCATTCCGGGACAAAAGAAAAACGTGTGTGTGAATCAGAGAATATGTCTAAATTTGGCTTGGATTGGCCCTTTGAAAATGCCTTGGAGATAATTGATTGGAAACTTACGGTCTTTTCAAAAGTCTTGCCAAATCCAGGTGTTTTGTTATTTTTATGGATAGTTACATGTATTTCCTTCTGGCACAACACGAAGAAGGTCATAGAAGAATTCTCTGTGTTGTCACTCACAACTTCTGACTCATAATGGGAGCATCTTTCCAGAGTAAACAAACAATGAAAGGCATGTTTGGCAACAAAACATGCTTGCGCGCGACCTCTTTTCACATGAACTTGAAATTGGGAACATTAGCAAGAGTAGCGAAAAGTTGCGCAAAAACAAGTCGCGAAACAAAAAGAAGTTGACTTGGATGAACTTCCGGTTGTTGTTAAAGGTTGGACGATATAAGTATATACTATAAAAGATAGGCACATGATGTATCTTAGCTTGTTTTATTATATTGCTAATAAATTATATCCCAAGGTCGAGAGTAGGAGCGAAATGTAAGTATTTTTTATTTTATTCATTGTTTATTGTAAATTTTCAACATTGGAAATGACTGCCAAAGGCTTTAGAATATTGCCAAATATTCTAAATTTTTAAATAAGCAAGTACAAATATGTGTACTTTAACACATTTGACAAAATTCTGAATATTTCTCCTCTTCCTTCTAGAAAATTCCACAGCTTTTTGGCATTCGTGACCATTTTTTATGGAAGGAGATAAGTAGTTTTTCGATAGCTTACGGCATTAAAATTACCTTAACTATGAGGAATAAGCTAAAACTAAACCAAATTTATTGTTTCAAGAATGATTCATGAAAAATAAAAAGCATTTTTAGGCAACTTTCTTCCATTCTCCTCATCTTCCACGTCATCTTCTTCATCCTCCAAGACGACAGCGTCGAAGCCCAATGCGGATGTGACTGTTGTTGCGGGGGAGGCTTAGGGGGCCTTGGAGGCTTGGGCGGTCTAGGTGGGATCGGAGGTCTTGGACTGGCTGGAGCCTGCCCACCTGGACTATTAGGCGCAGGTATCGGATTGAGTGGAGGACTCGGATTGGGAGGATTCGGACGCCGAAAGCGTCAAGTCTCTTGCCCAAACTGCAACTGTCCCGGATGTGTTCCTGTACGAAACCAACAGACTATGCGCCGGTGGCCGGTCACAGCTCAATTCCACCAAAGACCGGGTCAATTTCAACAGGTGACCCCGCCAAATGGAGTCTCAGGAACCACGGAGATATTTCGCATGAACTTTGATGGCGCTGTGGTGAAACAGGATATCGCTCCAGTAAAGCCGCAAGTTGGTGGTATCGAGAAAAATGGAAACATGCTGCCGCAACCAATGCCCATTGTTCCCAGTAATGCGACCCGAGAAATTATATACTGATAACGGTGTCTTGCGCTATTTTTAAATTTCCACTATATTTAATATTATATAAACACATGATTAATAAATGATTTTTTTATTCGAATTATTCGTAAATTATAAGGTTTGTATATTTTTGGCTTAGAATTTTATTGAGAAAAAGTAATAACGACTGAAAAACAAAAATGCAGGCTTGAAGCTAAAAAATTCAGTTAAGACTTGGTAAATGCATTTTTCATTGCTTGTAAACATATTTCAAATTGCTGACAAGTCCCGTGCCCATCGGAATCCAGTTATTTTTTTCTAGGGGTCGGAAAAAAGCAACGAATCCGGATCCGGCTGATTTCGGATCCAGATCCGGATCCGGATTCGGTAAAGTTCTATTTATGGTCGACGAATCCGGATCCGAATCCGGATCTTTTCAAATTTAGCGCCAAATTTTTTCCGCCAAATTTGAACAATTATTATATATATCGCAATTAATTGTCAATTATTTATGTATTTTTGGCTTTTTATGCAAATTTCTGGTCAAAAAATGATACATTTTTTTGACAAAAAGTGGCATTTTTTGCAAAAATTGGCTCAAATTGATCGAAAAGAAACCAAAATTGAACTACTGCCCACATTGGATTATATCGTCAGACAAAACTGCACATTTGTTGGCATTTGTTAAGATTAGCAAATATCGTTCAGCCTTTAGGAGGTTAAGTTAAATTCAAAGCTAAATGTTAAATGAAGTCATAAGGCAATCGTATTACTTTAGCAATTTTAAGTTTGAATTTTACAGATCCCACTATGGGACAGTGCAAAAAAGAGACACTTTTTTTGGCAAAAGTGACAATTCTTGCAAAAAATTTTAAAATCAATAGAGGGGACCCTTTTGTTTTTTGACGGAGAAAAAGGCCGAATCCGAATCCGTCAGATCCGGATTCGACCTCATTTTTACCGAATCCGGATCCTGCCATCCGAATCGAATCCGAATCCGCACACTGCCATCCGTAACGAATCCGGATCCAAAATGGATCCGGAATCGGAAAGATTCGGATCCGGATTCGCCGACCCCTAATTTTTCCACTCTACCTAAGTCGCACGTGTCCGTCCGTCATCCGTCGTCACACGGCGTAACTTTTTTCGTTCCCCCGATACAGGGGTGTGTGATAGCTCATTTTGTAGGTCTCGAGCTGTAGGGCCCGGGTTTTCAAAAATTTGGGAGATATCAAAAAAAGTGGCCTTTTTTTGCCAAAAAGGGCAACAATGCAGGTTTTTGGAAAAATCAAAAAGGAAACTTTTTTAGATAACTATTTTAGATAACTATTGTGGTTTGAATACGCGCCATATTCGCAAAATTTAACAAAAATGTTCTAAAACCACATCATTTCTTCGTTATCTTACGTGCACTTAAACGGAAGAAGCAGTCTGCAGGAATTCAATGTAAATTTGTTTGTGTTGTTTTTTGCGTACTTTTTCGCAAAGACGTTTCTTCGAACCACCAAGGTAAATTTTAACAAATCATTTTCATGCCAATTAGTTTATTTACTCAAATAAAAGCAATCGAGTTGAAAGGTTATATAAAACTACTTTAGAATTCACGCAATAGGCTTGAATTACAGATAATAGGAACCGGCGTACACTCCTGATTTGAAATTCACGATAACTCCCGAAGAATATTTGTATTTGAGCCCTGTGCCCGCATTGCATTCCAAAATCAGATGGGCGGCATTGACCTCCTCGCCTTCAAATGCAAGAATGGGAACTATGTACCGCTTGGCAGGAGCGTTGAAATTGCTCAGAACAAGTTGTCTCAGAATGCCAAATAACACTCGCTCGGCCTCATGTCGAATGCCTTCCTAAATTTCTCTAGTGCATCAACTACTAACATAAAAGCTGCTACCATATTTCGTCTAAAGTGGGCCCTCTTAATCGTCGCTTTTTAGAGTATTTTGGGGTACGGTAAAACCCCCGGTAAAAACCCCCAAGCTCGACATTTTTGGCCATAACTTTTTTCTGGAACATTCTAGAATTATGTGTATTATGAAAATGTCGAGCTTGGGGGCTTTTACCGGGGGTTTTACCGTGCGCCAGTTTTTATATCAAAAATACGCCACCAACGGTCGCGACGGTTAAGAAGACTCTCTTCAGAGGAAAATAGTATTAATCAAATCAGACCACGATCATAGTATGTGGCATCACGTCGGGCATCACATTGCCATCTTCTCCAATCTGCTGAATGCGGGAATTGCCCATATCCAACGCGCATATCTTTTGAACCGCTTCCGTGGCCACCTTTCCCGATTCACACACCGTCACATTCACAGGATTACAGGTGAGCGTGTCTTGACCTCTCTACAATATTTGTCATCATTACAGCAAATCGTTCCAACTAGTAGGCTCGATTACTATGATATCTATTACTACGATATCTATTTGATGGAACAGAGTGGTGAAATTTCCCTTTCTCGAGCACTGTTTATTATGGTGGCTACAAATCTGATATTACTGTCTTTAGGTCAAACTTTTTTCGATTTAATAAAGCACCAATATTTCGCTATTGTAATTATCACATAAAAGAATGGAAGCTTACGATTTTCTGAGTCCTTCCACAGTCTTCTGTTCCCAGAACAGTGATATTGAACACGCCTCCTCTTTGGAAGTTGTCAGAGACTGATATTTTTGGGAAGGAAGAATACACGCTATTAGTGCTAAAAATTGCGATTTTTAATAAGTAATTTCCGTTTCAAAACAAACGCTGGTCATTTTGCTCACGGCAATCTTGATCTAAGTCAAGGCCTTCTCTAACATTTTAGCCGAACCAAACATCCCAAATCCTAGATATATCTTTGCATGACCTTTGAATATTTCAAAGTTGAAGTTTAAAGTGCAAACTAACGTGTTAAAACAATAGACGAGAAAGAGGCCTGCGCAAAAGAGCGCCAGACATGTTGCCACTGCAAGACAAATATAAAAGGCGACGGATCGTGTTTGTTCTCGGGAATGTCTCAAATGTTTCAATATTTGTTTCAGCTTCACCAGCCATATATTTGATGACGTCATAATGAAAGAAGATACAAAAAGTTGCAAAAATATAGAAAAGTTGCGAATGCTTTTATGAATCGGCAGTAGATTGTGTTCAATATGAAAGTGGACGGCCAGTTCTAGGACTTTCTATGCCTCCTTGTGTGGTCTTGAATTGTGTGACCATGACCTTTCCCGATCTTATGTTCTATCTTACGCCTTAAGAGACACTGCAGTCAATCCACTCTCGAGTCCGTTACATTTATGACTGATGTCTACCGTTAAGGTTGTGTTGTCTGATCACTCGTGTGGTCTTTTAATTTGTCTTGTGCAGGCTAAGTAAGAAATAAAAAGCAATGCTTTAAAAAGTTACCCGCCTGCGAAATTTTACGGCGCAGAATCCAAATTTCAGCCCAATTTTGGTATGAAATGATATACGGTTTTATATCAGAAAGGTGAGCTCATTGCTGGTTAAGTTGATAGATCGAACAGATCGTCGCATAGCGGCAAAGGACCACCCAAGTCGATTTTTCTCTTTACGTGTTTGATATCCTGCGGCCTATCAAAGGGATGAACGGCTGAACTAGCTCCAACGAACAACATACGTCGAGAATAAGTCGTTCACAAAGAAAAGATAACGTAATCTTGGATCTGTTTCTTTAAATTCAGTTTATCTTGGCATAAAATTTGTTTCGAAAATCTGATTCATCTCTTTCATCTTGGGGACATGGTCAACAGTTATTTGATCTCGAAACGAAAAGAAGCCCATTCTGTTTGCAGATCGGCACACTTGACACCGCCAAGTATCCCTTGTTTCTTATGGAATTACCTTACAAAGTGCAGGTAATGCATGACTCAGATATAAAGCTATTGCCAAACGATAACTCAAAAACTATATTCGATAACTGTTTTATCAACAAGATTCTATAAATTCACTTTTTTGACAGAAAAAGTGGGCATTTGTGTTATTATTTTGTAAAATTAAATCTTAAAATGTAAACATTTTGCAGGCCTTACCTGAAAGCACAGGGAGAGTGTGAGTGATTTGTGCATTTTGTACGTCTTCGCCGAGACAGTGTGTTTGACTTTCGAAAGCCTCCTGGCAATCAGAAGCGATAAGCAACACTGCTGCGAGAATCAAAGTGGGAATTATGGTGTAAAGGTAGCGAATAAGCATTTCGGTATTAGCCATCATCACTGCGCAAGAGTGGGTGTCTGTGAGAGTTTGGGCGTTTGTCCCTACCCAACTGTCTAAAGGTCAAAATTGACGTACCTGTTTCATATAAGCTATTGACTGTTCGTCCGGGAGAAATATAATTGTTCCGGAAATGAGAAGCGGCACCCCAAAGGAACACTGGAAAATTATGCAGAAAAATTATTGACTTTTGCTCAAACAAATGAGTGCGTCCATATACGGCAGCTTGGCGGTAGAGAAGCGCGAGAGATATAGCAGCACCGGTAAAGCACAGGAGTTGTATGAAAATTATCTGAAGCGAAGTATAATTATAGACAAAAATAAACAACCGTAAATCTAAGCGATCAAAATCGATTTTTTTGCTTGTTTTTTTGTTTTTATTTCATCCGAGAGTTGAGAAACAACTGTAAAAACCCGCCAAGCGTGTTTAATAGAGCGTGTTTCAGACCAATTTCAGACCTTATATATTTGCTTTCCAAAAATAGCGAGTTAATAAGTAAAAAATTCACAATAAAAATAGTAAACCCGAAATTTTGATTCTCAAAAATAAGGCCAGTATATTTGGTGATTTCGATTTTGAGCTACGATCATAAAAATAATACAATAAATCAATTCTTTACATCAAAAACATCAACAACTGTAAAAACCCGCCAAGCGTGTTTAATAGAGCGTGTTTAAAAGAAAACAAATTAGGTTAACCAACATGTTGCATATAATTTATGTCTTATCGATTGTTCTTCCGGGAGATACATAATTAATCCAGAAATGAGAGCCGGCGCTCCAAAACAACATTGAAAAACAATGCAGAGGAAAATCACAGATTTTCGCTCAAACAAATCAGTGCGTCCATGTACGGCAGCTAGGCGGTAGAAAAGCGCGAGAGATATAGCCGCGCTGGTAAAGCATAGGAGTTGTATGAAAATTATCTGAAGCGAAGTATAATTAATAAAAATTAATTAATAAAATAAAAAACCGGAAATTTTGGCTATCAAAATCGTATTTTTTATTGTAATTCTTGCCGGAAACAAAAAAGTTCAGCTTACAACACTCGAGATTCCCAGGACGTCTCCGATCCAAGTATTAATCGAGCCCAACGTTGCTTGACTTGGCAGATCGGACGGAATGCCGTATTTTCAACGCGGTATGGTCGTAAGCGAAAGTGAAGCATTGATTGGAGTATATAAAGGAACCAACTTTGAAGGTTGGTTCAATCATAGGATGGAGGGATGGCAGGACGTTAGAGAACAGTTATCTTTTTAATGTGCTGAGACCTTCTTTCGTTGTGGAAGTGAAAGCGAGGGAAATTGTATAATGTGTGTATTATATTATCAATTATCAATAATCATATTATTTATGTATTTTTGGCTTTTTATGAGGCATAAGGCAAATTTGCACTATATTTAATATTATATAAACACATGATTAATAAATGATTTTTTTATTCGAATTATTCGTAAATTATAAGGTATTGTATATTTTTGGCTTAGAATTTTATTGAGAAAAAGTAATAACGACTGAAAAACAAAAATGCAGGCTTGAAGCTAAAAAATTCAGTTAAGACTTGGTAAATGCATTTTTCATTGCTTGTAAACATATTTCAAATTGCTGACAAGTCCCGTGCCCATCGGAATCCAGTTATTTTTTTCTAGGGGTCGGAAAAAAGCAACGAATCCGGATCCGGCTGATTTCGGATCCAGATCCGGATCCGGATTCGGTAAAGTTCTATTTATGGTCGACGAATCCGGATCCGAATCCGGATCTTTTCAAATTTAGCGCCAAATTTTTTCCGCCAAATTTGAACAATTATTATATATATCGCAATTAATTGTCAATTATTTATGTATTTTTGGCTTTTTATGCAAATTTTTGGTCAAAAAATGATACATTTTTTTGACAAAAAGTGGCATTTTTTGCAAAAATTGGCTCAAATTGATCGAAAAGAAACCAAAATTGAACTACTGCCCACATTGGATTATATCGTCAGACAAAACTGCACATTTGTTGGCATTTGTTAAGATTAGCAAATATCGTTCAGCCTTTAGGAGGTTAAGTTAAATTCAAAGCTAAATGTTAAATGAAGTCATAAGGCAATCGTATTACTTTAGCAATTTTAAGTTTGAATTTTACAGATCCCACTATGGGACAGTGCAAAAAAGAGACACTTTTTTTGGCAAAAGTGACAATTCTTGCAAAAAATTTTAAAATCAATAGAGGGGACCCTTTTGTTTTTTGACGGAGAAAAAGGCCGAATCCGAATCCGTCAGATCCGGATTCGACCTCATTTTTACCGAATCCGGATCCTGCCATCCGAATCGAATCCGAATCCGCACACTGCCATCCGTAACGAATCCGGATCCAAAATGGATCCGGAATCGGAAAGATTCGGATCCGGATTCGCCGACCCCTAATTTTTCCACTCTACCTAAGTCGCACGTGTCCGTCCGTCATCCGTCGTCACACGGCGTAACTTTTTTCGTTCCCCCGATACAGGGGTGTGTGATAGCTCATTTTGTAGGTCTCGAGCTGTAGGGCCCGGGTTTTCAAAAATTTGGGAGATATCAAAAAAAGTGGCCTTTTTTTGCCAAAAAGGGCAACAATGCAGGTTTTTTTACGCTACAAAGGAAACTTTTTTTGTTCCCCCGATACAGGTATCTATGATAGCTTATTTTGTAGGCCTCAAAAAGTTGGTATACGAATCCGCAAAAATTAGGGAGCGGAGATATCAAAAAGTGGCCTTTTTTGCCAAAAAGTGGCAAAAAGTGACCATTTTCTGGGAATGAGCACAAAGCTCGGAAAAGGTCACAAATTCTGTCCTGATATAGTAAATCGACCTCGCTGAGTTCGAATCTGGGGTCAGAATTTACCCCGGAACCTTCCAGAATTTTCTAGAAGCTTTCACAGTATCGGCCCAGCAGTGTACTAGGCCGCGGCAGTGTACTAGAGTGACGCGCCGCGCCTTCGGCGCGTTCATGGAGTAGCGCACTGTTGAGGACTAGGCATCAGTTTGCAAGAAATTAATATCCAGATAAAACTCTCGAGGCCGCCGCTTTCACCGCCTTTTCGGAGTACCTAATTTTGGGATATTTAATTTTTTTTGTTTAAACCGGTGCCTTTCGTACTCTATCGGGTGAGAGCTTTCAAATTTCCTCCTCCGGTACTCAAAGCTCTCACCCGATAGAATAGCGGCGGCGGCCTCGAGAGTTTTATCTGGATATTAATTTCTTGCAAACTGATGCCTAGTCCCCAACAGTGCGCTACTCCATGAACGCGCCGAAGGCCCGGCGCGTTCACTCTAGTACATACTATTTCTCTTTCTGTAGCAGACATCTGTTGGAGGGAGGCTTATGTTGGGAGGAGGGCTTCTATGGGAGGAAATACGGTAGTCCCCCGTGGGACTTATTGTTTCGCAAGGGGTCTAGAGGCGGACTTATGTGAGGCGAGGGAGTTAATTGAAGGGGAGTTATTTTTTCGGGGCCGCTCCGGAGGAGCGCGAATATTTTTGGCACATTTTGTTAACATTTTAAAAATGTTTGAAAATTTAAACCAATTTTGAAATGGGGCCAAAAATTTTCGAAGGAATTTTGAATTTTTGATTTTTGACCGAATTTGGCGCCAAAAATTTGAAATTTGGAAAATTTAGGAAAACACCCATTTTGGGCGAGGGGGACTTATTTGAGGGAATTTAATTGAGGGGAGTGGACTAATAAGAGGATTACGGTATATATAAAGCAAGATCTATTTTTCAGATTGGCGTTATGTCCAGTAAAGAGCACCTAGTTCCCGGTTCGAGACCTAGTTCCAAGATCTCGACGAACATTATAAGATGATGGGCGAGAGGCTTGGGTTATCTAAAAAGGAAGTCAATAAACTATCAAAAGAGTATATGAATACATCGATCTTTGGAGATGTGATACAAGGACATCATTATCGCGACGGCATCGGTGGTGTGAGACAGGATTTGAAGCTGGACAAGCTGCTGTGATGTACAGTAAAGCCGCAAAGAAGTGAAACCCTGAAGCTATGTATAATTTTGCCTATTTCGTCTGCCGTCTATTCAAAAAAGTAACGTCTGCCCTCTCTCATTTTCTGTTGACAGAGAACGTCAGGGCTCCCTCGATCGTGGGAAGAATTTGGATGGCAAAAATGTCGAAATATGGAAAAACCATACATATAGAATCTAGACGCAAAGTCGGCATAGGAAGATCAATATTAGATTTGAAAAATATCCAAAAAAATTTGGCGAAAAATAATGGTAACTATAGCTCATAAACGTCATTTTTCGTCATATTCCTCAAAATACATTGACGTTTGGCGACGGTGACGTTTGACGACGGCGGCCTTCTATCTATGGCCGATGGAAAACTCTCCCCTTTTATACTCTCTCATTTTCCATCAAGGGAAAATCATTATTGTAAGCGTTGCATAACGCATTAAAACTTCGCCGAATCATTGCCGCCGGCAATGGAAGCAGAAAATATATTTTTGTAAAATATCGTCAAATTTGTAAGATTGTAGCTTCCTGTTCTGATCTCTCTCTACACCATCAAGTATAAGTAATTTTTTGGTTATAAGCCTCTGATTTCAATATTTCTTTCCAATGACTTCATTTTTAATATTTTCTCTGTAAAGTTTCCTTCTCCTGCGTCACAATATTGTGCAATAATAATATTATTCTTGTTTCTGTTTGAATATTTGTAGCTTTCAATAAAATTATTTTTTGTAATAAATTCTCGAATACAAATTTCTCTGAGGTAGGCAATTTTTCAGTGACCGGAAATAATGTTTCCAAATGAGCTAAGGCACTGGAACAGACAAGGAAATCGATGAGGAATATTGTGGTTTGAATACTGTTACTTTAATATTGTTGTTTATTTACTCAAATAAAAGCAATCGAGTTGAAAGGTTACATAAAACTTCTTCAGAATTCACGCAATAGGCTTGAATTACAGATAATAGGAACCGGCGTACACTCCTGATTTGAAATTCACGATAACTCCCGAAGAATATTTGTATTTGAGCCCTGTGCCCGCATTGCATTCCAAAATCAGATGGGCGGCATTGATCTCCTCGCCTTCAAATGCAAGAATGGCAACTTCGTACCGCTTGGCAGGAGCGTTGAAATTGCTCAGGACAAGTTGTCTCAGATTGCCAAATAACACTCGCTCGGCCTCATGTCGAATGCCTTCCTAAATTTCTCTAGTGCATCAACAACTAACATAAAAGCTGCTACCATATTTCGTCTAAAGTGGGCCCTCTTAATCGTCGCTTTTTAGAGTATTTTGGGGTACGGTAAAACCCCCGGTAAAAACCCCCAAGCTCGACATTTGGGGGTTAGGCTCTTAGCTATCGATCGGTATATTGCATGCCGCATCTCCATTCCAGTTTCTCGAGATGCAATTATTTTTGTCTCATTACTCTTGAATTTTCGTGAAAATCAAGAGCAAAAAGGCAAAAAAAAATCTAATCTCAAGAATCTTTTAAGCCATTACACATAATTCTGGAATGTTCCAGAAAAAAGTTATGGCCAAAAATGTCGAGCTTGGGGGTTTTTACAGGGGGTTTTTACCGTGCGCCAGTTTTTATGTAAAAAATACGCCACCAACGGTCGCGACGGTTAAGAAGCCTCTCTTCAGAGGAAAATAGTATTAATCAAACCAGACCACGATCATAGTATGTGGCATCACGTCGGGCATCACATTGCCATCTTCTCCAATGTGCTGAATGCGGGAATTGCCCATATCCAACGCGCATATCTTTTGAACCGCTTCCGTGGCCACCTTTCCCGATTCACACACCGTCACATTCACAGGATGACAGGTGAGCGTGTCTTGACCTCTCTACAATATTTGTCATCATTACAGCAAATCTTTCCAACTTTAAAGGCTCGATTACAATAGCGAAATATTTGATGGAACAGAGTGGTGAAATTTCCCTTTCTCGGGCACTGTTTATTATTGTGGCTACAAATCTGATATTACTGTCTTTAGGTCAAACTTTTTCGATTTAATAAAGCACCAATATTTCGCTATTGTAATTATCACATAAAAGAATGGAAGCTTACGATTTTTAAAGTCATTCCACAGTCTTCTGTTCCCAGAACGGTGATATTGAACACGCCTCCTCTTTGGAAGTTGTCAGAGACCGGCTTAACGAAGTCTTCATGCGGAAATTTGGCTAACTGCTTGCCTCCTAGACTGTATAAGTAATCCTTTTTCGGCTTCTCAGCAGTGACTTTGATCTCAATGCAATTGTGGTTCTCGAATGCAGTATCGCCCAGAGGCACATATACCGGATTGAAAATTGAGTTTTTCTCTGAAATAATTGTTTTAGTGTTTGGTGTACCAAAATTTTTTAAAATTAATTTTCACAATTATCTATTAGAAGTTTTACTAGTCCTAGCTGGAGGAATGCTAAAAACAAATTTTTAAACGTGCGCCATAGCAGAGTAAAAATATTCCTATATATAGTTTTCTCCTACGCTGAATCCAAATGTTACTTTTTTAGCTGCTAGGTTCCAAACTAAAATGCATATATTGACCATTTTCGGTAAAAATTGGCATTTTTATCCAAAATGGAAAAAATGTTTCTATCTGTTTCAAATAGTTTACCGCCAAGGCGTCGCATATAGGCCATATGGGTGCTGTCAGCCACGAATTTGTAATTGTCACTCTTGGAAAAGGTGTAGGAGTTATAGGGCAATTTTACAACAAATCCCAAGAACTCATCACCGGCACCACATTTGGCGAGGTCGCCTTGGTAGACTTTTGCGTATTCTGAAGAGCGTTTTTCCAAAAGTTGAACGCACACAACCATGCTGCATATTTTATCATGTTTGGTTTTTTAGAATTAATCTATAACCAACCCGTTAAGACATCCACCCGAATTAACAGACAAATCCTGACAGAATACTAAGTCGAATTCAGTATGGAACACATCATTTGTCAAAACGCCTGGCAAAGTCATAGTGATGTTGGTTCTCGAAGTTGGCCCATTTACCTCACTAAATTGATCCAACTTGTTCGAAATATTTTTAAGAAACAAAATTTTACGGCGTATAAGGCGTGAAGCCAAAGGCGGCGCTGAAGCAAGTTACCAGTGAGAATATTTGAAATGGCAAATTTAAAGAGAACATTTTGGTCTCGAGCATTTTGGACTCGAGAATAATTTTCGATATTCGTTGGAACGTTTCCTTTCCTCGAGCAGCCAGCCGTTTTTTATGGAAAATGTCATAGGACCAGTCATTCTTTCCGCCCTTTCCCTCGGTTCCCCATTCATTTATCTTTTATTTACGCAACATTTGGTTTTCCCGACATGAAATGTTATATTTGGACCAAAGCAAAAAAACGCAATCTTTTGCCTTACGTTACCAGTGAGAATATTTGAAATGGCAAATTTAAAGAGAGCATTTTGGCCTCGAGCATTTTGGACTCGAGAATAATTTTCGATATTCTCGAGCATTTTGGACTCGAGAATAATTTTCGATATTCGTAGGAACGTTTCCTTTCCTCGAGCAGCCAGCCGTTTTTATGGAAAATGTCATAGGACCAGTCATTCTTTCCGCCCTTTCCCTCGGTTCCCCATTCATTTATCTTTTATTTACGCAACATTTGGTTTTCCCGACATGAAATGTTATATTTGGACCAAAGCAAAAAAGCAATCTTTTGCCTTACGTTTCGTATTGCATCATTCGAAAATTGTTCTACAAAAATCATAAGATGACAAACTTAAATCTTGACTACAAATGGCGCATAATTAAACGATCCATAAAAAGACTGAAAAAACGGTTGAGATGTTGGGTTTAATGAGTTTTCCGTGACATGTCCATTGTGAGTTTTTCTGGCTATTTTCTTAAAATTGCTTGATCATTTGAAATTTTTGTTAACTTTATTTTTGCAAATCACCACCAAAACACTGAGATTTTTCCAAACATCTCTTTAACTAAAACGTTGTTCCGAAATTATGAAGGTTATGAACTCTGATCGGGATAACCCTCAGGCTAAATAGGGATACGCTAGTCCACTCATCTCCAACTTGAGCCCTTTTCGCTTTGCATTTATTGACCAAACAGCTGTTTTTATTTTCCAGTTCTAATTCGATGGAAGAAAATCACTTGTGTTAATCTCAAATTTTTTTGCAATGCATTCAAAGTAAGAATTTTGAATTTTTGAACAATTTTGAAAAACGGAATTTTTCGGGTACCAATAAATTTTCTAACATACAATCGAAATGTCGTTAAAAACCAACAAAATTTATACCAAAAATTCTAGTCCGTGCCAACATTTGAATTTTAGCAGAAAATTTGCAATTCGGAAAAATTTAGAAAAAACCATTTCGGGAGAGGGGCAGGCCCCTAACTAGGGGGGTTGTAACCCCACCCTCAAAAAAAAATTCGGAAGCTCAAAAAACCATAAGGTCCCCCTATGGTTTTCAAATTTTTGAGAAAATTTTGAAAAATGCACCTCTAAGAATGCGTTTTTTCACTTCTCAACCCCCTGAAATCTCAACACCCCCTCCCCGAAATTTTTTTCTGGGTACGGGCCTGGAGAGGGGTTTATTTTTGGGAAGGAAAAATACACGCTATTGGTGCTAAAAATTGCGATTTTTAATAGGTAATTTCCGTTTCAAAACAAACGCTGGTCATTTTGCTCACGCCACTCTTGATCTAAGTCAAGGCCTTCTCTAACCTTTTAGCCGAACCAAACATCCCAAATCCTAGATATATCTTTGCATGACCTTTGAATATTTCAAAGTTGAAGTTTAAAGTGCAAACTAACATGTTAAAACAATAGACGAGAAAGAGGCCTGCGCAAAAGAGCGCCAGACATGTTGCCACTGCAAGACAAATATAAAAGGCGACGGATCGTGTTTGTTCTCGGGAATGTCTCAAATGTTTGAATATTTGTTTCAGCTTCACCAGCCATATATTTGATGACGTCATAATGAAAGAAGATACAAAAAGTTGCAAAAATATAGAAAAGTTGCGAATGCTTTTATGAATCGGCAGTAGATTGTGTTCAATATGAAAGTGGACGGCCAGTTCTAGGACTTTCTATGCCTCCTTGTGTGGTCTTGAATTGTGTGACCATGACCTTTCCCGATCTTATGTTCTATCTTACGCCTTAAGAGACACTGCAGTCAATCCACTCTCGAGTCCGTTACATTTATGACTGATGTCTACCGTTAAGGTTGTGTTGTCTGATCACTCGTGTGGTCTTTTAATTTGTCTTGTGCAGGCTAAGTAAGAAATAAAAAGCAATGCTTTAAAAAGTTACCCGCCTGCGAAATTTTACGGCGCAGAATCCAAATTTCAGCCCAATTTTGGTATGAAATGATAAACGGTTTTATATCAGAAAGGTGAGCTCATTGCTGGTTAAGTTGATAGATCGAACAGATCGTCGCATAGCGGCAAAGGACCACCCAAGTCGATTTTTCTCTTTACGTGTTTGATATCCTGCGGCCTATCAAAGGGATGAACGGCTGAACTAGCTCCAACGAACAACATACGTCGAGAATAAGTCGTTCACAAAGAAAAGATAACGTAATCTTGGATCTGTTTCTTTAAATTCAGTTTATCTTGGCATAAAATTTGTTTCGAAAATCTGATTCATCTCTTTCATCTTGGGGACATGGTCAACAGTTATTTGATCTCGAAACGAAAAGAAGCCCATTCTGTTTGCAGATCGGCACACTTGACACCGCCAAGTATCCCTTGTTTCTTATGGAATTACCTTATAAAGTGCAGGTAATGCATGACTCAGATATAAAGCTATTGCCAAACGATAACTCAAAATCTATATTCGATAACTGTTTTATCAACAAGATTCTATAAATTCACTTTTTTGACAGAAAAAGTGGGCATTTGTGTTATTATTTTGTAAAATTAAATCTTAAAATGTAAACATTTTGCAGGCCTTACCTGAAAGCACAGGGAGAGTGTGAGTGATTTGTGCATTTTGTACGTCTTCGCCGAGACAGTGTGTTTGACTTTCGAAAGCCTCCTGGCAATCAGAAGCGATAAGCAACACTGCTGCGAGAATCAAAGTGGGAATTATGGTGTAAAGGTAGCGAATAAGCATTTCGGTATTAGCCATCATCACTGCGCAAGAGTGGGTGTCTGTGAGAGTTTGGGCGTTTGTCCCTACCCAACTGTCTAAAGGTCAAAATTGACGTACCTGTTTCATATAAGCTATTGACTGTTCGTCCGGGAGAAATATAATTGTTCCGGAAATGAGAAGCGGCACCCCAAAGGAACACTGGAAAATTATGCAGAAAAATTATTGACTTTTGCTCAAACAAATGAGTGCGTCCATATACGGCAGCTTGGCGGTAGAGAAGCGCGAGAGATATAGCAGCACCGGTAAAGCACAGGAGTTGTATGAAAATTATCTGAAGCGAAGTATAATTATAGACAAAAATAAACAACCGTAAATCTAAGCGATCAAAATCGATTTTTTTGCTTGTTTTTTTGTTTTTATTTCATCCGAGAGTTGAGAAACAACTGTAAAAACCCGCCAAGCGTGTTTAATAGAGCGTGTTTAAAAGAAAACAAATTAGGTTAACCAACATGTTGCATATAATTTATGTCTTATCGATTGTTCTTCCGGGAGATACATAATTAATCCAGAAATGAGAGCCGGCGCTCCAAAACAACATTGAAAAACAATGCAGAGGAAAATCACAGATTTTCGCTCAAACAAATCAGTGCGCTAGGCGGTAGAAAAGCGCGAGAGATATAGCCGCGCTGGTAAAGCATAGGACTTGTATGAAAATTATCTGAAGCGAAGTATAATTAATAAAAATTAATTAATAAAATAAAAAACCGGAAATTTTGGCTATCAAAATCGTATTTTTTATTGTAATTCTTGCCGGAAACAAAAAAGTTCAGCTTACAACACTCGAGATTCCCAGGACGTCTCCGATCCAAGTATTAATCGAGCCCAGCGTTGCTTGACTTGGCAGATCGGACGGGATGCCGTATTTTCAACGCGGTATGGTCGTAAGCGAAAGTGAAGCATTGATTGGAGTATATAAAGGAACCAACTTTGAAGGTTGGTTCAATCATAGGATGGAGGGATGGCAGGACGTTAGAGAACAGTTATCTTTTTAATGTGCTGAGACCTTCTTTCGTTGTGGAAGTGAAAGCGAGGGAAATTGTATAATGTGTGTATTATATTATCAATTATCCCACTATGGGACAGTGCAAAAAAGAGACACTTTTTTTGGCAAAAGTGACATTTCTTGCAAAAAATCGACCAAAAATTTTCTCCGGCCAAAAATTTTCTCCGGTTTTAAAATCAATAGAGGGGACCCTTTTGTTTTTTGACGGAGAAAAAGGCCGAATCCGTCAGATCCGGATTCGACCTCATTTTTACCGAATCCGGATCCGAATCCGGCTCCTGCCATCCGAATCGAATCCGGATCCCGCCATCCGTAACGAATCCGGATCCAAAATGGATCCGGATTCGCCGACCCCTATTTTTTTCCCACAGAAGACTCAGCGCCAAATTTTTCATATCTCATAACAAGACCAATTTCAGACCTTATATATTTGCTTTCCAAAAATAGCGAGTTAATAAGTAAAAAATTCACAATAAAATAGTAAACCCGAAATTTTGATTCTCAAAAATAAGGCCAGTATATTTGGTGATTTCGATTTTGAGCTACGATCAGAAAAATAATATAATAAATCAATTCTTTACATCAAAAAACACTCAGTTATATCATAAGGTCAAAAAATAAACTTTTTTCTAATATAGAGAACATTGAAATAATCAGGTATGAGATAAAAGTTTAAGCCTGCAACGTTTCTATAAATTTTGTGCTCAAACTTTGTGTCTTCTGAACTTCGGGCTCTTTTGATGTTAAAGACATTTTACTAGTACTATCAGACAGTAGAATGTTTAGTCATTATTCGGTCTGAGTCGCACTTTCGCTAAAAGGTCATAAACCAACAATTTGGTATATAGAAAAGACAAAATGGGAGTACATGCATTAAAGATACTCAAAGGAGTGAGGTATGAAGATAACATTCTTGTGGTTCACAATTGCACTTATTTCGAAACGCAACTCTTTCCGCAGCCGGCAAATATAAGCAACAATCCATCCAGCACGAGCATCACGAGCCAGCCATACGAATAAATTGTCAGGGAAATGCTCGTCAGAAAGGCAAGGAAGGTGGTTCCAATGATCGCGGAGAACATTTTCGACACAAATCCACCTCTGTTCGACCATCGAAGAAGCCATTGACACGCTTTGCTGACCTTTTGTTCGATTGAATGAGATGAGATTCCTGGAAAGTTGAAACTTTAAAATGTAGTTTTCAAATTTTTGAGAAAACTCCTTATAAAATCAGAAGTCGTTAATTCAATTAAAATTCAAGCAATGATTCATCGAAAGGGTTCAAATTTGAAGTAGGGCCCTCTAATTTTCAGGTGTAAAAATCACAGCCAATTAGTTTCAACTTTTACAAAATTTCAACTATCACTAAAAGAATCTGTCGGTAAATTATTCGGCCGATGAGTTGTCCACTCGAAACAAATTATCAATTTAAAACGCGCCAATTCAAAACTATTTCAATTTTAAAGACGTGTTTCACTATTCTTTTTTGCCGTAAAAAATAATATCTTACCTTCAGTTCCGCGTTTAATCCAATTCTTCCAACAAGACCAATTGACCTTTGTCAACTTTGACGTCACTCGGAATGTTTTGCCAAATTTTGTCAAAATTCCTTCATATGGCTTCCCTTGTCCAGTGGTGTCATCTACCCCACCAGTAGCTCTTTTGGCCCTTCTACGATTGGTGTCAGAGATAGGATTGCTGGGTTCCGATCCTACTTTAGGATTACCTGTATCCATAATTTCAATTTCCCTTACAGCATCGTTCAAATTTTCAGGATTGTCCACTAGCACTTCTACAGGAGTGTCCAAGATTTTAGCTACCTTGTCCTTTTGACCATTGTTATGCGCCTAAAAATTAAAATCCTTCTTTTAAAAGTTTTTTTTATTCTTTTTGTAATGAAAAATAGCAAAAAATATAAATTCTTACAAAAATAGAAATTTGTTAGAATAGAAAAAATGAACAACTGTATCTCTATCTATTTTATCGCCTTTACTTACCTCTATCTCAGGCTTAGGTTTCCTGGCCACAACATGAAGCAAATACATAATAACTGCGGGCCCTGGAGCCTTCCCATCAGACTTCTCGGCCTTGTTTCCAGCTTTACTTTTAGCTTGGCTGCTTGTATAATACCCAATAAATTCGCGAATTTTTGATATTTTCATCGTGCATTGATCAAAGTAAGATCCTTTACAGCTCTTGGATTTTTCCAACTTTCCTGCCATTTCGAGAACAGCTTTGTAGAACGTGTTGGTAGGTACTAAACGCTTTCGATCTTGGTCTAAATGATGATTATAGTGGACACTCTCAAATCCGGTGCACTTCGTTTAGGCAAAAACGTGCGGGATTGGAGAAAATCCCATTTGAATTGGTAGCCAAAAATTTGAAGCCAAATTTGACATTTTTCATATTTCGTCGAAATTTTTTCCAATTTACGTCGAAAAATTTGAATTTTCGCCAAATTTTGGTTGCAAAATGTGCTGTACCGGATAAAATAATTAATTTCTATAGAAAATTAGACTTTTGTCTTGTTGGATTAGGGAATGTCAAAAATCCAAAACATGGGAAAAAACCCGACAGGATAACCACTTAAAAATTATACTAAATTTTTTTAATTTTCTTGAATATTTCCGAGAAATAATAAACGATTCAAATAATTGACGACCGATTACATCATTTACCTGTTGATACAACTTTTGCAGCCTCGTTTCCATTTCCTTGAGGTGAATTTTCGTCTCCAAGATGTCCTCGATTTGGTGGCTGTTTTTGTGGACTAGTCGATTTCCCTTTCCCGGTGAATGGAAGAAAGTCAAAGGAGAAAGAGATACATAAATGAGGAAGCAATAAAACGATGCAATGTATGAATGCTAATTTGCGGCGGCAGCGCATATCATCTAGAAGTGTGATTGATCACATTTTATATAGGTAAAAGGTCATATGTATGAAAGATCTTCGGAAACCTTGCAAGGAAAATTTAGCAATAATATAAAATTTGACTCTAGCGGAATATATATTTATTTTATTTCTAAAAACTACTTAAAAGTGATTTAAAATTTCTGTTCAAGTTCCGCAGCCAGGATTGTCTTTTGAAGCAGTCTTTTGTCCGGAATTTAAAGCAAGTAAAAAAGTAATAAACACGTAAAACTCGTGAACACTTTCACGTAACATGGAAATATACCGGTAAGAGTACCCATAAGAGTCAGATGACTGAGTGACACATGATGGTGGATGATGCGCCGAGCAGTATCGATTTTGCCTGCGATCATTGCTCTCTTCCCAAGAAGTGATAGAAAATTCTAAATGTTGAGCTATATTTTGCCAATACATTCCATTTATTTGTCTCTATGGGAGAAGAGGTAAACAAGCTGATGTGTCGAGTATGAACCAGGAAGTTAACGCATTGAGAGTGAGATGAAAGCTGGACTTGACTAGTAAAAGTTGAAAAGTTTAAACATATTCCTGGATCAACTCAGTACCAAATTTCCTCCAATAAGGGTGGATCCCGGTCCCCTTATTTGGAGGAAAATACGTTGACACCACTTTAGGTCAACTATTACTTACATCAATTCTTCAAAGAATCTCAAACCAGTGTTCATTTCATCACATAAATTTTTTCAGTGTCATCACGTCAAATTTTTTGCAAATATACTCTGTTTTGTGTTGAGATAAACTTGATATTGAAACCTGAAACTTTGCTTGCCAATAATCGACTAAATATTTTGCCCCTTAAGTAAAACAATGTTCTACAAAGCACTTCCGCCTTATTCGCCCACAGCATCCAACCATTGCCGCAGACAAATAAGCAATCGATGACCAGCGGAAGTCTCCTCGTAAAAGTGATCTTTGACATTTATCAATCTCAAACAGATATGATTTGGAACATTGAGCGAAATTTCGCCTTCGACTGAACACTATTTTCGATGGATTTAGTTATTACACAGCTTCCTTAACCAAACGAGAAAACATTGTGCAGCTGTCAGAGAGAATTTGCCACAAGAACCTTGAAAGTGCTCAACAAGAACGAGTCAAAAAAGGCAGGTGCCAGTTTGTTTTCTTAAACTAGAGATTGGTTCTGATGCAAGCGTCAAATTCTAATGAGACGCTTACAATTCCTCATCATAATTCTCCGTATGGGCAAACTAACATGATATTTAAGTTTCACGAAAATTTTGGAAACATACGTTTCTATCCAAAATGCTCGAAACTTTGTCGCTTTAGTTTCGGGAATTTCTGTAACTTAATATTAATTTGTTGGCTGACATACCCGTGAAAGATATGAGAGATTGTAATTTTGTAATGTTACTTTGAAAAGCAATATTTCGAGAAGGCCTCAATCATACGTCAAGTCACACATTGCTTAAAAAGTACCGTTTCTCCACTCAAAGCCCGGCAATTGTTTGCTCCTATGCCGTTTTCTCGTCGTAAACGGACCACCTGAGATTCTGACTTGGCTGCGCGTTCAATCAATAGTTGGACATCCACCTCGGTGCGCGCGGTTGTTGACACATATTTTGTGCGTCCCAATACTGTGCGAGATGCACTGCTCTTGACTGATTCTGACTGCTCTCCGAGATTCGAGATAGAGGGCAGACGAAAGACCGTAGGATATTATAGAGTGCAGAGAAATGTTTCTCAGGCCTCAGAATATTCGGAGGAGTAGCGGAATTTTTTCTCTGCCGCTTTTTTTAACTTGCTATCTCGAGACGTGCGTCTTCCTCAACCATGGTGAGTACTGCGCTGTGATGGATTCGTACCCATTAACTTGTCTTCGTGTCAAATTGCGATCGCAATCGATCCAGGCCATTTGGCGACACGGACGTGGAATTTTACTTGGAATTTTACTTCCTAGTAACAATCACTAAAATTTCATTAAATATTCGTTACCAAGATGTATTGTTGCAAAATTTGTATTGAGATTTAACACTGCCCCTCTCCCGCACGAACTTTTCTCCCATAGAAATAGAGATGCTAACTCTTTTTGTATAAAATGTTTACTTTGACTATAAAAAATTCTATTTGTTATTAGCAAAGACCTAAGAAATTTTTTCACCCGGAATTTCAAGTATTTTTAACTATTCTCGAATCTAACAGAATCTACTTTCTATTTCGAAGCATTTGAGTTTGAAAATTCTATTAACTCATTTTTAACTAAATTTACTTGCTTAGTGTACCGAAAGTCCTGCAAAGAAAAATTTGGCTTGAGATGTCTAAAATACAGATGTTCAAACAACGTAAGCTTTTTCTAAGCTTAGAGTCGCTATCGTATACCAAAACATGAAAACAATGCCGGATTTGAAGGGTTCGGAGAACTATACTAAATTTTTAACCGAAAATATCTTTTTTATTACATCTCTTTTTGATAGACAAGTTTCGCCCACTTTTTTCTGACAGTTTTTTTCCGGTGTATTGTATCGACAATATTATACCGCCCACAACTTTTGACCCTTCCAAACAGTCTTCGGGCTAGCCGCGCGCGATTCTTGACACAGGTCCGATCGCCTCCCTGACTGCTTCCCCATAGTCACATGTCCACCCGCTCCATGTTTGGCAGTGTCTGTCAAACTATCGATCACATCATACCAAATGAACTCTCGAGGAGAAATAACCGTTTACTTACCAGTTGCCGTTGTTTTTGAGTGATGTCACGTTTTATAGCTATCGGAGACAGGTCTGCAAATTGCTCCAAACAGTATCATTTCTGAACGACGTTTGGTGACTTCCAATTACGATTCATTTTTAGCGGAAAAGATCTACAATACGGTTCTACACTTTAAGCATATCTCAGTTTTATACGGAAATGCTTTCTTGATGGATCGAATAAAATTTGCTGAAATTTGAAATCAACAAATAAATTATTTGACTACATTGGATTTTTGGATCAACGCATTTAACGGGATGCTAATTTTTCAGGTAATTATTGACCTTGCTTAAACATGGCTTTGAAATTTTTAAAATTTAAAATTTTGAGGATACATTTGATAACTGCAAATACTTAAGAAAAATTGCAATTATCGAAAATAAACTATGAAAAACTTTGGTGAACTGTCATAACTTTTGCAATTTATGATAATTTTTTTGCAAAATTGTTCTTGGCATACCAAAATGGACATCTTCCCAAGTATAACAAAGATTCGTATTACAGGGAAAGTCAACCATTCTCACATTTGTGATGATATTGATTTTGATCCTCGCAAACTTTGTCCAGAAAATAACATGTCCAGTAACGGAAAAGGATGGTAAGAAGGATGATGGGCCAACATTAATATATCAAGGCACCTTCACTACACCAGGACGATCAAACACTGTACCGCAGTGGCGTCGAACAGGGCCTCTAATTCCTGACAACGACAAATGGAAGGCGGATAACAACTGTACTAGTGGTCATGGTAAGGGTAAGGGATGTTGAAGTCAGATATCAAGTTATTTTCGATACCGATTTGTTGTATAAACTGATGGATGTTTCCTCTCCATTTTTCCTCTGTTCTGAACAGGTGAGGCATAAAGTCGAAAAACGAAAATAATGGTAATTAGGAAATAAGTCAATAAAGCGGCGGATACTTTGAAAATTATTTATTCGGCTTCAGGTTATGTCCTCTTCATTTTTATGTCTAATCCGAGCTCGGAGAATCCAAAAAACCAACAATTTAAACCCCTGCGGTCGTTTTACTCCTGACCCGAATAAATAAATTTCACATAAATTTCGGTATTTTATGTTACTTTTATGCCAATTTCTTGTCGTTTTACATATTTTATGGCAGTTTTTAGGAACTTTTCAGTTTCGAGAAAAATTCGTAAAAATCGGTCGAAACCTTTGAAAAATTTATAAATGTCCAAAAAATTAAAAAATTGTCAAGCGAATGAGTGAATCATTTACTCATTTTTGCTAATCATATATATTAGTTACAAAAATAATATATATGAATACCAAAAATGGCGCCAATTTGAATTCATTTTGAAGCAACTCTTTAATATGGCATACCAAACTGGTATCCCGTCTTGCACCCCCGGCTGTGTATTTCTCTGTTAGATATGCTCTAGCATATCTAACTGATAATTTTATCAAATTTGTACAAAAGACAAGTGTTCACTTTACACTTTTTGCTTATTCTCTTCATGTTTTATATTCCAGCTCGTACGTTCTCGAAACTTGTCATAACATATTTTATTGACAATTTTTATCTGCTGTGTCAAATAGGATGTCATTGTCATGGCTAAATTCATATTCATCTTGTCTGTGATGTAACAATTGCATTAGAATACTCTAATTTATTAGCTTCGTACTGCGTTCCATTTATATATAAATAAACTAATTTGTTAGAGTAAAAGTTTTTATTCCATATAAATTCGTCTAAAATTACCAAAAAAATAAAAAAATAAAAAACTCTCAACATGAGCCCTTTTCATGAGCCACTCTGTAGTAGAAAGTAAAATTTGGACTTGTTTCGGTGAGTCCTAGCAAATATATTTGGTAGGAAGAGCACAGTAGTTTAGAATTTTTTCTTCTTTATTTATTTCAGATATAACTAAGATGGAATGCAAAAAGTTTACACAAATTTTTGGTTCAAATTCCTAAAAATAAAATAAAACGCGAAACTCGTTAACGGAACATATCATTCAAGATCATAATAAATTGGATAGTCAAAAGAGTAAAATTCGCTATCAAATTCGGCCACCGGTCCAGATTCTATTTGATTCTGTAGACAAGACAGTACTGACGCGTCCGACGTTTCATTGTCCACTCTTCGATGCCACAGGCGATAAGCTCGATCAGAAATTTGACCAACCACTTCATGATGTTTGAACAGAGACAATCGTTGTCCAGTGGGTTTGTCGTCCAGAGTGAACTCAAGATCTTCTCCTTCCGAACAATGGCGGTCTTCTGTGCTCTCGGAAAAAGTCACGACAAAATTCAGTGGCATAGTAATATTGTACCCGAATTCCTGAAATGATGAAGTGTAGGTAATATAGAGGAGTATAAGAAAATTAGAACAAAATATTGTTTGGCTTACTAGTAACATAACAATGGATTATATTTTAATTTTACAATTTTTCTCATTTTTAACAAAGAAAATGTGTTTTTGATCATAAACCCCCTCCGGAGATTAAGCCGGTGTTAAGAATTTATTTGTCAATCGAGGTCAGTTTTTGCCAATTTCGTAATATTGTGCGAATTGACAAAACTGAACTGACAAAATTCCCGTAAAATTTCTATAAATGAGCTGAGAAACACACGGCGAATGATGAAAAAAATTTTATTTACTTTTATAGTCTGAAGATATATTGTCTTTGCAAGAAAAAATTCAATAGTTCAAATTTGGTTTCGCGGAATCCACCCTTTGTCAAATTTTATGTAATAAGCCAATTTTCTTTTTATTAGTCTAATAATGTCCAACCTCTTTGACTTGCTGCATAATACCAAGAATTATTTGCCTTGGGTAATGCACCAGAATCAGATGTCTCAATTCGCTGTCCGTTCGCAACCAGTTCAACAGAGCTTTCTGAGTGTCCGCAAATGACACAAATTTGTTGTACCAGTGCAATTCCAGTCTCTTGCACTTTAGCATTCCTTTCGTTTGAAGAAACAAATTCGGATCTGTGAGCCAATTTTTATCAGAGATTTTGACCGATATCGGGCTGGAGAAGACATTTTGCAGTAAATAGTGCATTTGCTCTAGGTCATGAGAAACGCCGATCTCCATGGGAATATGCAGCTTGCAGCCGATGAATGATTCCTTTACCTCTTCCATAAATCTGAGCATTATGTCCGGCTGACGCCGATATATGGAGACTTGGCCAAAGCGAATAAACGGACCTGCAAAATGCAAATAGTTAAACTATGCGTGAAACGGATTTGAAAATTCGGTTTGAATTCGCGCTGAAATAGCTAGCTCAAAGCATAATTTTTACTCTTAGTTAACTACCGCACATTATATCGACATAGTCTGACTTTTTATAATTTGTCGTTATAACGGAAGTGTCACTATAGGAGAACACTTAAAGGACCCTTTTCAAATTTTCAAGCAAAAATTTCCGCCTAAAGTCCCTTCCAATTTGTCAAAACCGTTTCCTCTGTCATCTTTTTGGCCCAAGGTTTCCAAAAACTACAAGTTACGATATGAATTTAAAAATGTATGGAGTTCAAAACTTTTGAACAGAATTTTCGAAATGTTTGATGTTCCATTAATACAATCTCCTGAAAAACTAAACCTAGTCTTACCTGGCACGGGCAATTGGTCAATACTGAAAGTTTCAAAATATCCATCCTCAGAAAATGGACTTGCGATGGTGATTGTGTTCGGTCTTCCTCTTTGGATGTGATTCGGCGAGCTGAACAATATTTCCTGGATATTATGGATTGCTGGCACGTGCTTCCGTGAGGTGGCAAGTTGATGGAATTGACGGTTTACAAGGTAAAATATTTGAGATAGTTCCTTTCGAGTGAAATGACGGAGGATTTCGAGGAGAGTCTCTGTTGAAAGCATCCTGAAAATGGACAATGAAAATTTTTAGTAAAAATGGAAGATTGAAAAAATCTGAATAGACAGCGCTTTTGGCCTAAATTCACAATTTTTTCATATAAGCCTCCCAATTCCTACAAATTTTAAGGAATTTCTTACTAATTTTTAGCAAAATATGGAAATTTTTTAAATAAAAATTGTGGAAAGAATATTCCAGAAAGTACTCCGACCAACAAAAGTCGCATTTACTCCAAAAAGTTTATATCCAAACAATTCGGTTGAGATTGATGAGACCAACAGATGTCAAATTAATCAATATATTACATGTGTATTGAGAAAATCGAGAATGCGACGAGGCAAGCAAATAATGAAATGAGTGTCTGCCTTTACGCGGAGTGCTTTCCAACAGGCAGACAGTGTCTTTTTTTGAAAGGAATAGTTGCGAAATGAAAACCGTGTGTGTGGTCACCGGAAACATTTGCACTGTACGTGTTACAAACCATTACTACATTCTATAGCTCCGTATTTGGTGACCGAAACAAGCTGGATCTATTAGATAGTTCCTTTCTAGTGAAGTGACGGAGAATCTCGGCGAGAGTTTCTGTTGAAAGCATCCTGAAAATACCCCAACCAACAATGATTGCATTTACTCCCAAAAAGTTTATGTCCAAACAATTCCGTTCGGAAGACTGCTTTGAATAAGAGCAACAGACGCCAAAGAATAAAAAATGCAATCAAACAGAGGTGTGCTGGTTTATTTGCACAGAGATAAACAGGTAGGAGTGGACAGAGAAGATTGACCTGGGGATATTTTGTGTGCCAGGCATGAGGTCAATTATGTGACAAAGAGCAATGATGGTACATGTGTCATGCGGAATGTGCGGTTTATTTTGAATTGAAAGGTCAAATGTTGGAGAAAAATATATTTTCTGTAACTTTTCAAGATCATTTTTCCCGTACCGCGTTCAGGCCCGGACTAAAATTGAAACTTTATACAAGATTCAGTTGAACCTGGGCGAATTCTGACCGATTCGTGTTCTCACATTTATTTTAAAATGTGAGAATTTCAGGATTCTCACATTGAATTTCAGAATTGATGCCAGAACTTTCAATGTACTAAAGCGTCCTAGAACGCTTCTGAATTTTCTAGTACCATCTAGATGCTAATTTAATATACAGAGGTGAATTGGGATGTCCGCAAACTATTACCTCTATGCTACTCTCAGACAAAATAGATTAATACAAGAAGAGAGTATAATTTTATCAATTTCATTGCTCCAAAATTCCTCAAAATTCACAATAACATTACTGCCAAACATCAAACCCAAGTTCTCTAATCAATATCCTGGTTCATTGGATAGTCAAAAGAGTAAAATTCGTTATCAAATTCAGCCACGGGTCCAAATTCTATTCGATTCTGTAGACAAGACAGTATTCTCGCGTCCGACGTTTCGTTGTCCACTCTTCGATGCCACAGGCGATAAGCTCGATCAGAAATTTGACCAACCACTTCATGATGTTTGAACAGAGACAATCGTTGACCTGTCGGTTTGTCATCCAGAGTGAACTCAAAAAAATCTTCTTCTTCCAAACTTTGGTGATTTTCGGCACATTCAACAAAAGTGATGACACAATTCAACGCCGTTGGAATTTTGTTCTCGAAATCCTGTAACGAAGAAGATAGCGAAAGAAATTGATAAAAAATCTAGAAAAAATAGCGAACCTGTCTGATTTGTTGCACTACCTCCTGAATTACTTGACATGGATAGTGTACCAAGATCAAGTGTTTATTAGCAAGATGAAACTCGCCCCCTTGAGTGCCGTTAGCTCGCAGCCAGTTGAAAAGGCCATTTATGGGCAGAAAGCTTGTGAATCTGTTATGCCAGTGCAACTCCAGTTTGTTGCAATTCAACATTCCTTTGGTTTCATGAATCAGATCGGTACCACTCATCCAATTCATAGGAGTTAGTTTGATAGATATTTGGCTGTGGAAGACATTATCCAGTAAATAGCACAAATGTTTCTTATTCGGAATCGAACTGTGCAGCTTGCAGCCGATGAATGATTCCTTTATCTCTTCCATGAACTTTACCGTTGTTTCCGGTTGGGTTCGGTGTATGTAAACTTGGCGAAAGCGAATAAACGGACCTGAAATTTTAAAAATTTTGCAAAAAATTGGCAGATATTCAAAAATATCAAAATCTGGAAAGAAAATTTGATGTTCATCATAAAATTTTATTACCTACCTGGCACAACTAGTTGATCCACAGTATAAGGCCCGCAGTAACCATCTCCAGAATATGGACTTGCGATAGTGATTGTGTTCGGTCTTCCCCTTTGGATGTGATTTGGTGAGCTGAACAATATTTCCTGGATATTATGGATTGCTGGCATGTGTTTCAGTGAGGTGGCAAGTTGATGGAATTGACGGTTTACAAGGTAGAATATTTGAGATAGTTCCTTTCGAGTGAAATGACGGAGGATTTCGAGGAGTGTCTCTGTTGAAAGCATCCTGAAAATGGACAATTGTACATTTTTTAGTAATAGCGCGATGGAAAAAAATGATCAGACAGAGCTGTTGGCCTAAATTGACCATATTTTAATTTCCTAGTGTATGATATATCATACGCAAACTTTAGCGTCATTCTTGGCCCATTTTTGGCCTCAGCTCAAATCTGACATTCCTCAGGTCATATGGCTGATGCCAGTATTATACACACAATTCATTAAGAGCGTTTGAATTGGCGGGCCTTAGCCCATTAGCGCCAGTTGGAAGAGGAATTGCTTTTTATTGGGAATGAAATAAAGAGTTGGGGAACGAGCTGAATGACCTGAGGATATTTTGTGTGCTAAGCATCAGGTCAATTATGTGACAAATACCTGAGAATGGGACAGGTGTCGTTTGGAATACGCAGTTCATTTTGAATTGAAAGAATAAAATTTTTGCTTATCTAAAAGCTAGTTCCCTATAGTATTTTCCGAAAAATTAGTACAATTTTACCTGATACACCTTCCCAGTTAGGATCACGAATTTATACGTCCGTCACAAAGTTTTACGAAATATTACATGCGTGTTTGGAAATTGGGAATTCGATGTGGCAAGCA
This sequence comes from Ditylenchus destructor, assembly GCA_022814885.1. NCBI lineage: Eukaryota > Metazoa > Nematoda > Chromadorea > Rhabditida > Anguinidae > Ditylenchus > Ditylenchus destructor. The sequence continues at coordinate 36,483 of JAKKPZ010000047.1, read as the reverse complement.
AATAGTGAAAGGAGTGTCTGCCTTTACGCGGAGTGCTTTCCAACAGGCAGACAGTGTCTTTTTTGAAAGGAATAGTTGCGAAATGAAAACCGTGTGTGTGGTCACAGGAAACATTTGCATTATACGTGTTACAAACTATTGCTATATTCTATAGCGCCGTGTTTGGTGAACGAAACAAGCTGGATCTAAGATAAAATTTCAACTGATATAATTTTCTGGATAATTTCAGGATTGACATTCCGGCTGCTATTTCCTATACACTTTATTAGATCTATGGAAGACAATGCCAAACATATGTAAGGAATACTGTTATTTGCTCTCAAATCAACTTTTTTTTCTCGACCAATGTCACTAATACTCATCATTTTCAGTTCACTTTCAAAAGAAACATTGATCGAAGTGCTCCGATGTCTGTCCCGGAAACAACTATCGCAAAAATGCTATCTCGTCAATCGAGAAATCCACAACTTGGCCACCTCAAGACCACACGTGCCGAACATTCACATTATCAATGAACTATGCTTCGAGAACACTCCGTGCATTATAAAAGGGCAAATCGATGAGTTTGGTGAGCCATCCAAGCCAAAGCGCAACTATTTTGTACGTGTCGGAAGTGGAGGAATCCCGCTGACTGCCACTTTTTTGGCGACCGAAATGCCAGTTCCGGAACATTTTATCAGATTTCGACAAGTCACCCTTGGGCGATTTCAGGAAGAATATATGGTAAGATTTTGGAACATAAATTGTAAAACAGTTCAAAAATTGCATAATTTCAGATTAAATTTCTGGAAGGCGCTAAGAATTCATTCGTTGGATGCCAAGTGACATTCCCAGCCTCATATGGCCAATCTGTAGAGTGCAAGTCTATAGCCGACTTTTCGCACCACAAATCCGCGCAGGAACAAATGCAACATCTGCTCGAAAATGTATTCCACAGGCCATTGCATGTCGCAATCCACGACACAGCTTTCGCGGATTTAAAGGTCATAATCCAGAAAGAAGGGGTAAAAAATTGCAACGTCTTTGAACTGACCTTCGAACCTCGCTGGTGCTCTAATGAAACCAATTCGGCTTTTATGGACTGGTTGAAAATCGAAAGTAACGTGACAAGTCAGTCGACTGGCATCGAGAAACATCTCATCCTGAAGCACTATTCTGGAAAGTTTGTTGCGGACATGGTACAATCGCTTAAAAAGGTATGCTATGTTTTATTTTGCAAATAGGTCGGAATTGCTTCCCATTTCAAAGAAAAATTTCTGTTCTGCGATGTCTTATTTTTGAAAAAAAAATATAGCATGGTTTGGTAAGCTATAGTATAGATTTTTCATAGACCTTGATTGCTTCCGATCATGGCTTCTCGAACGTTATAGAAGGACAAATTTCTTGAATTTTTGACCCGGCATTCTGGTATTTATCGATATTATTTCCAGGACTTTGAAAATGTCACTGAGCCGTCACCGAATTTTGCGATCACTTTCAGCGAGATCAAAGAAAACCTTCTGGAATACATAAGAAATGACCCAACATTCTCGATAGATAACAATCAAACAGGTGAACGGCTTTCCTTCTTCAAAAGTGACCTTCAACAGTGCCTGGACCAGAGCTACCGTTTATGGAGACGACGCATCCCAATCCAAGATGAAGATTCTAATATGACCTCTACTGAATCATCCAGAGATTAAATTTGAATAAATGTTTTTTATTTGCAACCCTAGTGCACATTTAAAAAGACCAACGCCAAAACTAAGATCAGATTCGGAACCAGCGACCTCGAAAGCCGGAACATTTTACAAAATCTGAGTAAAAATGAGAGTGGAAAAATTGGTCAAAAATCTGCGTGAAAACAAAACTTCTCGCTAAATTCCAAAAATTCCAATTCAAAAACCCGCCAAAAGTTCGGAGGCCAATAACTCGCGAAAGCGAATTTCATACGACCCAGGGTCACGGTTTCCGTTATGTAAAACACACAGTCGTTTTTCTTAAATTTTTTCTTTTACTTCGAAAGGAATTTCAAGGATTCAAAACGGAATTTCAATGTATTGCGACCGTATATAATCTTTATTTCTTTGAAATTTCGTTTGTTTCGCAGATTTGTATTTAAATTTTCAACTTATTTTTTGTTTCACCAAAATTAAAATGTATCCAATCGCAACAAATTTGAGTATGTATGCAACACCAAATAAAGTATGACTAATACAAGAAATATGTGAACGTATGTCTTATGCAACCCATGAGAGAGAAAGATCACATAATAATAAGTTTGAGAGTCTGTAATTGTGCATAAAATTTGACAATGAATCAGATAAATAACGGTAATTTTGGTATAAATAACATCACATCGCAAATAAATGTAACATTTAAATATTTCCAAGTATATTATCGCTGACAAAAAAGAGAATAAAATTACTCGGAAGTTTGTGCAGAGAAAAATTGCTGTGTAGTTTCTTAAATGTTAGGAATTCCATGAATTTGGAAAAGAATTCCAAGAATTTGGAAAGGAATTCCATGAATTTGAAAAGGAATTTCAAGAATTTGGAATGGAATTCCAAAATAGAGGACTTTTAAAATTATGTTGAGAAGTTTCGCAAATTCGTGGAACAAATCCAAAAATTGATAGAAGTCGAAAAATCTACACATTTTTGGAGGCAGCCATTTTGCGGAATTTTATCACATGTCCATAGATACAGAATGGAATCTAATACAGCGTTTGGATTATGCAATGGATAAATAACGGTTGCAAATAATGGAGAAAAGTATTTCGAAAAATTAAGAGAATATACTTTTTTCTCCGGCAAAGAAGACCGAGGAAATTGTAACATTTTTCAAGAAAAAGATGCACTTTTTGTCAAATTTGTACAAAATTTGTGGAACAAAATTAAAACTAGGCGATTTTTCAGAATAGCGCGAATTCAAATTTTAAAACAAAATTTCCTACAATTTCCTGGCCAAAACTCAGTCAAAGTAATAATTTCAAATGCAATAACAACTGACAATTGTGAAAAAAATTCAGGGCCGACTTCAAAGAAAATATCAAGTCAAAAGTCAAATACCGTAAGCTCCCTAATAAAATTCCCTCAAATTTACGTCAGTACAAAAACTTCCAGAAGGAATCAAACAATTAGAAGAATTTCAAATTTGGAAAGGAATTCCAAAAATTTGGCAAGGAATTCCAAAAATTTGAAGTATCGCAAATGTTTTCAAATTTTTCATTTTTTTCCTTACCCCCTAGGGAATAGGTCAAATAACCAAATCACGAGGTGAAACAAGGAGCTTACGGGGATAGATAATTGTAACAAACAGTTTCGATGATCTTCCATTCTTATCGGTTCTTGAGTTCAGAGTGAATTCTCTTGGTCCATCGCCCACAGCAGCACCCGAGAAGCAGGAGGACTAGCAACACTCCGCCCAGCCAGGTGAGAATCGATGTCCGGTGCGGGTGGTTCGCAACAATATTGTAGACGTCGTGCCAAGTTTCAGGCAGAGCCATTTTGTACTCGTCGTGGGCCATGTTCCAGAGTCTCTGGCGTTCTGTAAGCTTGTTCCGGCATGCAGATGAGATTGTGATTTGTGGTACCTGCAGCGCGTCCATCAGGCACATTATAACTGAAAACGGAGTTTTAGTACGAAAAGTGCAGTTTTTGGGAAGGGTCATTTCACACTTTCGCCTTATGGAATTACTTTTTCTAGAACATTCTAGAAGAATGAATAATTGCTCAAAGAAAACTACTTTTGGGGAAGGGCAGTGATGTCAATATTTATGAAAAACTATAAAATAGTTGAAAACTATAGTATAGTTCTTAAATAGATATTGCTTCTGATCACAGCTTCTACAACATTCTAGAAGAGCGGAGTCTCAGCATTAATTTGAGCTATTACTCGTCTTCTAGAATGTTCTAGAAGCTGTGATCAGAAAAAGATCTATTTAAAAACTATACTATAATTTTCAACTATTTTATAGTTTTTTCATATATATTGAATATTCTTATAACTTTTTTCTAGAACATTCTAGAAGAATGAGTAATTGTTCAAAGGAAAACTAAAACCCAGGGATATCGATTGTCCATGATATCTCTTATCTCGACCTTTTCGCGTCAAGATTTGGCACATATGATCTCAATCGAAAGCCATGAGCCTTTGCTTTTGTTTGAACTATTACTCATTCTTCTAGAATGTTCGAGAAAAAATATGCCGAAATGTCAGATGATAATGAAATGGCTGGGGGACGAACCGACCTACTATCTAGATTTTGAATTCAAATTCGCGGCTCTTTGCCTGAACCTAGTGTTCACATTTTCAATTGAATTTCAATTATTAATCTAACAATTTTCAACATCCAAAATATAATTAATAAAAACATACTTCGACTCTGGCCAGGTATGGTATCTCTGCAGACGCGTTGTATGTCCATGCTGCAGGCCTCATGCAATGACGGGTCCAAGTGAATATCCACAAGCAATTCTTGAGTTCTTCGGGAGAGCTAAAACAAAACTTCATTGATCAATATAAGGAACTGAAAACGGAGTTTTAGTTTAGAAAAGTGCATAGCTTTTGGGTGATTTCACACTGTCGCCTTTTGGTATAACTTTTTTCTAGAACATTCTAGAATTAGTAATTGCTCAAAGGAAACCTAACACCCATGGCTATCGATTGAGTCCATGATATCTCTGACCTCGACCATTTCGAAGCGATTCTTGAGTTCTTCGGGAGAGCTAAAACAAAACTTCATTGATCAATATACGGAATTCAAAGTAAGTCTTACCTGTCTCGCGCAGTCCGCATCCTGGATTTGATTGGTATAGAAGTCGGCTTTCAAGCACTCCAGAACACTGTCAAAGTTGCCACTCTTGCTGATAATCGCATTTGAGCAATGTTTCGGGATCGTGGATTTGCATGCCTTGTACAACGCTGGATCCAGCTGCACGTCGAATTCGCTCTCGAGTATCACCTTGGTCACCTGGAATTTTTTTGTTAAAAATTTTGATTTCTGATAAAAAGGTAACGATAAATTTTTAGGAATCTTTCATGTGAACAGGAAATGCTGCGAAATGATGACTGTTCTTTTCGAGAATCTAATTAGTGAAGTAAAATTCAAAAGCTCACCTCATCCTGGCACTGCGGATTCAGGTGAATGCCCTTTCCTCCGAATTGGGAGAATTTGGTTCTCAAACAGGAAGCTATTATGCTACCAAGCTGCTGTTTCTCGTATCGATGATCATTGATCTTGTTGTAGTCTTTTCGGCAACTAAATAATATTATTATTCAAAGATTTGGTTTCCAAAATGAGAAATTCATGACATTTAATTAGATTCGTGAAATTAAAGAGAGTCATGTTCAAAGAAAGTTCTGAGCATATTCATTTTAGACAATTCAAGAAAATTATTCGCTATATTCCAGAATATTATCCAGAATCTTCTGAAACATTGTCCAGCATCTTCGAGAAGATTATCCAGACATCTCTAGCAGATTCAGGATAACCTTCTAGAACAGTGTACAACATATCTGAATGACATCCCACATGGGTGGATACAAAATTGTCAAAGTTCAAGAACATTTTCCAGAATCCTATAGAGCAATAGTTTCGTATATCTTTACTTAATTAAAAAGTATTAAAAAATTTCAACTTACTGTTCTTGAGCCTCAAACTGGTAAGCCTCCAACAATCCAGGATTCAAGCGGTCATCCTTCACCCTCTCCAGCATTCTCTCCTGAACAATTTTTTGGCAATTCTTCTGCAACAATCTGACAATCTTCATGTTCGACAGACAGTCGAGCACCTTCTCGCCTTGCTGGCTTGAGCAAAATTTGCCAATGTCATACTTGCAGCCTTTCTGGAATTGATAATTTTACTAAATTGAATTCAGGTAAAAGTAAACCTGTAACTCGTCGTCGAATGTGTTATCGACAGCCTCGATCTTTTCTCGCTGGAAGATCATTGCTTTGCAGTCGGGTTCTGAAACGGAATTTAAATACAGTGACTCATTGGCTTGTCCGATCTGCCAAGTTAGGCAGCGTTAGGTTTGATATAAAATTTTTCGGGATCAGACACCAGATTTCCGGACTTCCAGGAAGAAGTCCCGGGGAAAAATTTTCAAATTCGTGATTTTTAAACTAAAACTAACCCAAGTTGTCGTAATCCATCCGGAGGCACTCGATCACATCCTCGAAGCTTTTCTGCTCAAAGCACTTCAGACGTTCCAAGTCTCTGCCGCATTTTTTGGTAACTTCAGGATCAGCATCTCCCATGTGCGATTTGTCATCGAACTGTAAACAAAAAACTGAAATCCTGAGAAAATATCCAAAATTTTTTGTTGAAAGTGCAAGCTTATAACACTGAAAGTACAAAAAGGAAATGATTTGCAAATTAATTCGGGAAACAAGAAAATTATGGGTAGGAAAATGGTAAAAAATTAAATTGCGGCATAAAAGCTTAGAGAAACAATTTGATTAATTCAATTCACGCTCAATTATTGGCCACTTTCATATCAAAACCCTAGCAAAATTTGCCAACAGCAAAAGTTAAATTGTCAAAAACTAATCAAGTCCTATTTACCAAATTAAGATGTCAAAAACTTACCTGAAGGGGCCTGACGTCCGTTACAGTCTCGATTGTGGTCATCTGCGCGTTCATTTTTGATGATTTTGTGTTGCCCGTTTCAGCTGCCGGCACTACAGCAGGGGGCGCCTGTCGCGGAACTCGGCTATGCCACTTATAATCTTCAAAGCCGCCAGTATCTGAAAATTTTCAGTTTTAGAAATATGGAAACAAATCAGAAATCTCGTCATATATCAAAAATAACGGTACACAAATTTTCATTTTGGTGAAAAATCCAAAAAGTAAGAAAACACTACAAATGCTAGAATTGCTTTTAGGTGTAACAGTAAAGTGAAATGATAAATAAACCGGGGTAAATGCGACAATTCTCAGAATCTTACAGTACCAAAAACCTTTTGTGAATTAACTTTTGTGATGTTTAACACTAAAGAAGAATTCTTCTGACGTCGTCGTCATGAATATCCTGGGGCTATGACATTGGTCATAACATTGACTCAAACCTTTTTGAGGTAGAAAAGTAAAAAAATTCTAAGGATCCAAAAAAATAAAATGTCATGAAAAATTGGAAATAGTTCAGAAAAAGTTGCTTGTAAATCTCACCATGTATCAAAAGTAACGGTACAAAACGGTAGCGATGTTTACAGCAAATGTGAAGGAATGTTACAGCAGAAGTTGGGAGGAATAGCGACAGAAGTTGGAAATAAGTTAAAGCTGGGAGGAAAAGAAGAATATGAAAAGCATGTGAACGGTATAATAAAAGAACTAACTGAACACATAACAGATGGCGCTGGATGGGATCATACGAGACTCACGAGAACGCATAATGGATGTGGGAGGTCCGGAAAGCACTAAAATCTATTACCCAATGTGAAAAATGGGATAAAAATTCACTGAACGCATGACAGATCTGGGCATTCCGGGAAAAAGCAGTAAATGAAAACGAAAATCTCGAGAATGCATAATGGATGTGGGAGGTCTAGAGAGCACTAAAATCTATTACCCAATGTGAAAAATGGGATAAAAATTCACTGAACGCATGACAGATCTGGGCATTCCGGGAAAAAGCAGTAAATGAAAACGAAAATCTCGAGAACGCATAATGGATGTGGGAGGTCTAGAGAGCACTAAAATCTATTACCCAATGTGAAAAATGGGATAAAAATTCACTGAACGCATGACAGATCTGGGCATTCCGGGAAAAAGCAGTAAAAGCCATTAATATATGTGATAAGTGAGATGAAAATAAGTCACGAGAATACAAAACGAATGTGGGCAGTCCGGAAAATGAAAGCATAAAAATAAAGCATCTTTCTCGAGAAAACAGCAGTATATAAGGTCCAAAAATATGTAATCTAGTTCAAATTTTTATGTCATTTGGTTCGCATGTATTTTATAATTTCGGATTTCGTAACGATGCTATGTTCATTTTTGTTTTTTACGCTCAATTTAAATGGACTGAACGAAATTTGCATACCAAATCCTGATTTCCTGCTTCAATTTTTTATACGAGCCTTTTGAATTTGGTGCCAAAAATGACAAAATAAACATAGCATCATTACGAAATCGTGGGGAAGTTATTTTGTAACACCATCTATGTTGAAAATATTTTTAGATGTTCGTCACCACCATATTCGTTGGCCTTATTGGGGTGAGTGTGGATGTACTACTCAAAATGTACAGCACCGGACCGTTATCAACCCTCGCTAGCTACACCTCCGATTGCGCTTGGCAATCCAGCGACTTTATGTGGTATTGTGAACCCCGCTGCCAGGAAGGATGGGTAGGCTTCCAAATTGCCACCCCGGCCATGCTCAACCACAACCCAGGTTATTGGGGCCGTTACGACTGCATGCTCGGCGGTACGCGCCGTATGTGCTGCCAGTAAGTTTTCTTTCCTATGTTTTTATACAAAAATATAAAATATTTAAAAAAATTTTGATAGACTTCATTTTCATACAATAAAATGCAGAAGTAAAAATTTATGAAATTGCTTAACTAAATTTTAGTAATCAGTCAATAAAACATGAAAGCCATATTTTAGTATCATCTTTTAGGGTCAACAATTTTGACCATACGTGGGCCGGTACCTGGTACAGCTTGATGTCGCAATCCAGAGTGAACTGCGCGTACCGCTGGAATCAAGCAGACGTTGACAATCATATGTGTGGTCGCTTAGAGTGCGATTTGTTGCGGGTTAGTTTTTATTAAGAATACGTTATAATGGAAAATTTTGAACAAAATTGGACGTAATAATAAATATTTTACCCAAAACTCCAACAAATAGAATGAGAGCTATGAAATTTCTAGAATACTACAAAAAAGTTTCAGCCAGTCAAGCAATCCAAGGAGCACCCGCTGGGCATTCAGCACAACGTGGACGTCGGAACAATTTTCGCAAATTGTTCGAAATTGGACATTTACAACATGATTGGATCAGTGAAGGCAGGAATGGCAACGTTCACCACTGAAGGCGATCCGGTGGGAGCTTCTACCGATATTTGGATCAAAATCGGCCGATAATGTGAGAATACGGCTTTTTCTCAGTTAATCATTTTTGTAATAATTTTTCTAGTCTATCTAAAAAATCTAGTCTATATCCGAATTCTAGTCTAATCTCTTTTATTTGTCTTAATTTGTCTCAAAATGCAATTAGAAATGCCACTATGATAAATAAATTCATGTGTGATTAATTTGACTGTAATTATTTGTATCTACAAGTAAAAACACGCAATTGTAACTTTGGTTGAGATAACACCAAAAGATAGAAAAAAATTGGGAGGTACTCATTATGATGTTCATTGGTCTTTCTAGGGAACAGAGAAATGTTTGAACAAAAGTAATGACTGCCAATCATTTTTGGGTGTAAAGAATATTTCAAAATCTCGCAATAAGAAAAAGCACAAAAATTGGCAAATATTTGTTCTGTGCGGATTGTAACGAGAAAATCACAAAAACAGACGGGGAAGAATCGAGAGCGGCAGACCGTTTTACTGGGAATTATTGAGTACAAGGAAAAGTTTTAAAATTTTTACCCAAAAACGGTAGAATAAAAAAGTTATACAGAAAAATAACTGAGAATAGAGTTTTATGTTTGATAACGTACGTCAATGCTATCCTCAAAGCGGCAAAAAGTTGACAGGTAAGAACAAAATTACATCCTCGCTCTGTTTAGTCCACTCGGAATGGTTGAGATTGAGTGAAAAGAGAGTGTAGGAAAGAGGGAGTGGAATGAATTTGGAGGGAAGATGGGCTTGGGTCCATTTAGCAGGTGTTACGTGCATGCGGCTAGAATGAGAAGGTGCGACAGACGACGAGTATATGATTTTTGACCCGTGCATAAAACGAGCCGAGGTCCAGGGAGACAGGTGCGGCAGTTTTAGTCTACCATTTTCAAAAGGAATAGGTAAAAGTGAGTATTAAGACACATAAATTGTCACAGTGATGGTAGAAAGGTATAAAAATTACAAGAAAATTTGGATTCTCTGGAACTTACCGAATATGATAATTTCCGCCTCGTGGAATACCGCACCAATTGCGCACCTCGCTTGACTCATATTCGGCAAAGAAATCCTTTTCTGGCAGATAACACCCTTGCAAAACAAACTTGCATTTGTCTTCTTTTGAGAAGGTAAGTCCTGGATATCATGAACTTGGCCATCCGTATAGTCAAAATAACGGACGAGTGAGATCAAGACGTTGGATCATTCTCGATTCGGTCCGATGAGTTTTGACGTTTTTGATGCTGAGAAATATCGTCGTTTTCTCTCAGCTTGATGCTGAAGACCACCAGACACCGAGACAAGACGGTAAGTACGGTCCAGAATACAGCTAAAAATTTTTGTAATTAGTAATAGTAATTTTTAAACATTAGTAATAATTGACTGTATGATAAAATCTATTCCAGCATTGGACAATATGGAGCGAAAATTTGATACAATAGTGGCGAAAAAGGGCAGAAAATGTATAAAAATAGGAAAATAAAAACAGAAAATAGTCATTTGCTGAAATTTTGAAGAAGGTTAAAATATTGATTATATGGGAATTTTTCTCACGAGAAAGAAACAGTCAGCATATTGGGTCGAAAATTTTTTTGTTTCGCGACTTTTCCAATGTTGCCAAACAAGTTTGTCAACTGTCACATATTTACTAATGTTTAATATAAAATTTAATATAAAACTATAACTGTTTCGCACTGAAAACGCATTTTTCCCCTACAAAAAAGTAATGTTTCTCTATCGACAAAATAAAAACGTAGAAGAATGAAAAATTAACTGAATAAAACAATGGAGTATTAAATTGATTGCGGTGTCAATCATTGTTTGGGATTTGTCATTGAATACATTAGTGATAATTTTCCAATAAACATCAGAAAAATTGTTTCGTAATGAAATTTACTTGTCAAGAATATTTTTCTGGCACAATTGTAATTCCAAAATCAATTTTTGGAGGGCCCGAATCAAAACTGATTATTTTTCTAAATACACTAACTAATTATTAAAACATTACATTTTTTCTAAATGCATTGCCACTCATAAAACCTAATCCAAAAATAATCAAATTACTTTTTAAAAAATACATCGTTTTTCCAATTATAAACAATTATTTCCAATAAACACAAAAATAAGTAATAAAATTTTTCTCTTAGCGAATGTTTCCAGGATTGAACATATCTGCTATATCAAATCGCAAGAAAAGCTAAATGAAAATGTAATCAATGCAAGAGTAAAGTGCTTTTTTGAGTGATTGAGCGATTTTATTGTTTTAGCGAGGGAGATCGGACAGCGGCAGACTGCAGGGATAAAAGCCGCCATTTTGTTTGGGTGTTCTCTGTCAAAGAAACGAAAATAAGCCTGCAAAAGAATGTTCGGCAAAATTGTTGTTGTGGTCAAGAGCAGGTGTTAAATGCCTTCGATATTACTTCGGGAAGAAAAATGTGAAGTTGTTTGCAAAAATTGTCATGCAAAGTTATCCCTATCGATTAAAAATTTGTTGAGGGATAACAGGACAATACTAATGAGTATGTTAAATCTTCCATAACTTTTCAAGTCGTAATTTTGAGGATGTATAACTTTCAACACAGAAAAATAATGACCGAGAAAAAGGAAATGAAATTTGTTATCCAAATCAAAAGTATCGATTAAAGAAAAGAATAAAAAATGAAAATTGTGCTTAGCTTTTAAAAGAATCAAAACAAAGAAAAGTGGAACAAAGCTCCCGAAGAAGCGACCCTTTATCTCCGTTTCCGTTCAAAAATCACACGTAATACTAAAAGTTAGACGTGAATCCCGACATGATCTAGTGTAAAACAGTAAACTAAAGCCACTGTGTCAAAAATTATTTACACAAATCTTTTAACGACGTGAGATTTTAAAGCACTTAAATACTCCAAATTCTCAGGGAAATGGTGCAAATTAAATATTCGCGTGCAGTTATAGGCATCATATATTTATGAAATAATTTCTTATATAATTCTTTTCTTCCAATTTACCTTCGTAAACATTTTCTTACCAGATGTGTTATTGATCGCAATGAGTTTGGACTCAATTTCTTCCTCCACAGTGCTTGCTAAAGAAGCCAACGACGCGAGTGACTCATTTTAATCATATTTTGCGTTTGCAATTCGGCTGGCGTTCATCTAAAACGATAGAATTATTAAAGTTATAACAGTCAATAAAATTACCTTCACAGCTGTGGCTCTTGGAAAAGCCTTTTTCTTTATTGTGCATTGGTTCATAGTTTGAGTGACATTTCCTAAGGACATTAGTTTTATTGATTTCCGCCATAAACATACCGTAATCCCTATAATTACTCCCTCGGGGGAGTAATTTTTCAAACACAAAAAAAAATTGGAGTTTCAAATTTCAAAGTGATTTTTCTCCGATATGTTCAATGACAAAGTTTTGGCATTGGGGTTATTCTTACTTAACTCGACGAGATCTACAAGAATATGCAATTAGTTTTGGTCGGGCGAGACCGCAAGTACGTTTGGCATTCTGTTTGAGGGGGGAGTAATTATAGGGAGGGGAGTAATTACAGGTATTACGGTAAGTCGCATTTGTTATAGATCGCATGTTATAAGAAAAATGTTTGCTAATTCTGTCTGTTAGTTTGGACTTTTTGATTTCAAACTTACGCTTGGATATCTAGGGATTTTGACGAATCCTAGCTGTTTAGCCTTTCAGCTCCTCATTACTTTTGGTATCCATTTGTTAAACGAAACAAGCTGAATCTAACACAAACATTGAAATTGATATAATTTAATTTTTTTGTTATTTCCTCTCAAATCAACTTTTTTCCCAACAAATTGTCCCTATGTTTTATCGAAGCGAATTTCAAGGATTCAAAACGGAATTTCAATGTATTGAATCCGTATTGAATAATATGTATTGAATCCGTATATAATCTTTGTTTCATTGAAATTTCGCTCGTTTCGGAGTTTCCGTATTCTTCGTCGATTTACTATTTGTTTCACCAAATTTAAAATGTATCCAATCGCAACAAATTTGAGTATTTATGCAACACCAAATAAAGTATGACTAATACAAAAAATATGTGAACATATGTCTTATGCAACCCATGAGAGAGAAAAAGATCACATAATAACAAGTTTGTCGAGTCTTAATTGTGCATAAAATTTGACAATGAATCAGATAAATAACGGTAATTTTGGTATAAATAACATCACATCGCAAATAAATGTAACATTTAAATGTTTCCAAGTATATCATCGCTGCCAAAAAAAGAGAATAAGATTACTCGGAAGTTTGTGCAGAGAAAAATTGCTGTGCAGTTTCTTAAATGTTAGGAATTCCATGAATTTGGAAAAGAATTCCAAGAATTTGGAAAGGAATTCCATTAATTTGGAAAGGAATTTCAAGAATTTGGAATTCCAAAAGTTTAGAGGAATTCTAAACTTTTTGTTGAGAAGTTTTGCAAATTTGTGGATCCAAAAATTGATAGAATTCGAAAAATCTACACATTTTTGGAGGCAGCGATTTTGCGGAATTTTATCACATGTCCATAAATACAGAATGGAATCTAATACAGCGTTTGGATTATGCAATGGATAAATAACGGTTGCAAATAATGGAGAAAAGTATTTCGAAAAATTAAGAGAATATACTTTTTTCTCCGGCAAAGAAGACCGAGGAAATTGTAACATTTTTCAAGAAAAAGATGCACTTTTTGTCAAATTTGTACAAAATTTGTGGAACAAAATTAAAACTAGGCGATTTTTCAGAATAGCGCGAATTCAAATTTTAAAACAAAATTTCCTACAATTTCCTGGCCAAAACTCAGTCAAAGTAATAATTTCAAATGCAATAACAACTGACAATTGTGAAAAAATTCAGGGCCGACTTCAAAGAAAATATAAAGTCAAAAGTCAAATACCGTAAGCTCCCTAATAAAATTCCCTCAAATTTACGTCAGTACAAAAACTTCCAGAAGGAATCAAACAATTAGAAGAATTTCAAATTTGGAAAGGAATTCCAAAAATTTGGCAAGGAATTCCAAAAATTTGAAGTATCGCAAATGTTTTCAAATTTTTCATTTTTTTCCTTACCCCCTAGGGAATAGGTCAAATAACCAAATCACGAGGTGAAACAAGGAGCTTACGGGGATAGATAATTGTAACAAACAGTTTCGATGATCTTCCATTCTTATCGGTTCTTGAGTTCAGAGTGAATTCTCTTGGTCCATCGCCCACAGCAGCACCCGAGAAGCAGGAGGACTAGCAACACTCCGCCCAGCCAGGTGAGAATCGATGTCCGGTGCGGGTGGTTCGCAACAATATTGTAGACGTCGTGCCAAGTTTCAGGCAGAGCCATTTTGTACTCGTCGTGGGCCATGTTCCAGAGTCTCTGGCGTTCTGTAAGCTTGTTCCGGCATGCAGATGAGATTGTGATTTGTGGTACCTGCAGCGCGTCCATCAGGCACATTATAACTGAAAACGGAGTTTTAGTACGAAAAGTGCAGTTTTTGGGAAGGGTCATTTCACACTTTCGCCTTATGGAATTACTTTTTCTAGAACATTCTAGAAGAATGAATAATTGCTCAAAGGAAAACTAACACCCGGGCTATCGATTGAGTCCATGATATCTCTGATCTCGACCATTTCGCGTCAAGATTTGGCACATATGATCTCAATCGAAAGCCATGAGCCTTAGCTTTTGTTTGAACTATTACTCATTCTTCTAGAATGTGCGATAAAACAGTTATGCCAATGGCAGTGGAAGATCAAATGGCTAGAGGAAGAACTGACTTACTATCTAGATTTTGAATGTGAAAGATCTTTCAAATTCGCGGCTTTGTGCCTGAACCTAGTACCAGGTGGTTAACTAATTTTTGCGACTGATATTTATGCGTTTAAATTCGCGCCATTTAAGTTTAGCCCCTTTAGAAGGGGGCTAGCTTAAATCTGATATTGCTAATCCTATCTAAAATACGATTTTGAGATAGGGTAAGCTAGTCTCCTCCTAATGGGACTAAACTGAAATGGTTAAACTGAAATGGCGCGAATTTAAACGCATAAATATCAGTCGCAAAAATTAGTTCGCCACCTGGTATATACTCGAAATTATATTCACATTTTCAATTGAATTCCAATTATTTACCTAACAATTTTCAACATCCAAAATATAATAAAAAGGCATACTTCGACTCTGGCCAGGTATGGTGTCCCTGCAGATGCGTTGTATGTCCATGCTGCAGGCCTCATGCAATGACGGGTCCAAGTGAATATCCACAAGCGATTCTTGAGTTCTTCGGGAGAGCTAAAATAACAGTTCATTGATCAATATACGGAATTCAAAGTAAGTCTTACCTGTCTCGCGCAGTCCGCATCCTGGATTTGATTGGTATAGAAGTCGGCTTTCAAGCACTCCAGAACACTGTCAAAGTTGCCACTCTTGCTGATAATGGCATTGGAGCAATGTTTCGGGATCGTGGATTTGCACGCCTTATACAACGCTGGATCCAGCTGCACGTCGAATTCGCTCTCGAGTATCACCTTGGTTACCTGGAATTTTTTGTTTAAAAATTTGTTTTTCTGATAAAAATGTAAAAGACCACGAGAAATTTCCATGAATCTTTCACGTGAAAGGCGAATGCTGCGAAAAGATGACTGTTCTTTTCGAGAATCTAATTAGTGAAGTAAAATTCAAAAGCTCACCTCGTCCTTGCACTGCGGGTTCAGGTGAATGCCCTTTCCTCCAAATTGGGAGAATTTGGTTCTCAAACAGGAAGCGATGATGCTACCAAGCTGCTGTTTCTCGTATCGATGGTCATTGATCTTGTTGTAGTCTTCTCGGCAACTAAAGTAAAATTATTATTCAAAGATTTGGTTTCAAATTGATAGTAATACCGCTATCACTTTAAGAAATTGATAATGAAATATAAACTTTATTTACTATATCTAATTTATAATGAATCATTAACCAACACAATACTTGTTTCGAATATTGCAATTCGTACGACTGCATTTCGCAACATTAATAAGATGTCATGTTGTAGAACTTTCTTAGCATATTCATTTTAGACTATTCCAGAAAATTATTCGCTATATTCTAAAACATTATCCAGATCTTTCTAGAAGATTCTGGATAATCTTCTAGGACATTGTACATCATTCAGAACTATATCCAATATGCTTCTAGAACATTATCCAAAATCTTATGAAACATTATCGAAAATCTTATATCTTTGGTCAAATAATTAGGCGAAGTATTAAAATTTTTGACTTACTGCTCTTGAGCCTCAAACTGGCAAGCCTCCAACAATCCAGGATTCAAGCGGTCATCCTTCACCCTCTCCAGCATTCTCTCCTGCACAATTTTTTGGCAATTCTTCTGCAACAATCTGACAATCTTCATGTTCGACAGACAGTCGAGCACCTTCTCGCCTTGCTGGCTTGAGCAAAATTTGCCAATGTCATACTTGCAGCCTTTCTGGAATTGATAATTTTACTAAATTGAATTCAGGTAAAAGTAAACCTGTAATTCGTCGTCGAATGTGTTGTCGACAGCCTCGATCTTTTCTCGCTGGAAGATCATTGCTTTGCAGTCGGGTTCTGAAACGGAATTTAAATACAGTGACTCATTGGCTTGTCCGATCTGCCAAGTTAGGCAGCGTTAGGTTTGATATAAAATTTTTCGGGATCAGACACCAGATTTCCGGACTTTCCAGGAAGGTCCCGGAGAAAAAATTTTCAAGTTCTATTTTAAGCTAAAACTAACCCAAGTTGTCGTAATCCACCCGGAGGCACTCGATCACATCCTCGAAGCTTTTCTGCTCAAAGCACTTCAGACGTTCCAGGTCTCTGCCGCATTTTTTGGTAAGTTCAGGATCAGCTTCTCCCATGTGCGATTTGTCATCGAACTGTAAACAAAAAACTGAAATCCTGGTGAAAAATCCGAAAATTTCTCATCTGCCGGAAATTTGGCAATTTCGGGATCGAGATTTTGCCAAATTTTGATTTAATTATCCATAACATGACGACATTCCGGATCAATTTTCTGGAATACCAGCATCAAATCCGATTTTTTTGCCAAATTTCCGGGCAGACCTTTAACAAAGGAAAATCCCGAAAGAAAAAACCAAGAGAAACAAAACGACAGAGAAAGGACTAGTCTAATGTAAATATACCTATAACTCTACATAACATAACTGTCTAATACAAATATAGTGAAAAGCTAAAATGTTGCAATTCAGTGACAGACCGTTACATAACGACACCAGAACCTACATTGACCTGTTCTTGTTGTAAATAAGCCACTCGCAGTTCCTTTTTGCATTCCTTGCGCAGATCTTTCTTCTCTCCAAGCACTCGATGCTCGAACATTATGTTCGACAGACATCGAATAATGGCACCCCTAAAAGGTGAAAAGTTAGTAAAAATTAAGAAAAATGGGTATTTTTGCGAAAATAATAGCAATTTAAGTTTAATTTAAAAGCGATTAAAAACTCGAAAAAAATCTGTTTTTATGAGGAAAATAAACTCAAGAAAGATTTTGAGCAAGAAATTCCGTTCTCCTTGCTAAAATGGGCCAGTTTTTTCAACAAATTAGTAAAAATCGGAAAATGTTTGGTAAAAAGCCATAATTTCTTTGAAAAATTGGTATAAATGTGTACTTTAAACAATTTTTTGCTTTGAAATTAACTGAAAAAGTTTCAACATGCTCCAAAATGGTTCAAAATGAAGGCTACAAAAAAGTTCAAAATGAAAGTTCAAAAATGTTTCCGATGCATTAGTCTGAGTGGCCGATAACGGAACCACCCATGTGGAGCTACGGAATATCTTATCCGCATTTTAAGAACGCCTCGCTACCCATTGAACTGGATAACAAGGAGCTGGGATGCGTTTTAATTGATCGGCACCGGCCGGCTCTGAACCCTACACTTCTGGCTTACAATGCCCAACCTCAACTCACTGAGCTATTGAGGCACATGATTGGACTTTGGTATAAGATGGCTTTACTTTGACGTTTTGTATAGGAAAAATGCTGAGTGATGTATTTCAGTAAGTTAAAAGGTCATTCAAGGTAAAAAATTGTAATATTACGGAATATTAATATTTGAAATAAGCTTTCAACAAATTTTTCAAAGTTTAATTCACCACTTAAAATAGCGCACTTCTTGATTGAACATGGAACTATTTTGCTATTTTTGGGCACTTTTAACTGGATCGGTAATAAATCTGATAATACTGATGACCCTATGTCAACTTTTTCTCTAGTTTCCAATGATTTACTAGGTTTGTCACAAAGTTTTAACTCGCGCTAAAAGTTGCATATATCAACAATATATATCTTCAAAAAACGTTGATTTTTTGATGATATCTTTATAAATTGTACATTTTTTGACGCAAATTCAAAAATTTGAAACTACTAAATAAATGTACTACTAATGTAAACTAATTTTAAAAAGGAAACTAGAGAACAAGTTGACATAGGAACAGTAATATCAGATTTATGACCAACTTAGCCAAAAGTACCCCAAGTCATTGAACACACACCCATATTAATTTTTACTTACTTGTCCGGTCCAAAAGCACTGCAATATTGCTTGATGTCCGGCTCGCAAGCCTCCTGGAACCTGTAGCTGAAGTGGTAGTCCCGAAGTGAAATCAGCTCGAAGTGGTTCACGTAAGACCTGCACTTGGGCGTCATTTCTTGGGCGTCTTTGTGTGTGGCCAAGCATTCCATCACGTCGCCGTGGTCAATTTCCTCATTCGCAAATTGCTAAATGTTGCAAGTTAGTTATAGGTAAATATATAACGGTACAAAAGCCTTACAACACAATAGGTGTCAATAACCGGTCGGCAGGCGCGAGTCAAGAGTCGGTTCAGTTTTGTGTCCTTGGATTCCATCTGAATTTTTTTTTATATTATGCTGATTGAAATGAATGTTATTAGTAATTTTGGGTTCACTATGATATCTGTACCCCTTTTTACCTAATTTTCTCAAAGTTTGAGAAAACACATCCGTTCAGGTATAAGCTTTACCGATCAATGATGCCACAAGCGGTTTTCGCTATGCTACCCATAAATTTGGTATTGCTATTTCTATGTCATTTTCCCCAGTTTCCACTGCTCTTCTCAAATTTGTTTCAAATTTTTGAATTCGCGCCAAAAAGCATCTATTCCATCAATATTTCATCAAAACGTCCAGTTATTTTGACGAAATCTTAGCGAAATGACGCGAAGATATCTTTTTGATGCGAATTTGAAATTTTGAAACAAATTTGAGAAAAACGTTGGAAACTAGATAAAAGTTGCTATATAGACAGTAATATCTAATTTGTATCAAATTAAATAAAAATCGCATCTGGTTCAATCTTTTCCTTTATATCTGCGACCCCAAAAAACTTGCCTGTGTGAACTTTTGCACCTCATCGTGACACCTGGGATACTTATCCTTGAACTGCTTTGTCTCGAATTGCGACTGCAGACAATTCATCTCTTCCATGGGCTTCACATTTGTGGAACAATACTCCGAAAGGGCATCTCTGCAGAATTCTTCAATTTCCGGGATGAGGTTGACTCTGACCGCGCGAGTTCTGAGCACTCTTCGCACGTTTTGGGCGCAGTCTGGCGAGAGTGGGTGTTCTTCATCGTAGCCTGCGCGATAAAGACAGGCAAGCACCTGAGGTCCGGGATCAACAGTGAAATCTTTTCCTTGGCCAGCTTGAGCGTTCGCGTGCCAGTTGTCCACGGCGGAACATCTGAAAATTTTGGTCAATACAAAAATATTAATTTTTATAATTTGTTTCCGGAAGATAATTTTTAGCTAGGGAAGTGCTAATAAGCCATCATTCAGGTACTCTCTCAAAAATGTTTTCTCTCAAAAATTCCTGACAAATCTTTGATACTCTCTCATAACACTCTCTCAGTAATCCTAGTCGTCTAGTAGACGCTAACCATATCGTAGAACCTAGTCATGTTGCCAAAGTAGGTTAGTTAGAGCAAATTTGTATAACTAAATTTTTGGCTATCTCTGTTATTATGGTCCTCGGTCTTCATAGTAAATTTTCTATATTAATTTCAGTCAATTATCCAAGCAATTCCAAATTCTCCACCCTAAACTTTATAGGATACTGCATAATTCCCTAATTGTTCCTGAACGTTGCAAAATGGTTTCTGGAACATTATAGAAACATGTGTGATTATTCCAAAAATTAGCACAATGGGGTAATTGGCTCAGTTCGGAATATATTTATATTTATATATAATTATAGCACTAATCATAAATGTTTTTAGAGTGTTCCAGAAACTATTTTGCAACATTCAGGAACAATTAGGGAATTTTAGGGTAGAGGATTTGGAATTGATCGGATAATTGACTGAAATTAATATAGAAAATTTACTATGGAGACCGAGGACCATAATAACAGAGATAGCCAAAAATTTAGTTATACAAATTTGCTCTAACTAACCGATTTTGGCAACATGCTTAATTCACCAAATACACCTGAAGGAAAAATCTTACCTTTGCACCGCTTCCTTATGACATGAGTCATATAACTGAGGATCCAAGGACCAATCCCGAGCCATGAAGTATTGGACTTCGACAAGTCTCTGCTCGCATTCATCCGTCATATCCGGCCCGTCAATGTTCTTCATCAAGCATGTCAAAGTGCTCGCCTCGGAAACCGCATCCTGGGAACATTTTCCTGAAAATGTTCATTTAATAATTTGATTCAACAAAAAAGTTCAAAGAACAAACCATCGATCAAAGGCCGGCATGAAGCGTAAAGAACTTTGTCGACTTTGTAGTTGGATCCAATGTCGGCGACTTTCATCAAAGTTTGGAGAGCGTTCCGGCACTGAGGTCCAACGACCTTCTTCTCGTCTCTGGCTTGGGCATGGCCCATCAAGCAATGAATGGTCTTGCCCTCAGTTTCGATGTCACCTTTGGGACTGCAGAATTTATCGATTTCCTGAAATTAAGAAATTTTTAAGCCATTCGGGATTCAGGATGTTCTCCAAATTTATTTTGACCTTTGATGTGGTAGATTGAGTCCAAAGACAAATAACAGACAAAAATAAGACTTTACTGTTATTCTAGTTAGATTTATTTAAATGACCAATGATCATTTAATATGAATACTCCGTTGCTTAGAAGCTTGCCAATTTTTTGAGAACTGAAGAAGATTCTACAACAATCTGCAAGATTCCAGAATACTCCTCAAACATTCTAGAAAGCTATATTCCATATCTAAGGCCAGGAATGAAAAGCAAAGGACCACACAAGTTGACGCCTTTTTTGATGGTGTTTCTAATCCATGCACTATTTATCTATCAATGATCAGTCTACGATCGAAACATTACTCACCTGCGCACAAGACATGACCAATTCTGGACTCATCCTGAACTCTTGAACCATCATCTGCCTATAGCCCATCATTTCATGCTGGCACTCTTCCGTATATGGCATCAAGTTGGGCTGCTCTGGAATAGGCTTCTTATCAGCCTCTGCTTGCTGTTTCTCGTGTTGAGTTTGCTTAAAGTGATGAAGACCGTTTTCCAAGCATAGCAAGACCCAGCTCAGGTGGAAGTTGAGAGACTTTTCAAATCCGGCTTGAGGAATGCACTTGTATGCTTGCATCTCATTCGCGCAGCCTTTGGTGAGCGGGTGGGCCAATCGGTAGTCTTGACCCATGAGGCCGGCTCTTTCCGAGAGAATCTTTCCGCACTAAAAATTATGACATGTCATTTGGAAAGTTTAAAGTACACATTTTAATGATTCATCACGTTCTTGGAATTTTTGAATATCTAATATAAGAAATTGATGAAGTTCAGTTATTGCAATACTATTTTTATTTAGTAGAATGTTTAGGATATTCCAGGATCTACCTATCCAGGTTCGAGTAGGTTTAAGTTTAAAATACACATTTTTGTCATTCATTAAATTCCTACAATTTTAATATTTTTTTATATAAAAGATGAAGTTGTGTTACAATTTACTATTTTTATTATTATTATTTACTATTTTACAGATTAGTTATTTTTAGGATATTCCAGGATCTGCCTAGAATTGATGAAGCTGAGTTACCATTTAAAATTTTTATTTAGTAGGTTAGTTATTGTTAAGGCTTAGGATATTCTAGGAACTACCTAGCCAGTTTCATTTTAGTGCTATAGAGAAAATATTGGCATACCTGAATTTTGGTCAGAAAATTACTTTAGAGTTTTACTTTTGGTTCTTCAAATTTTTATTTATTTTAAATTACATTTTTCTTTAAATCTCTATGACATTATTTCTATTCTAAAGTTAGAACATTCCTGAATATCTTAAAAGTATACGCTCGTTCTTAGTTTCAGCATTCTAACTTAATAGAATTTAACTTCTAGCAAACATCCAATATAGTAATGGCAACATTCAGATAAGCGCAAAACTAACTCAGAGGCACGCAACATGGATGAAATTTAACAAATCCCAATACTAACCTCAGGTTCCATGTCGCTATCTTCTTTGTGGGACATCAAACATTGGAACACTTTGCCTTCTCCAGCGGCAAGATCGTGACAATATTTCTGAAAATGGCAACTTTTACTTCGGAAAAAGAAAGAAAAATAATGACTTCTCTGGCATTTCGGCAAGCAAAGAACATCGGTCTGTCGAGGTGGAAGTCATCGGATTGGAGCTCGGCGATTCTCATGACCTGATGTCTGCATTCTTTGGATATTCCTTGGACCAGTTTCATCTTTTCTGGTTCCCGTGGAACATTCACCAGTTTCTCAATGAGGCACTCAAGAGTTGAGCCTGTAAAATTTTGGATGATCAGAGATCAAAATTTTTTTAGTAATGAAAAACCTTAGTGTCTGCTTAACTAGGAAGGCCAGGAAATAAATTTGTAATCGAAGGTCCATATTATAAAAACCATGAAATCGTTAATGAGAAATAGTGTTTGTCTCCAACAGTCTCTACTCTCTACTTATCATATCACTCTTTTGAGCTGTTCTAAGCTCAGATACATGAGATCGCATAAATGAGATCGCTTTCTGCAAAATCCTAGAATATTTTAAGCTATCCTCATCACTTCTATAATATTCTTCTGAATAACGACTTTGGAACATTCTAAAATTTTCTAAATTCGACTAAATACTACTGAAATAGATAAAACAGTTTGAACATCTTATCTACACTAGAACATTATACAATGTTCCAGCATATTCTCAAAAGCGATTCTGTATTTGTGAGGGTAACATATAGGGCCACATAATAGATTCCAGAACCATCTTTTTCAAAATATTCTTTGATAGCTTTTTTTGCCAAGGAAGTGATAATACATTTCTCAAAAAAATGTGCAATCCTAGCCAAAATTTCAATGTTTCAAAACACATTCGATTCTAAGTTAATTACGATATAAAATGCTACAGTTTCTGGAACATTCAGAAAATGTTTTCAGGGTGTATCAATAAAGTCCAAATTAAACATACGAATCATTCCAATAAGTTCTGGTATTTATAATGCTTAAGAACGTTAACAAATTGGCTAAAAATAATTTTCAAAGACTAATCCATGGATCAAAACTAAGCTAAAAATAACAATCAATACCTTGTGAATGAGGCACTCTAACATTTTGGTGCTTGGTCGGCTTCGTTAGCGTACCACAACCCAGACCGGAAATCAAAGCGCTGCACTGCTCCACAAAGGGCGCCACCAGTCGGAAATCGGAGAAGGCGACACGTTCGGTGCGCACTAAACATCTTTTTTAAATTTTTGACATTTATGATAAAAACTTACCCAAAAACTGGAAACACTGAGAATTTTGTTCGATTTCGTGGGCGTGGTCCATCATGCAGCTGAGGCCGTAGCCGGGTCGTTCGTCCAAAGTGCACTCCTTGATTTTTGGGTTCTTCTCGATCTCGGGCTGGCAGAATTGTCTGATGGCGCCGATGAATCGGAGGTCCTGGGTGATCGCGATCTGGAACGCAAAGGAAATAATTTTATGTAGAATTTAGAAACCGAAAAATTTGCCAACATTCCAAGAATAATTCTTGTGGGACATGTGGAATTTTTTATGTAGTCTGAAGTGATTTGGATTGGTTTCCGTTCGTAATTACCGTATTTCCTCCAAAAAGGGACCCTCCCAATAAGGGCCCCTTCCAAATAAGGGCCCTTCTAGAGGGACATTGAAAAATAAGGGCCCCGGGGCCCTCTTTGGAGGAAATACGGTAGCTCTTGAACAAGTGAGCTATAGTGTATGAGTTACCTGTTTAATACTTGACCTTTTGGTTAGTAAAAAAGTTACAAATACTCTGAACTATTGCAATTTTTACCTTGTATTCCCAGACGGCTTGAGCACAAGCTGGCTGCAAATTTGTGGCTTCATTGTAAGCTGCATCCTGGAGACATTCCAGGGCTGCCATATCACTGAGCACCTCTCCCTGTGGCAACTGTGCCACAATTTTGCTGCAAAAGTTTTGAATGTCCGCGTGACATTCCGCTTTTTGGGCCAATCGTTGTGAGTCGGAATTCGTGGCTGCCGCGTTTTGGTTTGTCTGCTGAGCTTGTTGAGCATTTTGCTGTTGAGCTGGAGGGGCCGCGCCGACGGCTTGGTTAGGATCTGAGGATTTGAATTTATTAGACTATGTTGTACTTTAGCATTTAGATTGAATTTTTAGTCGGCTTATACTTTGGGATCAATAAAAGTTTCTACAAAAACGACGTCTTTAGCTCATGCAACATTTCTCAGTCAGAACATTCCAGAGTTTTCTAGAATAAACTGCACTCCTAGAATGTTCTAGAACATTTTAGAATAGTAACCTATATGTGACAGCAAAGTTTTTCAAAATTTTTGAGAATATTCAAAATTCAGAGAAATTGGTACAAAGAAAGAATGACATCACCAAAAATGCTTCTTTTCTCTTAAAGTTTGGTGAATTTTTCAATACAAAGACTCCATTACAGGAAAGCCTTGTCAAAAATTGCCATAAAATTGTTGATTTTGTCTTTTCGCCATCAAAACAAAAAGTTTTTCGCCAAATTATCGCAACTTTTTGTTGCCATATTTTCACTCTTGGGCAAATTGCCAACTCTTATCTCAAGATTCAATATTCAACTAGTTCAGAATTTAAACTTCAAACTCTCACCTGCGCCTCCGGCAACCGCTGGGTCCGCGTGTCCTAAATACCAAATAGATATATAAAAAATTCTTGGCACAAGCCCAAAACTCCTCACCTTGCCAGATAACCAGCGCTATCGCACCGAAAAGAATCGTCCAAACCCGCATTGAGGTAATTTACCGTTACTGTTCTTAAAAATAATCAAATTAGTAATCGATAAAGGTGTGGATCGACTTTGAAATCAAGGCCGTTAGACGGACGCTGTACAAAACAAATGGGACAACGCAGCGGAGTAAATAAAGGAGCGAGAGATTTGTGACACGAATCCAAACCGGCCCGTTGCGTTGGACACTCAGGTAGATCGCGCTGGGACCAAATAATGGCTTGGATCGGGATTGCGCGAGATAATGTTGCCAACTGGGCGGCTTTGTTCGGCGAACAGACTTTGGATTGAGCGAAGAGAGAAGGATCGAATTTCTTGGGCAAATTTGGGGCGCTTATTAAAACAGTGAGATGCCCGGAGGGAATGCAAGGAGAAAAAAAATGACGAATACAGTTCATGACGATATTCAGGTGCATATTGTTCTCGAATTGAAAACGGTTATTCAATTGAATGAGTCATGTAATGAGCAGTGTCAAAATTTCGCATCACTTTTTTTTCAGAAGAATCGATAATATTCATTAGCGAGAATATTGATTTGAAGCAAACGAGGTTCTCTTTTAAGAGAAGGACCACTTTAACGTTAAAAGTCATAATAAGCCACAAAATCCTGGAAAAAATTGTGTTTTGTTTCAAAAACAATTTTTCCTTTGCCCGGACATTTTTAGCTAGAGTGTAAAATGGGAAATTATGGGAAGTAATAAATTTAAAAAACAATTACCGTATTTCCTCTAATATAAACTCCCCCATAGTTGAACCTTCTATAATAGACGCCCCATAGGGAATAGGGGAAGAGAAATAAAATGTGTAAAATAAGAGCCTACAGAAAAATTTTGGCAAAATTTTGGGGATTGAAATAATTAAACCCCGGATGCTATATTAGAGGAAATACTGTATCTTATTTTTTCCGTAAAAATAAAAATTTCGGACTTCAATAATCAACAATTGGCCGATTCAGTTGATATTGAGATCTAGAAGACTCGATTTGGATCAGGTATCCGACTCGAAGTTATGTTTCGTCCGTAAAAATATTCAGAGCTTAAAGTACACAAGTTTCCTCAAAGCAACGTTTCCTCATACAAACTGGATAATTCACCTTCATTATCCTGGACGTTCACCTGTTTGGCTAGGACTCCTAAACTTTATCTGATCAAAGGAAACTTTTCTGGAAAATGGGATTAATCCGTCTTTCATCTCTGACTGCACTGTTATTTCCTTAGAAGAGCAAGTCTTTAAACGAGAAGAAGGAAGGTGACAGGTAGACACGTGGCAGGTGAGAGGAACCAGTTTGATTGTTTACAAAAATGATCTCTTGCTTTGAGGAAATGAAAAACAAAAATTTATCATCGTTGAGACGATTGTGGATTAAATATTGAACAACATAAAATTGAACTTTCAAATTTCATTTTCTCTCGTTTTAATTTTTTGCACACACAAGGATCGATTTTTTGGCATATTTGGGGCGCTTATTACAGGTGTAATCGTAATTAATGCGTAAAAATGAAAGAGATCGGAAGGGAATAAATTGCAAATGTATCTTTATGCAGATTTTCACTTTGATATTTTTCTTGTGTGGGAAAGGATAATTGAACGAATCACAATAATTCTGAAAAATTGTGTTTTATTTACTAAAACATTTTTCCTGAAATGTATGTATAGCGATTTCTCTAATAAGCGCCCTCAGTATGAGAAGAAGCAGTCTTAAGACAGAAGAAAGTTTTTTAAAGTACAACATACAAATCTGAAATCAGTTTTGGGTATATTGGAGTACCAGTCAACTTCTTACCTAAGCCACTTAGGGTACATTTGATTATGACAACTTATGTCAACCTTGCATGTCAACGATTTCGCTGGGAAACGCATTCTTTGGATGGATTTCGATATTTGTTTTGCGAAAGTGAATGATATTATTGAACCATCATATGGATATTTTTGACAGTACAAAAAAAGTTATTTAGAGCACAGACAATCGATGTCAAAGCCAATTGTTAACAAGGAACTCGACCTTTTTCCTACGTAAAAGTATTTTTGATTCTTCCGTATTTGGTCACTCCCGTGCCACAAAATTCATTTCTTTTTGTATAAGTTTCGTTAACAATTTAACAGATTTGAGAACATTTCCTTGCTTTCGACAAAGCTGGTATGACCGACACGTCATCATTTTCGATGATTTTTTTTCGTCGATTATTTTTTATTTTCGAGCATTCGCCAATGATGTCTGGGAAAGCTTTGACGATGTGTATTAACCCTTCATTGCCGAAGTGCATTATATTCATGCATATTTTCTAGTTATCTTAAACATTTTTCTGGAATATTGTAGTCCTCTATGGGGATTATGTATTAGGATATAGACAGTTGTTGTTCTATTATAGGTTTTCAGGTAGGTCCCGAAACATAAAATTACGCCTCAATTTGGGTGAATTGTGAATTATTCTACAACATAAAATATTGTATTTATAACATATACAAACAATAAATATACAACTATCCAAATATTCGAATATACACAATAAATATACAATAAAAAATATAAGAACATATACAAATATACAGAAAAAATAGGAACATATAAAACATGGAAAAATAAAATATACATATTATCTAAAATAATTTATCGGCGAGTCTTTTTAGCGTCCACGTGAACTCGCATGACGAGCTCACCAGTGCATTTGGGATTTTGGCGGTAATCCGGCATCCGGTCGGCTGCAGCAATTTTTGCAGATGATGACGTCCTTTGTAGGATTTTCCTTCTTCAAACGTTTGCGTGTTTCTTTACAATTTTTGATGCGAGATAAAGCAAGCAAAATCACAAGCGGGATTCCCAAATGCTGAGGTGCCGCTTGTGATTTTGCTTGCTTTATCTCGCATCAAAAATTGTAAAGAAACACGCAAACGTTTGAAGAAGGAAAATCCTACAACGGACGTCATTTTCTGCAAAAATTGCTGCAGCCGACCGGATGCCGGATTACCGCTAGAACCCCAAATGCACTGGTGAGCTCGTCATGCGAGTCCACGTGGACGCTAAAAAGACTCGCCGATAAATTATTTTAGATAATATGTATATTTTATTTTTCTATGTTTTATATGTTAGTATTTTTATTGTATATTTGTATATGAAGTCAAAAAGTTTGGTGAATAAAATTATGTTTTATATTTACAGGATTGGTATGTCACAGTCTCCATGGTCGTGTCCAATTCCAAATGCACCAGCCTGCCGATGAAGGTTTGATTCAGCGCGGGTGAAATCATTTTTTGACACCGGATGGACAGACAGATCACAAAGCCGCAGCACATCCTTCGGTACCTAAATTTCTTATTGACTTTTTGGCGAATATTTTACCTTCCAATATTGTTAATTTGTGATATTGATTTTACTAAGATTTGATGAGTAAAAAATGTTACGATTTTAATTTAATAGTTATAGTGACAAGTAAAATTTCATTTAAAATTGAAATATACAACGCTCATAAAAATGCGTAATTCCTATAAGTGATATAGTTAATTAGAGCTAAAAACAGTGAAAGAGTGAGCTTTTGCCTAAGACTCCATTTTAAGCTTTTTTATCAATTATCTGGCCGTCTAGGTTATTCGAGAAAATCAACGAAAATCAACCGGATTGTTTTAGCAGTTAATTGACAATAATAGTAAAAGTACTTACAAAAAGAGAACACCAATCGGGCCAGTAAACGAGTAGCTTCGATTTGCGTTGGACCACCATAAGGGTACCGGCAGATTTCCGTTCGATCACGAAGAACCAGCAGATAGGAACTACCAGGGTACCAGAATCGTAGCGCAAGTTCATGATGCCATCTAAAATATAAGTATTACTATTGTCAATTTATACGAGCACCATTAATTTTTAATTTAATTAGTCCTTATTCTAGTATTTATTTTAACGTTCAATTTTTTAGGCCGAGAAATCGCAGAGAAATTAGAGCAGCTGTAAATAAACATTTTTTGCACTAATTTAGTTTTACAGAAATATAAATTAACTAACTTTGTCGATGTTCGGAAATATCAATCGGCTGTCCACGAAAAGAGAGCAAATGAAACGAAATGAATGACATTTTCAGAATCCCGCTTTATTTATAAAGCCCACTGCATAGGCCCGCCTACAATTTGACACGCCTACTCAATGCTATTCTGTACTTTTTATCAAAGTATCATATTCCGTAACGATCAGATAACAAAAAACATTTTCCCAATATGGAGTTTGTCAGTGCTCTATCAATTTTTTTTCAGTCCACAGATATTCATATAATTATTGTTTGGTAATTGCCGGCCGAAATGTCGGAAGGATCAAAAGACGAAAAACCACTTATTGGAAAAAACCTCGTTTATGGACGAGTGGTCACGTAGCATTTGATAATTACCATCAAACGTATGAGACATCGATACATAGACATCGAGAAAGTTATTTGCCCAAAATGTGGGAAAGTTTTTAAGTCAAAATATGAAAAACTATTTTTATGGACATTATTAGCAAACTGTTTATGGGATGAATGGGGAGCAAAAATGGATAATTTTACTATTACTACTAATGGATACTACTAATGGATAATTTCCGTGAGAAATAATGAGAATCAGAATCTGATGAAATTCTGATGAAATTGGGATAAAATGGGTACTTTTTGGCGCGAATTCAAAACTCTGATTGTGCCATTATAAACTAGAGAAAAAGTTGATGATCAGTTGAAACATCAGATTTATGGCCAACATAGTGAAAAGTGGCCTAAAAAAGGCGATTTCATCACCTTGTTTCATCAGATATTTCGCTATTGGGAGGCAGGCTTAACTAATTGAATTTGTGAAAAACAGTTTGTGAGTAATATGCAACAAATGCCATTTCAATCGCATTATTTATTCCAACAGTTTTTCATCGTAATCAACGCTTTCAAGGTAATAATAATGCGAAAAATACGGTATATTATTCCAAAAAAGGAACTGAGTGCCATCGCAACGATTGAAATACATACACAAAGCGTTACTGATTTTGTGCGTTCTCCTGAAATAAATATACTTTCGTAATAATCTAACCGTACAATGTTCGTATGTGATAACCCGGGAAATCGAATGACTATTTACTCTTACAAATATGTTCCCCTGCAGAAAGCCAGGATCGGGTAATAGTCTACTAGAATCCGAAAAATGAAAGGAAAATTAGTCAAGGACGCCTAAATTTATATCTTAACCAATCAAACCAGTCTGAATTTTTCCTGGCTACTGGCCAGCTTATATTCCAAGCTTAAATAAAGCCTATGCGGATGCCTCTGTAAAGCAAATATCTAAAATCAAATATCAGTGTCTAACCCTCGCCTTCTGTTAATCATTGTCTTCCTTACAGAGAGAATATGTCTATTTTTTCGCAACGGAAAAAGATATTCTCCCGTGATTAGACGCTAGAGAACATGAACCCTTTGTGATAATTATCCATATATGTACCAGTATAGTTCAATAGTTGTGTCGTTTTGTGACGCCCGCTTTTGCATCCTGAGTCCAACGAGAGACCCAGAATCCACACCGACAATTCCAGCACCAAAATGTGTTCCGTCATTCCCTTCTGTAGTTCCACTATCACAAGTCTCAGTATATTTCGCGCAAACGTACTCGTTTTCATCACAAATGTCTTTTCTTAATTAAAAATTAATACAGATGCTCCAAGGAACAATGCGGGTATACGCTTACAATGCGTAAGGAGCCTTTGTGTGATCATCATTGAATTCTTTAACTTTTTTCAGCTGACGGCCAAATCCGCGAAACATTTTATTGTTGTCAGTATTCGAGTTTGAGAAGCACGCAGGTTGGATTACGGGAAGCAGTTGAGTTGCCTGCAGTTGAACTATTGCCAAAGGATGAGAATAGGACCATGCGATCGATTCCGCTGACCACGATTGACAGTTGTCCGACATGCAATCTCTCTGCATAATTAAGATTACCGAATCTTCAATTTGGTTTTCCAGTTCTTTAAAATGACGAAGAATGCATTCTCTCGTGGTAAGGATGTGTTGATCGGTAACCAAAACACCGTCGCATAACAGCTTGTCCTCGTCATCCGTACTTGCGACAATAGCCACTGCCCATTCCGTTGATAACGCACAAATATCGGATTTTGGTTCCTTGAGTGCATTGCTCATTTGGCACTTGTCCGCGAAAAGTTTACTTGCCAAGTCAGAGATCTAAACTTATAATTACAATTTTGTAGGAGTCTTTTGCCCTTAGATGTACCCTCTATATGCCCTCTAGAATACGATTTCAGAGAGGGTTAGCAGATCAGATTTGAGCTAGCCCCTTTTTAAGGGTTTAAACTGAAATGGCGCCAATTTAAACTCATACATAAAATTCCGCGATATTATGTCGCCACCTGGTAAACCCGGACCAATACCCCCGAATGTATCCCTTGGTGAGCAGGTGAATATATTCATTCTAAAGTCATCAAAATTCGAATTCCGTGTCATTTTATCAAATATTATGTTTCAAAATTTTCTCCTACCTTTCTAAACGGCGTCTCCATTTTCGGCATTGAGTTGATTGTTCCCTGCGGTAAATAAAAGCTTTTTAGCTGCAATCTTGGGGGAATTCCTATCGCTGTTTCTGATGTGCACAATCCGATGTAGAAGCACATATCGCCAAGGAGATAACTTGTTTTTATGAGTGTCGTTTTTCCCCCGCGCCTGTCGGCTGTACTTATTACGCCGTGGATGACATGTTTCTTAATATCATCCGAATAAGACACTCCCGCGCTGCCACTATCGCCACCACCCGCGGATGCAAGAGGCGCGACTTCGGTAGCCATTGCACAAAATGAAGAGCCATCAACTGAATATTGCTTTTGTAAAGGTATAAAGTAAGATAGGTGTCAAAATTATTAAACATCGAAAAGGTAGGCGTCGAAAGTTTAGTATCACTTCAAATGTATATTTTTCCAATTTGAAAATATTTATAGAGTTATTTATCAGGAAAAGCGAACGGTTTAAGGTTTAAATTCCAATGATTTCTTGGGTCTTCTATCCTTTTTGGGTCACTGACACATATGAATCCTACTGAAAGCTAACATCAAAATTTTTCACACTAAACCTGAGCAATCAATATCTGTAGGAAGTGTAATGTGATGTAAAAGGTCTGTGGATTGATTGCCATCTTTAAGGCCCGAGCCAACCAGTGTGATTTCACGAGGAGGATCCTCGTCGAGTTTGTTTGGCAAACAAGCAATCTGAACTCTCTGAAATTTGGAGCCATGATTCATAAGGAGGTTATCTTCTTGTGAATCTTTTAGGTCTTTTATTTTAGATGTTAAACTCTTAAAGTCATAATAGTTTTGTGCAGCAAACGTCCAAAAAAGCGACAAATTGAAAGATTGAGCCAAGTTTCATACTAACCTGAAATAAGGATTCTGGTATAGGTTCAACTAGTTGAATGATCGCAAAATCCAAGTATACAAATCGTCTGTTGTATTCAGCATCGAACAATGCAAACTCATAATTAACGGAAACCATGTCAGGTATTTGTGGGACCTGACACTCATAGTCTGTACCAGGAATGTGGCAAACTCCGGCAATCCACAATTTATAATGTAACATATCACCTAAGATAAAAACTGAGTAATACGTTTGCGCCGCTTTGGGCGCAAAAATAACGCAGTGCAAAAGTAACTTAAGGTATTTTTGTTCATTAATTTGGAGTTACTTGTCCGCCAAGGGATTATTATCAAGGGCGTATTATACCAGGGGTATTATTGAAGTTAGCACTAAACATAAACTTATAACCCGGCGGTAACTACTCAATTTGCCTATTGACTAGGCTACAAACCCGGCCCAAGGACTTGCCTATTGACTAGTCTACAAACCGGTCCAATACCCCCTGATGTATCCCTTGGTTGATAACCGATAGTTAGCCTTTGTTTGCGCAAACGTTTAAACATTATTTTCACCCAGAACGTTCGTTTTCGCGCCTTCAAAGCTTAAGATCGGAATGTTTGTTTAGTCAAAAACTCAAAACTTACTTTCAAAGCAGTGACGGGCTGTGATTAGATGCCGGGGTGAAATTAGAGTGGCTCCGCAACGAGTTTGTGCAGGATACGGTGGCGGGTATGTAAATACGGCAGCAAATTTGAACTCTCCAGGTTTCGCCGGCTCTCCGCCCACAATCCGATTTGAAATTTGAACGTTAGATTGCTTCGGAGAGCATTGCTCTCTCACCTGTGCCAATTCAGCAGGGGTTAGTTTTGTGAGCCAATTTC
Organism: Ditylenchus destructor; assembly: GCA_022814885.1. NCBI lineage: Eukaryota > Metazoa > Nematoda > Chromadorea > Rhabditida > Anguinidae > Ditylenchus > Ditylenchus destructor. The sequence continues at coordinate 2,966 of JAKKPZ010000047.1, read as the reverse complement.
TTGGACCAACGATTGAAGAGTAAGAGTAAGACGAGAGTATTATGAATAGATGTAGAAGGCAGAAAATTGGTACCATTGTCCAATAACTGACTTATCCAAAAAGTCAGATATTGTAGGATAGTATATCGAAGGATTTATCAAGGAAACTAACGTGAAAGAGAAATTGCAACTAACGTAAGCTTGGATTCTATGTTCTATTATGTGTCGAAGAAGACATTCAGAGTTCCTAATCGGCGAAGCTATGTATGCCTTAGACGGAGCTAATGCATTTTATTTATTCCTTGCACTGATTAATTATTGACTAAAGTAAGATGCAGTCTCTTTGATATTTTCTGTAGTCTACAGATCTCTTTCAGTGTTCATCCTAATGTAATGCAGTCGAATCTCGATAGACCGACTTCCCAAGTGACCGACTCGGAGTCTTGGCTTATGGAGGGTGTGTCTTTGATGTCGGTTTATTGACATTCGACTGTAGTCTTTTTGATTACATAAATAAAGAATAAAATGAGTGTCTGTTATTTGCAATAATTTTTCGATAATGAACAAAATTTCCAGTTTTTAATATCGCGCGAAACATTTTGGAATTTTTAGAGTAAGAGAGTGTGAATATTGAGGTGGGAAACAGAGCCCGATTTTATAAGAAGCGAAGGTCGAGCAAAACAAATGCAAAAATTGTGTCTTATATAGTTCCAGGACGAATCCTTAGTTCAGTTTTTTTATTTTTGTTATCAGTCAAATGATATGAAGCACCAATGCAAGTTCAGTTATCGAAATGGACGCGCTTTTCAGCCTCATCATTTTCTTCACCTGCCACACTCACACTCATTTTTCTTTCTGTAGCCACCGAAAAGACCGCCTCAATGACAGTGTCATATTCCGACTTTTCGTCAGGTCTCCGATTCTCAATCTTGATTTCTCCTTTATCGGTTACTCTTGACTGGAGTTCTTTACTGAGTCTCCTCGTTATTTTGAACTGTGGAAACGATTTGTTCAGTTTTATGAAACCTATCGCATAGTCGTATTCGTGGATCAGGCCGGAGTGTAGTCTGTTGAGCCAGTTAAGCATCAGTTGCTGAGTTTTCTCATTCTTTTCTTTGGGTGATAGGTGACGAATTAGATGTTTTCCGCGCTCAACGATTTTTAATTTTATATCTTCGATACTTTTGGTGATTTCTTTAAGGAGATTGTAATGGGCTTCTGAAATGATAGTTTAGAATTCGGAGTTCTTCTATTTTCCAAAAGATAAAACCTAGTGAGAAAAATACACCAATCGGAACATCTGCTTCCGGAAAGAACTCTCGAAAAGCTCTTTAAAATAGGCGATAGAAAAATTCTTCTATCAATAGAGTGTACACATAACAGTGATATGCCATCTCTAGACGTGAGATACGAGGCAAATCGAAATATTGGTCAATGTTTTGTTGAATTTTGCGAAAAATTTTAGAGATCTTTCCAAAAATCTGATCAATTTGGAGAAAACTCACTACGTGTCAAAATCTCAAAAAAATTGTGGAATCCGGCAAAAGGACAACCGTGGTTAATCTATTTTTTTCTAGTATTTTTCCTCCTACCGTGAATCTATACTATTGGACGTACTTTTAAAATACGCCAAAACCCAGGTTGACAAATTTTCTCCAAGAAACCGTTATCGGTATTTTGCTTCATGACATTTTACCTACACGAAAGTGTTTCAACCAAGAGAATATTTCGACTGTCGGTATAAAAAGAAATTGGGTATACTGCAATGAAACAAACCTTTGTGGTTATTTTCCTTGACGATATTAGCTACCATATCCACCTCGGCTCTCCCATGGTTTATACCACCTTCGATATCCGTGGCCAATGCTTGGCCAACAGGTAGTACAATAGCAGCCGTTTCTGAAAAAAAATTTCGATATTTTTGCGTTTTAGTAAGAAGAAAATAATTCACCTTTCTGAACAGAATTTCTTCCACTGCGGTTCCAAATATGGTGACCACCTTTGCTTCCAGAGCCAATAGTTGTCCTCACTTTGTACTCCTTCACGGGCCTTACTACTGCCCTCTGTGACCAGAGATATCTCAATCCCGAATGAGGAGCTAATTTAAAGTTTGTCTGAGTTATTTCCTTTTCATGCCATTTCAGGATCACTGCATCAAGAATTGTGGCCCACCATTCCTCTATATCGTTTATAGTCTTTTCAAGTTTTAAGGATTCGAGATTATCGAGTAATTCGATAAGAATTGCAGGAGTTTCGGTTGATACATGGCGCATATGTTTGTTTTCGGAGATGGTAATTTCTTTGTGAGCCATTCCGTGGATAATTCGATCAGAGATGGAATTGTATTTTGCCTGAAAACATACTATATTATTACATGAATGCGTGTGGTCTGGCAGTTCGCGTTTAGACTATTTCCGGTTCTTATATGATCATCTACCTAGAGAGTTCCAGACATGGGTTTACATTTTCAAACTTACGAGTGGGTTCATATAGAAATAATTTATATAGAAATAAAACTCAATTCTCACCTTGTTCTTCAGCCCGCTTTCTCCGATCAGGTTACTAATCGTTATCTTCTCCAAAAACTGTCTCAAAGTTCCATCGTTTTCTTTAAATTTCATAGTCTTCTCAGATCCTTGAATCAATGCAACATTCTCCACCTTTTCATAAGCGATCACTGTCCGATATTGAGATTCCGTTTCCGGTCGCGCAATCCCGATGTAAGCATCTCTAACAGCATCATCTTCGCCGGCACTGAGTAAAAGTATATCGAAGGGTATCCGGAGATAGTAGTCTTCCTTGTCTGGAATAGGTGGCTCATTGTCGCTTTTATCCTGGAGCCATGGCATATGTCTCTTTAGTGCCTTTTCCCACTTATGGCCCGTAGCTTTAGTTCTAGCCCATAACTTTCGAAACCGCCATGTTGTATGGTGCTTCACGCTTAACGGTTTTTTGTTCGAAAATCTTGCGTTAACTGCGTCGTCGTA